>NW_004624778.1:15326465-15347845 GCF_000247695.1 Heterocephalus glaber | reverse complement strand
AAAAAAAAAAAAAAAAGATGAGGTAGCTGAGTACGTCTGGAGTTTTTAAGGTAGTTGTGTCTTAATATTTAAGTTATGTTTTATTTGGTGTTTTAAATGTCCTAGAACTAAGCAGTCCATGGTAAGAGAATTTGTTCTTAGTTTTCAGCAACCTACAGAGTGTCTGTTCCAAACTCTGAAACTTATAAGGAAAGATGATAAATCTCAACGGGAAAACTGATTTTTTTGAGATGTAGAACTCAGTGAAAGAGCAAAGACAGCCTTTAGTTCTTGTTTCTGACCTAGTTTTTGATACTATGCAGTAATGCCCTATCATCTGGGATCTCTAAAAATCATCTCAGTCGAGACAAAGGAGGTGCAGCTTTTGGTAGGTAGTATTTGTTCTGTTTTTGCTTTTTCTCTGGAGGAGGCCTTGAACAGCATTTACAAGAAAGAAAACTTTTCATCGCCATCAATACTTCTTCTCATTCAATAAGGTCTACTTTATTGACATTTCTGACTGATACCACCAGAGCTAGGTGTTTTCCAGGGTTGGATCCAGAGCTCAGTGATGCTAGCCAGTAAAATGGTTGAGGTCTTTGTGGATCACAGAGAGAATTAGGGTTTTTTAAAAACAATTCTAGCCATGTACATGCAGCTACATTTAACATCAGGAAATGGGACTGTCACAGGGGAGATTTTTTCTTTTCTTTCTTTTTTTTAGAGAGATAAATCTTGTTCAGGATCTACAAGCAACTTTGCTTTTAGTTCTATTGACATAATTTAGTTGTGTGTTCACTTATAGGTTTGTGGTCTTAAGAGCCTTCTTTTGAAGAGCTCATTGTCAAAGAAAGGAGCTTCAGGAATGGCAGAATAAGGACCTACAGAAATTTGTTCATTTACAAAAAACAGTAAGGTGACTGATGCTGTCATTTGTCACCAGAGATATCCCTAAGTTGTAGATCTTCAAGGCTGGAGGTATAGATGAAGGAAGATTGCACTGCTCATGAAATTCAAAAGTTGAATGGCAGAGCTCATTAATGGTAGAAAAATAAAATGCACATGATACTGGCCTCAGATTCATAAATAACTCCTCTAAAGAGTTTTAGACCTATTTCCAAATAAAGTTATTAATCTCATGAATATATGTTCATAGGATTGAAAAAGTTGATATTTATTTCACATTTTTAAATTTACATTCAATCAAACCATCTGGAGTCCACTATGAAATTATATAATCTCTTAAGTATCTTGTAAGTAGAAAATTTTTATTGTGCTATATTTTAAGTGATACAAGTTTCAGTATGTTGAATGTTAATATTTTCAACACATCCATATGTGTGCGTGTGCCCGCACACACACACACGCACACACACTCACACACACACACACATATATATGTATATATATACTTTCTTTGTCATTTCTTCATTTTAAAATTCATTGACAATTTCCACTTAAAAGACTGGGGCCTCTTTTGATACTTAAGAAACCACAGACCTTGAATCTGGTGTCTTAGGAGAGAAAAATGCAGTAAAATCAGGAAGCTTGAAGCAACTGAAAATACTCTAAAGGATTTCAATTACATGACTTAAAGAAAATCCCAAACTTCTTAGGACCCTTCTACTGCAAGTGTGGTCTGTAGAGCAACAACATGGGCAATGCCTGGCAGTTGTTAGAAAGACAGAATCTCTCACCCCATCATGAGAACCCCTCAGTCAGAATCTACATTTAATCAGGTCCCCAGGGGATTCACATGCATATTAAAGTTTGAGAACCATGGCCTTAGAAAATTTCCAGCCCGACAATGTCACTTTCCAGAAAAGGAAGCAAAGTTAAAAAGGGTAACTGATCAGACAAGGACACTTTGATGAAGTTGAGACTTAACCCAAAACTGGTCTCAATTTAATGCTGTTTTCTTGTTAAAGCTCCTAAAATTGCAAGTACAAACTGAAGAGATGAAAACATAACTAGCCCAATATCCTGTACAGGTGCTAGGGATCTAAAAATGGATTCCCATTTTCAGGGAATTCATCTGTAAACTAGGCTTCAAGTGAATGTCTATAATGTTTAATTAGGCCATTGTTTCACCCACACATTCCTTCCACAAAGACTTTGAGGACCTGTTGTCTATCAAGAATTGGCCAAGATTGATACCAGTACATTTTAGGAATATTGATGATCTATTCCTTTTGAAAATGGTATTTAATTACAGAGCTAAAGGGGAAAAAATACCTGAATTTACAGAGTGACCCATGTGAGGTTTACAAATCCCTAGTTTTATTTAGTAAGATTGAACGAGAGAAAACCCATATTAACAGTGACTTAAACAAGTAGAAGTTTCTTTTTTTCTTTTAATGTTGGCTGTCCAGGGCTGGACATTAGAGAAAGGGATTATTTCTTACTCAGTGCCTCACCATAGTTACCAATGCAGTCTCCATATACAACACAGCATGAAGGAAAAAGAAATATCATCTCTTTTTTATGACTTTCAAGAAGTTGCAAGTCACCCCTCTCACTTACTTTCATTGATCATAACTTAGTTATCTAACTAAACCAAGCTGCAGGTGAAGTCTGGAACTCTAGACTTTATTTTGAGTGACCCACTATAACCAAAAGGCCATGTGGCATGGTTTTTCCTTCTAATTAAATTAGACAATTCTTGATGAGTGTTTATCTCTGCTTCTATGAGCCCTAGAGCATTTTCCAATGCAGAGGTAACCTCTGGAATTTCTTCCATGAGGTCTGACCCTATGATGACTCTTGTTCTTGGATTTCCTGGTAATGCCTCTTAATCTTTACATGTATGTTCTTACATTTGTACTTTGAACTGGATTAAGGCAAAGGGGCAATTCAAACTTCCTAAGAATTTCTTAATGATAAAACACTATATTCTGGCACCATGGAGTCTAGCATTTGATGTTCATGTTTAGAACTCTGGCTCTTGCAAATAAAATAAAATAAAATAAAATATTGGCTGCACTGTCTATTATCTTTGTAGCATATTTAAAGAGGCTGTTTGCATCCACAAGAGTTAAGCACTAATGCCTTTGATCCATTCTGTGTCCATTGGCCCAAAGCCATGAAAAGAAGGAATAGTGGTGGGGAAACACAATGGCTAAGATTTTTAAATATATTATATTTGGCCTCACAACAAACTGAAATATCTGGTATTCATCTTAACTTAATGGCAGACTTAGAAGCCACAGAATTTAAGCAAGGCATTCTGAGGGCACTGTTTCTTTTCTTATACCATATGGGCATAGGTACACTGGGGGACAATGAATAACACAGGCAAAGGCCTCCATCTTATACATATGATTTGGAGATTTCAGATTCTCCCTTTCTTCACTAAACAAAGGTGTTAACAGGTCTTCACATTGACTACATGTTGCAGTAAATTTTTCTTTGTTTCAGGGAATCTAACAACCCTTTCTTGTATAATTGTCTGATATTGACTTGGAAGATACTGGGAAATGATCTATGTCATAGCGCTGCCTTCATTCGAAAAAGTGAATAAACGTCTCTGGCTGGGAAACAGGAGTGATCAGTGGGCATGAGAGTGAGGACAGGTGAAAAAGAAATGGAGTTTCTTCATTCTAACAACTAAAGTGTAATGCTCCCAGAGGGAAGTTAGAAGCAGTGTGGAAGGTGTCTTGATATATTTCACATTACATTTCATACAAAATAGGAGAAACCGGTGCCCTTTTGATCAGGGTTTGTCTTGTATTCCTGAAATTTATACACAATGCAGTTGGAACACCTGAAATAAAATCTGATCTAGGAAAGGAAAGAATCTTGTCTATTTTTGCAGCTCTGAAAACAGCCACTGAAACTGGCATGATTAAAACAATATTTTATAAAGATTTATCTCTCCTAGGTAAGAAGAAGCCAAGTGTTAACATTCCTATTAAAACAACATGAAATTTTTAAGTGTCTATGTCAGTAAGTCATCTTTCACATGTAATACAACTCAAATGCATTTTAAAACTTTTCTTTCAAGCATTTATCGAGATAATTTAGAGCATCTGTCTCCTGGGTGGAATTTTTCTCATTTCTTTTATGACACTGGCCTTCCTAATGGATTCTGGAGTACACTTAAGTATATAACCCTTTGATTCCACAGTTCCACCTACCAATTGGTACTCTTGGCACCTTACCCTTACTGTATATAAAACTAACTTTGTCACTGCTGTGAAGAGCAGACTCTCACCCTCTTCAGTCTATGAACAGTACTACCTAATCACCTCAATGATATTTGACTCTGCCTTCCATTATCCAGCTGTTACACTCAATGACTTCACCTTACTTCCAAGGGCTCTCTCCTATCTGTCTCTGTATCTGCATTCACTCCCAACTCAGTCTTCAGTGGTTACCACGTTTGGGGCCACCCCCTCATGACTGAGTATGAATATCACTGATAGATATTCTAAGCCACACCTTGAAAATGTCTTCCCTGGCTCCCTGTCCCTTACAAAGTCTACAAGACTAAGGGACTGTTAGATCTATGAATCTAGATGTGTGTTTTGTAACAGTTAATTATTTTAAAAAATGAAGCAAGACTGATAAGTGACAATATGCAGAGAATTTTGCCAATTAGAGAGGCTCACCTGGGCCTTGGAGTCCACTTTTGATTGAGACTCTTTCGCATACGTCTAAAATGTCCACTTGCTGATCTCAGCTTCCAGTTTCTTTGGAAGTCAAGCTGATACTCCATGATCCAAACCTTGACCCAACATCACATTTTTAAATTATCTAGTATGACTCAAAGCCCACAAGCAAACAAAGTCATTGCTAGGTCTTATAGATCACCTCCCAGAAAGCAAAGACTAGACCACTTGGCAAAGTTAAAGTCTTTACTACACAGGTAACAATGGAATAACTGGAAAGTACAAAGGAAAATAATCTTCACAGAGGAACAACCACTTTCACAACTCTGTGATTCAACTAATCAGAGATAGAAACTATATATGTGAACATCCTAAACTGCACCTTCTGTAAGGAAGGTATGAATTTAAAATAAAACACCAATTCCACAAAAGTGACTATTTTGATTTTCCTTATTAAGTCTGAAACATGATTTCTGATTTCAGTGATGTTATGGTTTAAATATGGATAGTGTTAGACAAAGGTCCAAATGTTAATGGCTTGGTCCGAGAGTCGTGCTGTTGGGAGGTGCTGTGGACCTTTCAAAGGTGGAATTAGTAGTAAGTCCTTAAGTCATTTGGAACAGGACCTGAAAAAATATTGTAGGGCTCTTTTTCATTCTCTTCTTTCTCTCTGCATTTAGACTCCAAAATGTGACTGCTCATTGTTATACATGCTCCTGCCATGATGTGCCATCCTCACCAAAAGTCCAAACCAACTGGACTACCATCAGTGGTGGCAAACCTATAGCATGCATGTTATGGTGGTCTCTTTAATTAGCATTGAAACCTTTAATATATTCGCCATCACTTAGCTAACTAATCTTAGACTTCACACCACAGAACCTTTTGCCAAAATAAACCTCTTCCTTTGTAACTTCCATCAGGTATTTTGTTATAGTGATAGAAATCAGAATAATACAAATATCCTGAGAGAGTTGGAATGACAATAAATTAGAGGAAAATTAGAAGAACTGATTTCAACCTAATTATGATGTTCATAGTGCAACATCTTTTAAAGTTGAAGTGGTCTTTCCAAGACACAGTGCCTTCATTAAGAGTTTCAAAACCAATGACCAAAACAGCAGAAAAGACATTAGGATATTTTGTAAGAAAAATAAAAAGTCCTCCCTAGAATGTATTTCTAAGGTAATCCCTCTTTCCCTTTTAAATTCTGGCTGGTAGAAGGACAGAGAATGTTGACTCCTTCCCTTACAGGAAGGTTCCCTATCAGAGACCTCAAAATCACATATGTACAACTTACTTAATCCCCACCATTGACACACTAAATTTCCCAGCACTAAGAAGGCAACAGAACATAAGCCATCCTCCCATCCCTTCACCTAAGCCTTTCCCAAATCTTAGGCACTACTCCTCTTTGTTAACAGATATTTTATTCCAAAAAATTCTAATGAAAACTCAGTATCTAAAGAACATAAATATGCTATTATGCTGTGTCTAGATGTCCCCTTAATGCCTCATGGGATCATAGGTGGGATCTTTGGAAGATGAACAGGCTGTAAGGGAGTTATAGCTGACTTGTTGTTATGAGCTGGGGCCTGGTTAGAAGAGGCATGTCACTCTGGGCATGACCTAAAGGTCATCTCAGCTCTTCCCTTGACTATTTCCTGTCTGCCATGCGATGAGCAACCCTCCTTATCCCCTTCTACCATGCTGTCCTGCTTTGGAGCCAGCCAACTATGAACTGAAACATGAGCCAAAATAAACCTCTCCTTTAAGTTGCAGGTATCAGGTATTGTGTCTCGGGAATGAAAAGGTGACTCAGTCAGTTATTTATTTTTTTAACTTAATAGCAACAATAATAATCACTATAGTAGTTGTAGTAATAATTAAAATGACTAACATTGAGTTTAAACATTAGAGTATTAGAAGTGCAACTCTGGCTTTAGGATAATGCCAGAGTACAGTTCTCTGCATAGAACCATATGAGCGTGGCATTCCTGGACAAGAACCTTAATTTATATTAGGAAAACAGCTGGTATACTAAGAAACAGAATAGGATTAAGAGCTCTGCTAGATGAGCACATTTCATCAGTTGGCTGAGACAACTTCATTTTAATATTTGACCAATATGTCTAAAGTTCTCCACTGAGAAAGAACACTGCAAATACAATATCTCAGCACTACAATGACAGCACAAATAGCCAATCATCTGGAGACTAAGACTTGGATAAGAACCACTGGCAGTAGAATGATTAAAATTTTAAGCAAAACAAAATACTGTCAAGAAAATGATAGCACACGGAGCAACTGAGACTCTCATGTCCTCAGTGAAGTATATGCTTTTATTCCCACTTTGGAAAACTGGCAGCTCCTACTACAACTAAACTTACACCTTCCCTATGATTCAACAGTTACACTTCTAACATTTACCCAAAAGGAAGACAAATGTACGTGCAAAATATATGCACAAGAATGCTCATAGCAGCATTTTTCATAGCTGCCCCATATTGGGATCAGCCAAAGGATGGTTAAACTGTAGGTATTCCTACAATGGAATATGGGACAACAATGAATGTGGCAACATGAATGCATGTGTATCTGAATCAAAAAAGCCAAACAAGCTACATGATTCTATTTATACAAAGTTCAAAAGGAGATAAGACTAATGGATGGTAGCAGAATTGGAGTAGTGATTACTGTTTAGGGGTGGATTCCTGAATAGGAAGGACTGTGAGAGAAGTTCCTAGGATGTGAGTGATAGTACATTTCTTAATTGTTATGGTTTTATGAGTGATGCACTTCATAAAAATTCATCTCGTTCATATATGCTTTGTACCTTTTTCTGGTAGTATGTGATTTATACTTTTATCCAAGATTTCTTAAAAAGAGAAGAACCACTAGTAAATATTTCAGTAGCTGTTTAAATGGCATCATTAACTTGTGATTTCCAAATAATCTTTGGGAACTTTGTAAAACAAGTGGAACACAGGCATCAGGCTAAGGGGAAAAATTCAAAAAAAAATAGGAAGTTTTCGTGCAATCCCAGACCTCTCTAAATCCTCAGTCTTCACCTTTCATGCATTTGAAATTTCAACTCAACTACATGTAGGAGAAATAGGTGGACCTTCAGAAACCAACCCTCATGGACATTTTGGACACTCAGATCCCTTTGATGTCCCTAATATATCACCTTTAACTAAACATCAGATTTATTCTACCCATATCCCTACACCCTAACCTGCCTGTGTCACCTTATAGAGAAAGTGACACAAACATAAATATGTCCTTTCTCCTATATTCACTTTCTTTTCCTTGTGGCTCTAATCTAGAATGTGAGTATTAAACCATGACTTGCAAACCTTCGTGGTGAGAGTTGCAATCACCAGTTAATATGACAAGGGTCATCACTGATGGACAAAGTGACTTTCACATTCTTCTGCAATAACTGAACACATGGTAAAGTTAACTTGCTGCACCAAGATATATACCACTGTCCCATGCAAAAGCTTCTCCACATCCATGCACTTCAGTCTTTGGTAACACCTCTAATGACAAGAAGCATATTACCTCATGAGAAATGTTTAAATTATGTGCTCACAAATTCAATGTGGATAGAATTACAAAAATACTTGACACTAATATGGTATTGCCCATATTCCAGGAAGTATTCTAAGCTATACACACACACATACACACACACACACACACACACAAACACACAGACTTCTCCTAAGACAGCTCATGAAATAGGGATCATCATCATTTTCCACATCTACAGCAACTGGAGACAGGTAACATTTATGACACAGAAAATAAGTGAAAATGATGGGAATTAACCAGGCATCCTGGCTTCAGATCTTGTATCCTTAACTCCTCCTCTGTACTATCTGCAAGAAGAGGGAGGAGCAGTGCTTCATTCTCTTTGCTGTCATTGGGCCATTTATTGTGCCTTGGTAGCCTTCTGAGATGTATCACACTAACCTGCTCAATCTCCACCCCAGACCCTGAAATTGCCCTCAAAGATGTCTGGCTTTTCAAAGCCTGAGGGAGGTTCCCATTGTCACTCTGCTCAGTCAGGGCCAAATGTCCTGGCATCTCAAGTATTAGTACCCTTTACCAGAATACTTTACACAGACATATCCCTAAACGCACACCCAATAGTGAGCTTCAGACCTTAACTATGTAGTATAACTGCCACTATATTGTCTGTCCATAATCCCAAAATTAATCTTCCACCCAAGTCTCTTTTCTCCTGACAACCTCTCCTGAGAGTTACATCAATTTTTTACTTCAAATAAAATGAGGACTAACACAGCTACTTGTTTACTTGGCAGGAATGTCCAAATTCTAAATGCCAGCAAAAATGGTAATATGAAGTTACCCACCTTCAGTGTCTGAGCCCCTGACCCGCACCCAAGTAAAAGTTTAATAAGAGGACACTATACACCTCAAGCTGGGCTGCAGTATGCTGTGTACCAAAGTTTCATTGTTATTGTTTTTGCCCTCCAGGATTTCTTCAACAAGTACATATGAAATCAGCCCACAGTGATCTTCTGAGCACTGTGTGAGGACTGTTCTAAAATTCATGGAATAAAATTGGAGAACATTACATTTACTAAGTGGTATACAATGTAATATGACCTTATGAACTACTTTAAAGCAGTCACTATTTCCCACCACCACATTTTTCTGCACATAGTGTTCATACAAACACCTTCAAACACCTTCACACAAACACCTTTGGCCCCCTTGTGCAATGACTAAGCAGATTTTTTTCACAGAATGGGTAGAGCTCAACTAAACCTCCTGTATTTCTTTTTGAAATCCACCTTCCTTCAGGAACCTTGGTCTATTTACCCTGCAGTAAACTTAGCATCAAAGACTCTGCCCTTGCAAGCCAGGCCCATAGTTTTCCAACTTCTCCTGAGACCAGATGAGTAAATTTCCACCTGAGATACAATTAAGCAGTCATTTGATTGAGACTCACTCTCTGAGATTGTTACCTGGATCCAAGGTAAATTGTATATCACCATCTGACTCATGTTCTTACTCAGTTTATTCTGAATTCGAATGGAAATGAGATTCTTCCTTAGAGAGTCCCTCAAACCCTAACATTTCTCCACTGCCATGAAAGCCTCAGCAGTTATGAGAATGGAAGGCTTTGCTAGAGCTGGCTTAGGAGCACTGGATCAGCAGCCCTTCGGTGTCTTCTTGTGATTACCTCTCTGTGTGGTTTGTGGTTTGTGCTGCTGGTACTTTGTTTTAGTATTTCACCACTCTGAGTTGCCTCTGATTCCACTCAAAGGACCATAGTTCCTTCAATTAGCACTGCTCAACAGTGGTCACCTCTCCAAAACAGCCTCTTAAAAGAAATCTCCCTCAAATAGCTCTTCATTTTGATTGGAACAGGAAAACAAACACAACAGATTGTCACAGCTGTATCTGGCACTACCATCAAAAAAGAGATCCAGGATTGTTTCATTTTAATTTCTCCAGATTCCCAAAGATACTTCTCTTCTGCTTTATATCACTGAAGCCCTGGTTTCACTGGGCAGCTCACTCTGGAATGAACCAACAATACATCCCCCTCTTTGTCCCTCCATCACTGATGAAACATTAAAAATTCAACTGCCTCTTCTTTAGTGAACAATTATCTCACTCATTGGCTTGATTCACTGATCTCTTAATGACAGCTTTCCTGTGGTTTCCTTTGAATGTTTAAAATATGAAACAACCCCATCTTGTCAGGCTGAATACTGTGGCTGAGTTTTTAGTAGCAGTTTTCAATAAATAATTTCAAGGGGTTTCAAATTATCCATCATCTGACAGCTCTCGAGATTTGCTGATCTCCTTCAGGCATAAAAAGCAATTTCTAACTACCAGACTGTCCCACTCATTACCCTCAGTGATTTTCAAAATCGGTTGCATTCTCCTGAAAAGAACTTTTCTCTCCATCAATATTGACTGGTGGTTTGAATGAACACACGTCCAGAAGGAAGGCCTATATGTGACTGTTCTTCCCTGGCTAGGATGTTTTAGTAAATACATTATAAAAATTAGACAGAGATGCTGAACCTGTTTATACAATCCTTTACTAAAAAGTATACATATTAAGAATAGAATACATAAGATAGAGGGGCCTAAAGCAATTTCTGACCGGATGAGGAAAAAGTGATGTCTTCACAAAAGGAAGAAGAGGCAAGTTACCAAAAGACAATTTAATTGGTAAAACTCACCCCTGGTGTTTGTATTGTATCTGTCTGCCTTTCTTCCTCCTTTCTTGCCCAGCAGAAATGGAAAGGACCACTCACAGTGGGGAGTTCGAAAAGGGTACAGTCTCCTGTTCATTCATAGCTGATGGGGAAACCAAAAATAGTAGATAGGCTCTGCAGCACTTTAGAGACTCTAAAAAAATCTCCAGAAATAAGAACATAGTGAGAGAAGTTGCAGAACTAGAAAATGTAGTCTTTAGACCACTTCATACCCAGAAGATATGAAGGTCAAAAGCTCAAATTAGGAATGAAAGAAGAGAGTTGAAGACAAACTCTAGCCTTAGGAATTAGTTCTGACTCTAGAACAGAGATTCTGTATAATTTTTTAAAATCTTTATTATGAAATTGGAAAATACGATCAAGGTTGGATTAAGCTTTGATAGTCTAAATTATTAGTATCTAAAAATGGTATTTTATAATTCCTTTGTACTTCTTTGAATTTTTTATGGTATCTTATTGATATTGAAAATGTTTTAAATTTAAACTCAACACTACAAACATTTTTTATTGTTTTCAATTTAAGGAAACCTTGTCATTAAACAAAACTATAAGCTAATCTCTGGGGTGGCATAATTTTTTGTTTCTTACCGGACACAGAGCTCATAAGCTAATTGAGGAAATACATATATAAAAGCCCCAATGAATTCAGAAGGTAAATTAAGGAGATTCTTCCTCTGAGTATTATCACTGCCTAAAAACACATATGCAAAAAGGAGGTGGGCATCCAGAATTCTTTACCTCATCTGCCGAATAACCCAAACCAGAAACATACAGGCCATGGCACCCTCACACTTAAATCTAATATCTCACTAAAGCCATCCATGTGGCCACTGGACAGTGTTTTAAGCCTGTCTACTTCTCTGGAGCAGCCACCATCACCACCAAAACTAGTACCATCTCTTTAATCCTCCCATCGCCCAAATGACTAAAACAGCTAATAACCACCCTTCCCATAGCACCGGAGGCAGAGTGATCTTTCCAAGACACAAATTTGAGTGTGTCATCCCTCTGCATAAAATACTTCCAATATTGTTTTCATTGTTTGTAACATTAATATTAACTTTCTTCACCTGGCTTACAGGCTTACAGAGATGTAGCCTGGCCACTGCTGTTCCTCCAGGCTCCACAGAAGCCAAGAAGTCATCTTCTGCCTACCATGCAATCTCATGAGGGGCGCTGCTCCCTGCCACAGGATCTTTACACGTTGGTCCTTCTGCCCTTCCCATCATTCATCACCTTGATAGTTTTCACACATCCTTCAGCAGCTCATTACATCTTTTTTTAACCTCTGCCTCACAACAGATGCAATTTTAAATTTACACAATTATTTGATTAATCACTATCTCTCTGACCATATTACCTTAGCCCTTGATGTAGCCTAAGCATTAAAATACTTGGTGGGTGTATTAATACATCAATGAAAATTAAAATGGGATTCATCAATGAAGGTGATCAAAGATTTATAGAAATATCCTTTTGAATTGGGTCTTAAAAGATGAGTAACAATTAGAGGAGGAGAAATTGCGAAAATGAGCATTTGAGGCAGAAAGAGTAGCCTGAGAAGATGTTGCAAAGTGTGCAGTGTTTCAGAACTGCAGATCCTCACAGTTGGCATCAAAAACAAATGTAGAAGAGCAACTCTAGATGTGGGTACAGGATTAGGCTTCAGCAAAGTAAGAGAGCCAGTGAGAGACACAGGACAAGATTGAACTCTGTCTTGTGGGTGATGGGGACTGTCAAGTGTTAACAAGGAAGGAGTGATCCAAAACAGAAGGGAAAAGGGTTAGATGGAGTATATCCACCAGGCAAGAGACTCATTAGATAGCTGATAAGGAGACCCATTGGGTACATACTTATTAAACTAATATAGTAGATAAAGGAGTAGAGACAAAGGGTCCAATATGGGAGCATTTTCGAAGATAAAGTGGATAGGACTTTTTCTTAGAAGTCTGTATGTTAGAAGATAAAGTAGATAGTAGTGGCTGAGTAGCTGTCAGGGATTGACAAAGAAAAGGTACACAATTCAATGTTTTTTAAACAACTACATAGATGGCATTTTCATCAAAAGAGTCAGAGACCTTAAAACAAAGGCATTTATGCATAGTAGAGTTAGAGAGCAAATAAGTGCCATTTAGTACCTGTTAAATATCCAAGTAGAGATAACTAACCTATAAGCTATTGGGTATCTAGCTATGGGTCTCAGAAAAGAAGTCATTACTGTGAGGGAAAGCTGTGGTATCAAGTATATCACTTACATTCAACCTAGGGATAACAAACGAGCTTCAACTTATGTAGCTGTTCCAACTGATAGGTAGTTAATGTCTTAATACTGTATCACCTCTCTGAGTTTGAAGTCAAGTCTAATAAAGTTTAATCTGATTTTAATACAGTTAGTGGAAAAGAAACTTGTAATTAAAAAAATTGGCTGTACGAGTCAAAGTGACACATATTTGCCATTTATTACTGCATTCAAATCATTTGGCTTGAACCAAATAGTACATACAAAGTTATGTTGTGCCAGTACAGAGAACAAGGCTTTAGTATATTACTCAATCCAACCCATCCTTAGCATTTTTGAATTTTCTAAAAGACCATTTCACTTCTCTCTGTCTTCATTTCCTCATTTTTAAGATACAGACAACAATAATACCTATTTCATGCGACTGTGTGAGGTGTAACATGTTAACAGTACTTAGTAAAATCATTATGAAAATCAGTATGGAGATTCCTCAAAAACTTAAGCGTAGAAATTTCATTCAACTCACCTATTCCTTCCTAGGTACCTTCCTTGAAGAGTTAAAAGATATCATATTACAGCGATACATGCATACCTGTGGTTATAGCAGCACAACTTATAGTAGCTAAATCTTGAAAGTGGCTTATGTGTCTATCAGCAGATGAATGGATAAAGAAATTGTGGCATTTATACACAACAGGGTACTATTCTGCTATAAAAAAGGATAAATTGAGTCATTTTTAGGGAAATGGATGCACTTTGAGACCATAATTTTAAGTGAAATAAATCAGACATTCAAGCTCAAATATGGCAGTTTCTCTTATATGCAAAAATCAAAATAGAAATAAAGACAAAATAAAAGATAGATAATAGGAAACAGGGAGATAGATCATTTGCAAAAGGGAAGGAGACCAAGAGATAGACAGAAAAAGGAAGGTCAGGGGCAGGGGATGGAAAAAGAATTACCATGTGTTATGTATGTATACCAATTCCCTACAAGGAATGCAATAATTATGTATTAATAAAAACAAAATTTTTTAAAACTTAGTATCATAATTAGCATATACTAAATGCTCTTTAAATAACAGTTCATTTTATTATCATAAACACATGTCATCAACAAGTTAAAATTTAATTCAACAACTATATGTACATTGAGATGCTGCTGTGTGCTGGTACTGAGGCAAGCAATGGAATGATGACACAAAAATAAATGTATACAGACACCCACAAGGAGCTTGCTTATCTTCCAGTGAAGGCAGTCACTGATCAGTGGAAACTAAAGGGGAAAACAACAAATATGCAAAAAGAGACAAAACGACAACTGCAAATGTCACACCAGAAACAAACTCCCACCCATATTTCAGCCTAGATACAGTCAGAATCTCTGTGGAGTTTACAACATGGCTCCAATTTTTCCAATTTGCACATAATGTTGGAAGTAAGTCTGGTCCTTGGGTACTATCATTCTGGTGAGGAAAATTCTAATGGTCAGAGTTTACTCACTGCCTCCATTCAAGTACATATTCTTATCCTTTAACAGCTAGATAGTGTTTCATGATATATGTTATACTTGGTAACATCAATGATCACATGAAGTTTTAGAAACTGCCTCAATTTGTCCAAGGATGCAAAACCACAAATTATTTGAATGAAGATTGTTAGCTTTGAACTTAAAGGACAGTATTCACCATTCCCAGGGTACCTTTCTTCACACAGAGGTCATGGACACCTTAAAGGGACCATTACCTAAGGATGATCTAAGCCAGAAGAGAGAGATGAAATTCTGGCAAATTTTCTGAAATATTTATAAGCCTTGAAATGAACAGATTTACTAACATGTATAAGTGGATGACGTCAATGTCTTTAAGTAGCTATTATCTGTGAGAATCTACAGAATCCATTTAGTCACAGAAGTTGGAAATTGAAAAGACCTTTCAGGTCATTTGGTTTCACCTCCCACACCACATAGAAGCCTCTCTTTGAGGTAATGATAAAAAAAAAAAAATTAGGAGGACTTGGATGGCCCCAAAACTACAGAATCTCAGAAACAGGACACATCTTAGGAGTTATCTAATCTGTCCTCTCCAATTAATAGAATTGGAATCTAAGCCAAAAGTATTCAAGTGATAGGTTCACCCTTAGAGCGAGGCTCAGAAAGTGAACTATGCCAGCCTACACTGACTCAAGTTAAAATCTTAAATGAGGGCCGGGGATTTAGCTCAGTGGTCTCGCTGCCTGCTGTGCAAGCACAAGAACCAGAGTTCAAACCCTGGTATAAAAAAAAAAAAATCTTAAAAGAAAAACTTTATAGGTGATTCTTTTGACCACTTTTCACAACAAAATATTCAAAAATGCTAAATTTGGGGCCAAGAGATTATGGAGAAAATGTGAAATTCTTGCTTAAAATTGGTTGCAAATACTTTGATAATATTAGGAAAACCTTTCTGACTTTTAACGGGTTTAGGGATATGCACAGAACAGGAAAAGTTTTATTAAAAGCTATGAAAATATTGTTGATATTATCATAATTGTACACGAATTGTGCCATAAGTACATTCTGATAGGCCAATAAATACCAAATGGGGGTAAACCTATCCTTTATGTAACTGTCTTTGGGTCGAGATAGAGCTAAATACTGGGGATAAAGACTGTGTGTATGAACATTCCATTGGTGAAGATGTGATCTTCATCTTCATTAGAAGGAGGGTATTACTTTATTCTGTCTGTTCTATGTTGTTAGAAGTTGGGCTGAGAAAGTTACTCTAACTTTTCAGTCATGTCAATTAAGTGACAGAGCCTGAATTTTTTAAGAATTTTGGTTGTTTGCAATTTAAGTAACAGAGTCCAAATTGGCAAAACCTTTTAAATAAGGCTATAGTAAGAAGGAAAAAAAATATGAGGACTCAAATCCAGGGTCCCAAAATACACAACCCACATACTCTCTCCCCAGGAGGACTTTAGTACTCAACTGAAAACAGAGTTCTTCCTGGAAGTATTCATGCTTCTTCCTCACTGGCACATGAATTCAGCCAATTCTCTTCTCAGCACTGTCTAGACAGAAATCTCTTAGAGAACACTTCACCATCAGGCAGTTGTAATATGTTTGGCTACTCAATGCCAAGGGACACAACAGATTAAGATTTACAATTTACAATTTTCGTCAAATTTTAGTGACTCCCTGCTGACCACATACAGGATAAAATCCAAATTGTCTAGTGATATTCTTAGGCTGGCATTCAAAACCTCCCGCACCCTGGCTGGAAATTCCTATTTCATGTTCTACCCAGCAATTACATTTCCCAAACCTTCCATTCAAGCTAAATTATTCTTATCTGTCTTCCAAACATATTGAACACTACTCCACCTCCACATGTGTGCTGAGACCTTTGTTTCCCCATTCCTAGAGGCCATTACTTCTCTTACACCATTTACCCAGATTCTGGCCATCCTTGAAGATCCAACTCTACTTCTTATTACTTTGTTATAATTATTGTTTTATGCCAACTCATGTACTATGTGTTAAGTACATCTTACATACAATAATGAGCAAAGAAAAAAAAAGATGCCTCATTTTCACATTCCAGTTGAGGGCAAGGGGAGAAGAAAAAACAGGAAAATAGATTAATATGCAATAAACAATTACAAAAATTTCTATGCAGGGAACCATCTGAGATAGAACATGGATTTTCAGTAGAATGATTGCTCCTTACAATGATGATTGAAGATCCTCTTCAGAGGATCTATTTGATCTAAGACTTAAGAAGAATGAGCCAGATGTCCCAAGAGCATTTAGACCAGGATAAGAGGGTATATAAAAGCTTTGGATGGTAAAAGAGCTGGAACTAAGTTGAGAGTGGCAGAGAGTAAGGTTGGAAATGACACACACTTTCTAGTCAGTAAATATGTGCTTTTTCTCTGAACTCATCTGCTATCATCTGCACCTCCATTAGGTTCTTGGCATTAAGTGTCACAATTTTCACTTATTTTTAGTCTCTTCTCCTTACACAGCAAGTTCCAGGAGAGTAAGTACCCCGGCTACTTTGCATTCATTCAGCCCAGGATCCACCAGTAAATACATGTGATCTTAGCCAAAAGGCTGAGAATTGATTCCACCAGTAAATAAAAACCCATGTAAAGTATTCAATAAATCCTTCTTGAGATTCCAGTATTTTCTGTGGTCCAATGTCATTAAGACAGAGCGAGAATGAAAGTTTTTGGACTGATTCTCTCTTCATCCAAGAAGCCTCATCTATTTACAATCACTATTATCCTGATGAAAAGGGACTTCTTCCCAAATATTACGCCCCTTGTACTGTCACATCCTTCTCTGTAATGTCCCATGTTGATTCCCACTGCTATAGACACTTTCCCTCCATCCCAATGACATGCCAAAAGAGATTTAACACCATCCTACATACAGTTATGTTTTAATACATAACTTACAAAATATTCAAAAATAAATTGACAGGGTAAGTACTTATACACAAAAGTTTTATTATGAAGAATCAAATAATTTCACCTCATTGAAAAAGCAATGTGATTTAATGTTTCATCATATTTTCTTAGATATTAAATATCTAACACGGTGACTTAAGGGTCTGACTTAAAGTTCAATTTTTTCAATACCTGTTTCAATGAATCCATAGCTAAAAACAATACCTCAAAATTATATAGGAATAGATGAAAGAAATGCATCATTAGCTGCATTTAATAAGTCACAATATTCTTCTTCTCCTTCCCCCAGTTCTATCTACCCAATTCTTCAGTAAATAAATTTCTATTTCTTCTTATGTCAATCAGTTGTTCCTACAATTAGTGGATTGGAAGTTCTGCTATACCACAGATGGAAGTTCTACATTTTTCTACATTTAAACAAACATATTTAAGACACTCTAAACATTCAAATAGATCATGCATTAAAATCTTTTTATGCTTAATATTATGTCTAGTTATGACATCATTTACCAGGAAAGGCACATAGCAATAGAAAACATTCAAAACAATAATTTTCAACTCCAGTTTATGGGTAGGTGTTGATTGTGATTTTGGTTTTAGTGGTTCAGGTTTTGTTTTGGTCTTTTTGGTTATTACTCTCTTACTTTTTAAAAAATACTCAACTTTACTTGAAAAGAGTCTTCTTATTTTTATTTATCTGCTTGGTAACATACTGGTCAATATCACTGAAACAGGCACCACAGGAAATGTCAGCCAATCCAAAACACATGTCTTTTTGAAAAATACATGCATACATAGTATTTATAAGTGTGATAAGTCTCAGCATCTTGCCATAAGGTAACCCATGAATCGTTGTGTGATAAAAAGATACTTATGGTAACAACCTATCTCATTATAAACAATTATATTTTAAAGAACTTGGTGTCTAGAACCAACTATATTAACAGAATCCTACAACTTTGTGCATCTCAAAGAGGCTACATTTGATTTTCTGGTACAATTCTGCTTAAATTCAATAAATCACCTGCTGTTGAGAATATCTTTTCCAGGAAATTATTTGTGAATCAAAAATTAGGCCTGGATCTATTTCAGTATTTTAACCTATTTAAAAATGTGTATTTCTTCATTATAGACGTCCTATACTCTTTTTTGTCTCTGCAAACTTATATTTTCTAATAGGCTGCTGACATATTTAGTGGTTTAAAAAAATGAGCATTTTTCCCATAGAAAGTAGAATGAATGTTTCCTTGTTAGAAGGTGGCTTTTTATCTCTTCTAGTAGAGGATTGTTATGGCTTGTGTTTAGATGTCCCCCAAAACCTCACACAGATGAGGTGGCTGACTCTGGAATGTGTGATGCTGGGATTAAGGGCATGTGATTACTAAACCACTACATGTGAATGATTGGTTTGGATCCACCCTAATCTCAGTAGTCTGAATAAGATGAAAGGGGGAGAAAGAGGCTATTAAGGTCTCTTGTTGCTTTTCCTGTCTTCTGGCACCATGAACTGTTGTCCCTCTGCTGCCCTGCCTTGAAGCCAGCCAATTATGGGCTGAAACCTCAATGAACTATGAGCCAAATAAACCTTTCCCTTTTAACTCTGAGTGGCAAGTATTTTGTCACAGCAACAAGAGAAAAGTAACTAACACAAAGATTATTTCCAAAATGATTTAATCACAAAACTGAAAAGAATAACTTTATTATGGTAAAACTGGACAGATGCCACCTTAACCAAGAGATCAAATTTAATGATACCAGTAATGGAACAAACCAACAATAAGTGCCTGGAGATATGGTGTACTGAGGCATTCATGTTCTTATTCTGTGGGATCCCTGCTCTAAGTGCATACCTGACACACTCAGGAGGAAACAGACAAACCCAAACTGAGGTTTTCACTGAATAATTGGTCCATACTTCTCAAAACAGGCAAGGTTAAGAAAAGCCAAATAAGGCTAAGGAACTGTTTTAGAGGAGAGGAAACTAAAGACACATGACAACTAAATGGAATGTGTGATCCTGGATAGGATCCTGGAATGGGGAGCTTTGATAATATCAATGTTCAGTTTTCCCAATTTTGATCAATGTAATGCTATTAAAAACAAGTCCCTTATTCTTCTGAGAGACAGTGACATATTTAGGGATAATAGAGCACAATGCCTCCAAATTACTTCTAATAATTCAGAAGAACATGCACATATATATACATGTAGACAGAGTGATTAAATAAATTGGGCAAAGATGTCAGCAATTGGTAAAAGGCATATGTGAAATTCTTGCAACCTGTTTTTCAGTTTGAAATATTGAAGTAAAAACTTGTACGATAAATTTCAAAAATTAAATACTTCCAGCCCACTTATCCAAGCTTCTCAAATGAAATATATCTCAGTATGCTGGGAGCACACAAATAAAGATACACTTGGCTTCTCCCTTGATACTAGTGACACACAGCTGTTTCCCATATTCCTATAATAAAGGCACCAGTTTCATTTTATTTGCTGGCATTTGTGGAACTTAATTTTGTATTTTGAGTTAAAAATCTAAACAGACTTTTTGATATTTTTTCTTATACCCCAATATGTTGTTTTGTTTAAGCTCAGCACAAAATCCACCTTGAACATCATTATTTTAAAATCATACAATAATCTTAACAGGGAATCCTTATTGCTTTCTCGGAGTTTGACACTGCTCCACATGCTCTACATACAATTCCTTAAAGGGCAAGCTAGGAGGTAAGTGATAGTATCACTGCAGTGGGAAAACAGGCACAGAGATATCATCATTCAAAATATCACATGGTATTCTATTAATATGTGTAAACTAGTAAGCTCAAGAGACGGAAGTTGAGCCTTGGCAGTTTTACCTTGGATTCTACACTTTCAAGTACCATAACAGCTTGCCTCTTCAAGCCTTTTTTCTGCAGAATAGTGCCAATAATTACACTGCTCATATTTGTATCTTTAGATTCTAGTACATATGTGACACAGAACAGGTATCCACAAATATCTGAGGTGAACTGACTAATCTTCTGTTTTATCACCCTATATTCACAATAATGGTACATAAGACATAACATTATATGTATAAATGCCATCTCAACTGGGTCTCAGTTTCTGTAAATGAGCATCCTGGACTAAATATTTCTGAGGCTGTTTCTTGAGAATAACTTGCTGTTATTCTATAACTTTCAATTTTGACTTTTATCTCCATCTTTGGAAAATGAATCCTAATTGCACATGTACTACTGTTGTGACTTAAATTTCTCTCTGGCCTTGACTTGACCTCCTGAAGCATGGCTATCTACCTACTGGCAGTCTAACAACTGTACAACACAAAGCGCATATATAATGTGTGAAGTGGTTCTTATAATACTAAATACGTATCCATGTACAAAGCATGGCTTCAAAATGACAGTTCAAAAATAAAAGTAAACATAATCATGTTAACTTATACATAAAACAAAACTTACAAGTGAATGTGATGTGTTAATATATGTATATATTATACCCCAAGATGAATGCAAGTGTGATATGTCACAAACATATACTAATAATTTTTTAATTAAAAAGAAAGGATTGTGGGCTTTCTGTAAACTATGCATGCACCGTAGTATGTATGTATGTATGTATGTATGTATCTATCTATCTATCTATCTTTCTATCTCTCTTTTTAAATTTGGTATTATAGATTGAAATCAGGGTTTTTACACTGAGTTACATCCAGCTTGCTTGCTTGCTTTCTTTCTTTCTTTCTTTCTTTCTTTCTTTCTTTCTTTCTTTCTTTCTTTCTTTCTGTTTGAAACAAGGTCTCCTTAAATCACTAAGTTG
>NW_004624778.1:15302569-15314594 GCF_000247695.1 Heterocephalus glaber | reverse complement strand
GGGGAAAAAAATAAGAACCAAGAGACTCATGTAATGGTACAAGATCCCAATGATGAATATAACTATATTGTATACCGAAAATGTACCAATAAACTTAATGGGGGGGGACAGAACCCAACACCTAGAAATTAATTACTATGTATTAATGAGGAAATTTTTATCAATCATACACCTTTGGGTCTTTAGACATTTGAAACTAAATTTCCGTCACTAGAAAACAAAAGGGTAGACACAAAAACTTTATTGTCATAGATGCTGCTACTCAACCACATGAAAAAGGAATAATTCACTTAGTTATAGCTTCAATGACCCATTAGAAGAAATTTCCTACCATGCTTCCCAAATGGAAAGTATCTATTGAATTGGACACTGATGTATGGAACAAGATTTCAAGTAATTTTGAAGGAGTGAAGCAACATAATGATTTTGAATTCAAAACTGTTCCTAATCAGGAGTTGATTACTATTTCTCAACATGAGACCTTGTTTTTCTAACATCATTACTTGTGGTTTTATGTTTATAATAGAGAAAGACTGACTGGTTTACCACCATTTTAAATCAGCCACTTACTGTGATGCTCTAGGATACCATATCCTCAGGAAGCTATCATAATTCATTTAAAACATTTAATACCTTGAGTATGTGTTATAAGGGCAGAAATGGAGAATCATTAATTTAAGGTGTTCAGCTCAGCCCAGTTTGCCCAAGATTTTCCTAGTTTAGCAATAAAAGCCTTGTGATTTAGAAAACTTCCAAGTTCCAGGCAAACAAGGATGATTGGTCATCCTACGACTATTCCTCTTAGAATCTTTTCAGCCTAATGAGTAGGGTAAAGGATAAATAGTAGTCATTTATCAAGATGAAAAAACTATGAGAAGAAACATGTAGGGTGAGGGAATTAAGATTTATTTTTTGAGGTACCTGGTAGATATCCCGTGGTAGTTGGGTAAATGAGACCAAATTTAAAGAAGAGACCAGAGACACAATCATAAGGGTTAGGTGCATCATTTTAGAGATAGTAATTTGGAGTCATGGAACTAAGTGATATTACCAAGGAGTGAGCACGACACAATATCTCTTTAAGAGTTGTGCTATAAGAGAAGTTTTTGAAAGTAGCTGGCTGAACACAACCATTGAACAGCTGTGATGTGATGACCTGGGTGTACTGCAATAAGCCTCAGGTGATCCAGAGTCATCTTTTTAAAGTGTAGTAAAAGACCTTCTCCATTAAAAAAATATATAATCTCCAAAGTCAGAACCCCCAATTTTGTTTTGTGCCCAGTCATGTCACACAATTTTCTAAGTAAAAAAAAATCAATGGTTTCTAGCTCAAATTATCTCTAGCTATAAAACTGCAATACAACCTCTCCCAACCTATCACTAAGATATCCATAAAGATGTTTTTTTTAAAAAAACAAAAGGTTCACCATGACTCTGAAAAGCAAGACTGCCAAAAAACATAAAAACAGAATATGAGAGGGATGGATACTTATTATTAGCCAGGTAGAACTACAGTAGGAACAATTCACATAGCACAACTCTGATTTGCTTTAGGAAAGAGATGACTTGATTGCAACAAAACATTTCTTCAAACTTCTGGATGAAGATAACAGAGCAAAACAGGCATTTACTTTTGCTACCTTCTGAATACTTATTGAAACTACAGGATGGATTTTATTGAGACCAAAGAACAAAAGTAAAGATGGAAAGAACAAAACATCAGCACAAGACGTAAAATTGAAATGTAAATTGCCACAAAACAATTTACCAGACTCCACACCACTGAATCCCAGAGAACAGTAGGAAAAGCTCAGAAAAAGCCCAATGTATACCACGAAGGTTAATTAACACTTAATTATTTTGACTATTGGTAGCTCCAGTCCCTCTGATGTGGAGGTGAGACCATAAAATAAGGGTGTTAATCACAAGTTCGTTTAAGAAACTGCTGGTGTCCATCCCACCACCAACCCAGGCAGCTGCATGTCTTTCCTTCCCCAATCCTGCAGGGGAGGAAAGGTTTATACTCTAAAGACAGTATGAATAGGTAGTCTTCAGATAATACAGTTTTTGTCTACTCAACTACATCTTTTAAAACTTCCAGACAACAGGATCTCAAGTTTACTTGTTAGCATGTAATAATCATAACATAGGACAATTTTATGTTTCCATGGTGGCTTCAAAGAGGATTTAGATGGAATTTAATTATTTGGGAGCTAGACAAAGTTTGGAATGAAATGAAGTAATCTACCAAATTAGCAATATTACAGAACACAGGTGATCAACACCGAGGACAAACCTTCTACCAGAAAACTTTAGAAGTCTCCCATGGGTCATTATTACTATTAGCCCAGGTTGTTTATTGTCGGCTTTGGATATTTATGATAATAAGATACAAATGGAAGATAGATAATAGAAGGAGATAAGAAAAAATAGAACTATGGGTACATAGAGTCATATATAAAACCTATTAAAAGGTTTTTTAAAGTAAATTTTGAAATAAGGTACATTAGCATCCATGTTACTCAAAACATCTTGAAGCCAGTAAACTGCCCAAAGATTATGTGACCAGACTTTTCTCCAAAGTTTCACACATTGGGAGCCTTACTTAACATAAGCCAAATATATTAAATTTTATGATAATATAAAAAGGTTAACAAGAACAAATTCAGTGCTCTAGAAATAATGCACATGCACAAACAAAGCAAATGCAGTCTCCTAACTTACCTTGTCCAAAGAAATAATTTAAAGTACTTTGGAAGATGAAACTATTGAACTGTGAATTCAACATCCCAAACCTTTAAAAATTGCTAAAGCAATATTCAGCAGAAACCCACAGTTTTAAATACTTTTATTTTTATAAGAGAAAGAATAAATTTAACACAAATTCTGTAGAAAAATTAACCAAAAAACCTACAAAAAAACAGAAAGAAGGAAATTATAATAATAAAATCAAACACTAAAAAAGTTAAAGTGATAAATAGTATAAGTACTTTGTAAAACTTCAAGATCGTGATTCCTTTAAAATTGTAATGAATAAGGAAATGTCTATACAGGGCTAATAACAAAAGAAGTAACATTATAAGTATATAAAAATCAGGAATGGTGAAAACTCTAGAAAATATATTTTTAATTGCTTAATAACGGAGAAATGGGGTAAAGCAAAAACTAAGAAATCATTTTTAATGAGTTATTTCAATGAATATTAATTCCAGATGACTGTATCAGTAAGTTTGATCCATATTTAAGTGTGAAATCATTCCATTTCAAATGTAATTCTTCCCAACTCGTTTTGAAAACAAAGCACAATTTTTATCAAAAGATTAGAAAACAGAACAAAATTAAAACCATACACCAATTTCACCTAAACTCTAAAACTCAAACCTTAATAGAAACCATTTTCTCAGTTTGAAGATTCAATAAGCCATGATTCAACATTTTATCTGCTATAGCTTAATAGATTGACAAATATCCAGCCCATGCCTCATCTTGACTCAACCTATTTCACATTCTGAGATCTAACATTTGCAACATTCCACTTCCATTTACTTAATGCAAGATTCATTTGATTGCTGGGAACTTCCAACCCCTGCGAGCAGTAAGGGAAATTGATTCACATAATGGCAAAATCTGCATGGCAGCCACTATAGTGAATGCAGGAATGACTGGATCCAGGTGTAGGGAAAAATGAAGCCTGAGATGGCTACACTTTGGTTCAGGTCTTGTGGTGGCGGGCGGGGGGGGGGGGGGGGGGTCCGTTCATTAAGTTCAACTCTGTATTGTTTTGGTGCAGGCATACCTCCTTGGTGTAAATAACTGATAAGCCAGGTATGGTGGCACACATTTGTAATCCCAACACTCAGGAGTCTGAGGCAGGAGGAATGCAGTAAGTTTGAGGCACCCTGGGCTACATAGTGAGACCTTGTCTCAAAAAACCTAAAAAACTAATAATAATAAATAAATAAACAAACCAACTAACCCAGGCCAATGCTGGCTAGTGTAAATGACTGATATAATTAAGGTCAATGTTGGTGCATAGCCACTATTATGTAGACCCTTATGTACAGGTGGACTGCCATAAGGGCTGGCAGGTTTGGGATCTGTGGACTGCCACACAAGTACACACTACTGAGTGACACCTGAGAATAAAAAATGTCTAACCCATTCCATGGCTCTGAGTCTCTTCTTTGGGCTCCTAGAATCTCAATCTGAATGCTGACAAGACACCAGAGAGGCAGGAAATGGCAACAAAGTGGACCATCAAGTTTGTGCACTACACATGCACGCTTAGCCCACACTTTACTGTCAAAATCATGCACTCTGGCATGAGCTGCGGGCACCCAAAATGACACTCTTTTTTTTTCTTCACACACGTGCTATTTGCTGTGCTCAGCACTCATCTTAAAAAGACACCTTTTTCTAATTACCAAAAATTCACTATGTAGACAGGCAAGGGCCACACTCCTAAACCTGTGTGAGCCTCAGCCCAACTCTCTTTATCCCTCATTTTTCTCCCCTGTGAGACAGCTTTATTCACAAACAGGCTGTCAAGCTAGTGGCCAAGATGACACTGGACAAAGCTTGCTCTGCCCTTCATGCCTGAAATTTAAAAAGACACATATAGCATTTTCATAATAATAATCCAATTTAAACCTAGTTCTCATTGGCTAAACCTGAGTCTTACTGGCTGATTGGAAACACTTGAATCCCAGAGACTCAGTTGGGAAAAGTGGTGCTCACTAAAAACTTAGGGTGCTTTGACCAAAGATGGTTTTAGAATAGTAGGTAAACAAATCTTCCATACAGCCTCCCTATTGTAGATAAGTAAGTTAATTAGATATCTTGTAGGCAGTTATCCAGGGCCACCTTCAAGGTGCCAGCCCTCCAGGAACCAACATGGAGAAAAATTAAGACACATATACTGGTTAGCATTATAAAGAAGAAAAGAGGTACTACTTCCCCTAGAGGCAGATAACAGGGACTGATATTCTAAATGGGAAATTCCTTATATGTGACTTGTTTTCCAATTTGATCCCCATTTAATCAATATTACCTGGGTGAACTGTACTTGTAATCTTATTGGTTGGTCATGGTTTTGTCCCACCTCATGCCCACCTTGAAATTTTTCATTGAGTCTTAAAGTTTTGTCCCACTTTGTACCTGATTCATCTTATGGCTTTGCTGTATAAAACACCTTTGATAAGCAGGATGGGTGGGCAACCTACTTTCCGGTCCCCCTTCTGTCTCAGACAGAAGTTACCTTTCTCTCAATAAATTCTTCCTACTCTTAACCCCTGTTATTCCTAGAATTCATTCTTTGATTTTAGAGAACGCAAACTTGCATTTAGGATATTTAGTGGGTTTGGGAGTTACATCTATTCCTCCTATATCATTCCCTTTCCTTTTGTTAGTCCTTAATATCATTACCATTTAATATGATATTTGCACACCACTTTGCTGACTCAGTGTTCCTCTTAAAGTTAATGGATCAGGTAACATATCCTGCAAAGTAGTTCTTTGTAACAGAGCTGGGAACAGATACAAAGACTCTTGACAAGGCCACACACACACACACACACACACACACACACACACACAATCTTGATTCTCACCATTGTTAGTTGTAAAAAGATAAATTTTTAAGTTTTATGCTGTTATTTTTGGTTTGGTTTAGTATTTCCTTTTATACAGAGATACAGTGTAGCCAGCTTCTACTACAAAGAATCAAAACTCTGCCGAGAGAATTTCATTAAATTAGAAATTATGGGGTTTTGTTTTGGTTTGATTTGGTTTGGGTTTATTCTGAAAAACTTGTTTTTGTGCTTCACACTGTTAATTCAGGTTTTTTGGCAATTTAAACAACATTCTCTGGATCAATCTCAAGATTGATTTTTTTGGAAAAAGCAATAATTACTACTCTACAGTGTTATTAGTCCATTTTCCAACTTTTTGTTTTAATTGCTGTGTCAGCATAGTCAGAAATGGTAAAACTGGACACGCCCATATTGACAGCTTCCTATATGGTATTTTGAGTATACTGCAAAGAGTAAAGTCAAGAGACCCTAACTCTGAATTCACAACTCACAGTTTGTATTGGAAACCCCCTTTTATCCCACCTCTAGGCATCTAGAATTCCAAGTTTGGAGTAGTGATCTCATATCTCTTGGGAGAAAAAACTTCAGGGTCAACTCAATAAGGCAGGTACCACCTCACATTTAACAAGCAAGGGGTCACTGCGGTGGAGAGAGAGATTGAGAGAAAATTTAGCTAAAGTCAGAAAGTCCAAAAATAAGTCCTTGCCATTGATTCAGCTTATCATTTTATCATTTTTCTTAATTGTGGAGAAGGAATAGTTAACTATCTAATCAAGTGTTAAACTCTGGGAGGAAAAAATGAAAATAAACTTCCCCACAACTAAAGAGGCATACTACGATATGGTGACATTATGACAAAGAGAGTTAGACAATGCTCTATACTTACTTCTGGCCCACAAACCATGTCCATCTCTGTGTTGAGTTCAGGCAAAAAGAACACTTCTGGTGACAAGAGTGAGAAGTGAAACACCACCCTCTCTGCTGTGTCCCTATAAACACTGAATGACTTGGCAAAAGTCTATGCCTCCTCAGTGAAATGGACAAAGCACTACCTACTCTCCCTGATCTGTGCTGCAGAACTGAAATAAGCTGATAAATGACACATTCAAAACTGCAGGGGACTAAGACAGGAGGCAGGTTAAATTACAAATATATTTCTACACATATATGGAAGATAGCTCAGAAATGCCAAAAAAAGACAGAAAGGGGCTCATTCTAGAAAATAAGGACCAAGAGTCTGATTATATTGAACAAATAAATATGTCCCTGATAATGTACATGTTAAGAAACTACATAATGTCCCACTGACTTTCCATCAAAAGCTCCTGCAGAAATGGCAAAATCTGTGTGATGTAAGTCAATTATAATTGATCCACGGGATCAGGTTAACTCTCAAACTCAGCACATTTCAAGCCGTCAAACACCCTGACCCCGCTGCAGAGTTTCAAGGGACTTCCAACATATGTCCCTTGCCAGAATCAATCTCCCCCTCTGCCCACACCCCATGGACAGCATTAACACTTTCACTGTGTGTGTGGCCAATGCAAAAGCACTGTTCAGAAACTGCATCATTTGATGTTCATGCCTGCCTGCAAATCAGGGAAGAGTGCTTTACAAACAAGGAAAGGAGAATGGGAGAGAGTATTCTGCCCCTAGATCATACAGCTTATATCAGAGTGAGCCAGAACTGTGTTTCTCATGTTATTTAATTTACAAGGGAGGCCATAGAACTTTGTCAGTTACAACATTTAATCACAGCTATCTTCTTATTGGTGTTTCATACTAATGTATGAGAGGCATCTTCCTGAAAGGCAAGTCCCTAGCCACGTTCACGTTTAGAGTCCTCTTCCATCACACACAACAGTGCCTGGGAGATTGGGGCAGAAGTTGGATGTTTGGTTATTTTAACATTTTAAATGGTAACTATAGCATCTTATTGACCACACTGTATTGTTACATAAGAGAGTGAGAACACGCATCATCATCACATTGTGTGTTTGGGGAATTGAGACTTTCTAAGAAATCTCAGAAACTGGTTTTCTGGACAGTAAATTTCAAAGTTTCATTCTCCCCTCTGCTATTTTCCTCCCTTCTCTATCCCTCAGCCCCTTTCCTCTGGCAGTCTTTTTCTTTCAACTTAAAAGAAGGCTGTGAAGCAGTCTGTTGGTATTGAAGAAATGTCTCTGCTCTTAACATCTAGACTTTAACACAAATTTTCTTTCTGGGAGCTGTCTCTTCTCAGTTTCTCTGGGCTATCTTTGCCTAATTTTTATTATAGTAATTGTCTCAGTAACAGAACTCTCTCTAGCTCCACAAATATATCACTCTACATTTGCTTTTATTTATACAATTCTCTTCTACATGATGGATAGAAGACAGTTATTTACATATATATAATGATTTTTTTTCCACACAAATATCCCTGGATTTCCATCTTTTCAATGAAGCTTTAAAACCTCCAGGCAGATTATATCAATGCTTCATCAGACTTCTATTGTCCAGGCAACAGACAATACCCTGAATGGATCCAAAAGAAAATCACTACCTGCTGATAGCCAGGGTAGATGCCACTTACCAGATGTCTGGCTTTTACTGTTGCTAACTTGTTTAATTTCTGCACCCAGCAATGAAATTGTTTTGATCTTCCAAAGTGGAATGTGCTCTGTACCAATTGATTCCAAATGGCCTCTCTTTAGATTGAATTTTTATTTTATTTGGTTGAACGATTTTGTTTCATTTAAACCTGTATTTATGTGAAAAATTCAAACAGTGAATTTCAATTTGCATTTCAAAAAAAATCTTCTTGTTTATAAAATCACTTCTGAGTTGCAATTACAGTTATTTGTCTCTGGGATATACAACATATAATTGGGTCAACACTGTTAATGAAGGACTAGTGTTATTGTTAATGAGCTACTAGTGATAGTTTCAGTGTTTCATCCCCAGCAGGTGGTAAATACAATATGTTAAGACAGATAATTATGCTAATGTTTCAAATATCAACAGACCAAAGAAGTCATTAAAAACTAGCAACTAAGAGGTTAAAAGGGACAGACACACTAAGTGAATGCTACTTTTACCCAAGGGGTATTAGTCTCCCCTTCATGGAAATTTTATTGTATATCAGTGTCCACTTTGGTTAATTCACAATTCATGAAAATGGGAAAAAAAGAAGTGATTGATAGCCGTTGTTTGGGAGATACTATCAACATGGGCAGTAAAAGACAGTAATACTTTGAGCTTGAAATGCTTAACTTTGTAGAGCAAACTTCATGCAGGTATTTAATAAGATCTTTATTTTCAATACTGAGAAAGTCATTGTGTGGAGCATAGAAAATAATAAGACAATCTACTTGCCGTCTACAACAAGCTTATAAAATCACTAGAAAGGCATAATGTATGCATGTGAAATAGCTGGCAAGATACCGAAACCAAACATAGTAGAGACAATATGGAACTTAAAAGGAAGAAAATGTGGGCAGGAGTAGTTTGAAGTCTTTACAGCAAAGCAAGTTTGTATCAGTTAAAAATGCATTTGTGTGCAATTATAGATTGCCTAATTAACAGTGGCTTTAATGTTGAAAACATTTAAATCTGTCACATAAAGAAGTTTGAACTTAAGAAATTCCATGTTTGGAGCAGTAATCAAAGGTATCATCAAAGACCAAAATGCTTTCTGTCTTTTCTTTCTGCTTTCTTCACAGTTATATATAATATTTGATAACCACATGACTGATAGAGCTCTATGTGTCACATCCTCATCAACACATCCCCCACAGAAAGAGAGAAAAGGAAAAAGAGAAACTTCTTTTTTTCTAAGCCCTTCTGATGAAGCAAGCCCTTCTGAGAAAGTTCATTGACATGAACTTGCCCAGTGCTTACAAGTGTAAGGCAGAACTCAATAGAGAACTAGAAATCAGGATTGTCATGAAAGGCTTAGACCAGACATGGACAACTGAAGTACATCTGGAGGACTCTATCTGTAGACCACAAAACTAAATGAGAAATTCAATTACCAGTGAAAAAGCAGGGAAGAGTTGAGTAATGAGTCTAAAACTCAGCCAGTGCTCCCATTCCCAGACTGTGATCTACATAGGCAAGATGAAAACCAGAGAGTAGAAGTCTAAGACTAGAGTAAGAAGAAAGCACCAAATATTGTACAATCAAATCCCCCCCCCAAAATGAACTATACACATTAGGAAATATGAGGTGAAGATAAAATTGCTTTGGGTGGGTTTTGCTAATTGCGCCTTGGCCAGCAAATCTGTTTGTGTCCCTTAGTGTTTGCTACAACCTTCAGATGAAAATTTTGAAATAATTCAGAACATTAAGTGTGGCATTTAACACTAATTTTTCTAGATGCCTAGATTCGATCAGTAAGTCATAGAACTTTTGACTTGGTCAACATTGCAAGACTCATATTTAAAGGTTCATCCAAATTCCAGAAAGGTTTTTCAAAAATAGGTATTAACCAACCCTACACTAAACTTTCTGAACCAAACTATCAAGATTTAGAGACCATAGAAGTTACCCAGAGACCTATTAAGACCATGAAAGCCAACAAATTAATACTGGGGTAGTCAGCATTCTCTACAGCATGCAAATGATCCCAAACCTGGATCAACAACAAGGATCTACTCACTCTTGTTATGTGTCAGCTGTAGGTTGACTGGTTATGTGGCTCTGCTGCATGTATCTTTCCACCCTGAGGATTAAATTCAGTATTTCTCAACCTTTTTTTGATAACTTCTTATGTAATATATAAAGCCCTAACTACCAAGAGTCAATTTTATCACATTGTGGGCAATATCATCATTGAGAATATATGATTCAGGCTGGAGAATCAGTCCCTTCCTCATTTTGTGGAAGGGGGAAACCTTTGTTAGGTAAACTCTTGGATGCCCTTAGAAGCTCTGTTTGGACATGGCTCATGTCCTATCTGCTCATATTCCACTGGCCCAATTAAGTCACAGGACCAAACCTGATGTCAAGAGGGTCATGAAGTGTTCTGTTCCCATGAGGAGACAATAAATGTTGCATGATAAATTTGATGGAGGCTAGAGAATAAGTGGGGACAGTAACTCAAACTACCACCTACTGTATCAACTAGGAAAGCAGAAACAGAAAGAAACTCTCATGTCCATGCCCCTAATCCCTGCCATCATCCATCTGTCCACAAGTAAGATGCTGTACATTACAGTACGTCAAGAAATATAACCAGGGGTGGAGCTATGGAAAAATAATGCTGTACTGTTTAGAATTGTATAGTATGGAAGAAAACACTAAAACTAAAAAGGATTAATATAAAAAATCAAATTTAATTAAAAAATAATAGAGCTTGAGCTTATACTACAATAGAGAAAGATAAGAATGTTACAGCTAGAAAATACCATAAAAGTGAGAAGAAACAATTATAGGAGAGATGAAAGAGCATGCCCTTTTATTCATTTAAAAAATATTTATTATGCTCTACCTATGTACTAGTATCTAAATTCATGATCAAAAAGAAAATACACAGAATTATCAAGGGCACTTGTCTTCTACTCAGAGTTGTACCCTAATTTGAGAAAGATGAGGTTTTTTTCAAAAAAAAGAAAACTATAAAACTATTTCCACATCTCAATCATCAACGACCCCTAAGACATCAGAACAATGAAATGAAAATCTGTTCTTTTTACTTTTTGTTTGCTTGGTTTCTAAAGATGGAACTATATGATAAAATGTGCACAGAGTTGTTCATTTGTTGACCCTAAACAATCTTTTTTATAGTTGGATTTCAGCCATGGATTGGTTCAAATACTGCTGCCTATGAAAGATTTTTGAAAACGAATAAATATCCATTAAATTCTTAAATTCTTAAGTTCTTCCCAACTGCTTCTAATGTATGGCATTTTGCAAAGTTGCAAGTGTCCCTTATTAGAAGTTTATGGACTCTGATGTGAAAATAAAACATACAGCTTCTGGGCCACAGTAACACTGCCCTCAGCACTGAGGAGCAGAACCATGTCCAGCTCTGAGGAGGTTAGCCTCCCTGGCTCCAGCATCACACACACTCCCAAGCGCTGCCCCCCTACCCCGTTCAAATGAGAAGTCACATAAACAAGCCTCAAAACCAGACTCCCAGAACACCTAAAGCAACACCGAAGGGAAACAGGATGGAACAATCTGATACCCAACCACCTGCATTCCCTGAACTGGAAACAAAAACGGATCTGGAAAAAATGAAACCAGAAATACTTTCTCAGGTAACAGCAGAGATTGTGCCCATAGTACAAGACATGATAATAAATCCAGAGAAGACACAGATAAAAAAACAGATGAGTTGAGGAACATGACAGAATCCCAACATAGGAAACAAATGGAATCCATAAAACAGATGCAAATAGATTTCCAGGAGATTAAAAACTCCACTGAAAGTTTACACAGCAGAATGA
>NW_004624778.1:15285230-15297725 GCF_000247695.1 Heterocephalus glaber | reverse complement strand
ATAAGAACCAAGATGGATTACATAAAGGTGCAAATTTCCAATGATGAATGTCATTATATTGTATACCTAAAATGTACCAATAAAATTAATTTTAAGAAGCGAAAATAAAGCAAGTTAAGAACAAATATATCAGAAGAACAAGTGAGCAAGTCCTTCGCTGGTCCCTGGGCCACTGTACATGTGCCACCATATTGCACACGTTCTCTTTCTCTTCCACTTCCTAACTCCTGACTAAAGCAAAACACATGTCTGGACATTGGTTTCTTTGTGGCTAGGCACTGAACAAGAAACATTTTTAACTGATCTTTAAATTTTAATATTGGTATTAATTTTAGCAAAAAAATCACTCAAGTGAACTGATAAAACACATAAGCTCAAATACCATATAGTGTCTCTCATTTCAGTAAGACAAAGTACAAAGAGCACAATAAAGAATAGATAAAAAGAAACAGGCGTTAGATGTCTTGCAAATGGTAAAGAACACAAGAGGTGGGAGGGGAAAGGGAAATAAGTAGAATAAAGATATGCCATGTACAGGAACCTAACAACCTGAATGAATGTAAACACTGTATGGCATAACCATGAGATAAGATTAATAATATCAACAAGAAAAAATGGGGGAAAGGGATTTAGAGGAGGAGGGAGGGAGGTGGAAGAGAAGAGAAGGGGATATTTTTAAAAACCAAGCTATATTATGTACATGTACCCACTCCCCAAGATGATTGTGAACTGCATGTACTGTAAACATACTAATTTAAAAGATGAACTGATGATAAGTGAATGAATAAATTAGCTCAGTGGTCTCCTTCTCTGAGACAGGGAGTATAGAGTATGTAAAGTATTTCAGGCACTAAAAATACTTACCAAGGACCAATTTATTACTGTGACCAGTAGCCAAATTTATCATTCATATTGCTCTCTCCTCAGAATATATCTTGAACTTGCGCAGTGTTCTCTAGTATCATACTTACTACTTTCTATCATCAACCATTAACTACTTGGAATACATGAAACTTTTAAGAAAATTAAAATATTTTCTATCTCTACTCTCTCCTTATTTCACACATATCTCTACACAGTAGGGAGAGAGATCTTCCAAAAACTGCAATTCTATTCCTGCCATTGTTCCTCTATCACCCCTCAAGACAATTCAACAAGTTCTACTAATCTCAGGACAAAGGAAAAAATCATGAACATGACTCACAAGACATACAGTGATTTTTGTCTCCTGCCTACTTTTCAAGTGTCACCTCCTACCATTCTGTTCTCATATTTGAGTTAATCATATTTGCTTGTGCTCTAGGCTCTTGGTTGAGTATTCTGTTAAGCAGATTATTCTTACCCACTTATCCTTCCTATCTGTTAAAATTCTGGTCAGATAACCTTTGAGATACCCTGTTGTGATGTTGCTTCATGTAGAAAGCTTCTTACCATCACTTACAATCAAAGTAAGAACTCATCTGTCCACTTTCATTGACATTAATCTCCACCAGGTTCCCCCACATATATACCCTCAACAGGTTACAAACTTAATGTCTGTGTTGTTTCATTATTTTGACGCCATTACATCATACCTGCTACATAGATTTTTATTAATAAATTTCATTGATGAATGAATATTTGTTAAACATTGAAGTGCTGGAGGCCTTGTGTCCTTGCCAGGAAGAAGACTAGACAGAGCTGAACTATAGCAGTAAACACAGAAATAGAAGTGATTTACAGCCTGGTCATGGTTGAGAACTACACAGAGTCTAAAACATTCAACCCATAGAGGTAAAAGCAAAGTGAAAGTAAATCCATAATAAAGGTGTCTGTGGTGGCTGTTAGATAAGAGCAGGGGAGGTCAGGTATGGGGATAAAATCCTCCAAAAGAATGATGACCTGAGGCAAAGGACTAGAAAAAGAGGAATCTCTCAACATGCCCCAGTGAGTTTGGCAGAGGATGAATATGGAGCACATGAAAATCCTTGAGCCAGCTGGACAACTTGGAGATCAAGGCACTTGGAAGCTAAGCTACTATCTGTAGTGTGTGATCCCCTAATGACTACTGCCAGTTAGGTTTCAGGTCAAGCTTTAGTCAAATGTTCTCCTCTGATGCCACCAGCTTTTCTTTCCTTACATGTCCATTAGAAAAAGGCTTTCAGAGCAAGACAGAGATTATTATGCAAAATGTGTTCTTTACTGGGATCCTACCACAGAAAACCAAACAAACTTAATAGCCCCAAAGCTTTGACTTATATCAGAATATCAGTTATTAGACTCATGTCATGGTAAATAGATTGCTAGGCTTAGCATTAGATATCTGCCTATATTTAATTGTCAGATTTAGAGAACTTGTTCTCTGACCATGGGCTATTTACTTAACTTTCCTGGCCTCAGTTTGCTCACTCATAAAATGAACATATATGGTATTTATTCATCAAACATGCTGTTTATGTGAAAACATGTCTTGGCTTAGGCTGCTTTAACAAAATACCAGAGACTGAGACTGCATGACTTAAACAATAGATTTTTATTTCTCACACTTCTGTTGGCTGAAAAGTTTAGTATCAAAGTGCCAGCAGACTTGATTCCTGGTTAGGACCCTCTTCTGGACTTACAGACAGGAAGCTTTGCAGTCTTCTCACTGTATCTTTACATGGCAAAAATAAAGGAGAGAGAGAACCTGCACCTTCTGGCCTCATCCTTTCCTAATAAATACACAGATCCCAACATGAGAGCTCTACCTTTTTGGCCTCATCTACACATAATTAGCTCCCTAAGGCTCCATTTCCAAATACCATCACTGTGAGGGTTAGAGTTCTAACATATGAATTGAGGAAAAGTCAGCTCAGAGCAGCATACACATGCGAAAGCACTTAGCTCAGTGCATGACAAAGAAATGATTTCTTCCTTCCATCCTTTGGAATCTAACACCAACTAGTGTACAGCCAGTGAATGGACTGGAAGAAATTCTGCCTTTCAGCTGGGAACATTGCTTGGGGAGGAGAATCCTTGAGGAAATGTACGATGTTCTGTTTGGTTTACAATGAGCACTCGAAGTTTACAATCTTCATTTCTTCACTAGACCAGAACTAGATTCCAGATGATTATCAGATGAGTTTTTAACAAGATCTTTACAGCTCTTCATTCCTAACGCCTAATGTGTTGCCTGGTGTGCAGTTGGTGCTGAATAAATATCTCAAGGATATATAGAAGGTTGAATTTCTACTGCCAGTTCATTGCATTTTGTTACCTACTATGGAAAAAATATTTCATGTTGGAGATTTCTATGCCAGTGAACACTTGCAAAAATGAAGATTTAAGAACCGAGGAGAAGTGATTGTTCCAGCATTACCAGAATGCAAGGATAAAACTTCCAAAATTGTCATTTAGCTTACCCTGTATGATTATAAGAAATACTGAAATTTCCTTCACAAACAAAAATAATTCCTAGGCAAAAGTGGAAATGGATATAATTAGCAAGAGTGCTTTTCTCCTCCTCTTCTGTTAATCTTTGTTCTTTGTATTTACAAACAGCTTTCGGTCTATGCATGACTCATTCACACCTGGAGATCCTTTGGGCTTAATTGTTTTTCTCATCCCACAGAACATTATTTCCTTTTATCCATTTTTATTTTTTAGTAAGTATACATAACACAAAATTTGTCAACCTAGCCATTTTAAATGCATAGATTAGGGTTATAAAATACATTCTTAATGTTGTTCAACCATTACCACCATACATCTCCTTCTTTTCCTAGTATAAAATTGAAACTTTATTCCCATTATAAGAATTCCCCATTCTTTTCCTCTTATCCTTGGCAACAATCATTCTATTTTCTGCCTTTATGAAACTGACTACTCTAAATATCTCTTATAAGTAGAATCATAGAATACAGCTCTTGTGATTAGTTTATTTCACTTAATGTAATGACCTTGAGTTCAACCATGTTGGAGCATATGTCAGAATTTCCTTCCTTTTTGAAGTGGGATATTTTATTGTACGCATAAACTTCATTTTGGTTTTCTTTCATCTAATGATGAACACCTTTGTTGCTTCCACATTTTAGTCATTGTGAAAAATGTTGCCATGAACAAGGGTATAAAAATACTTCTTGAAGACCTTGTTTTCCACTATTTTGGGTACATATTCATAAGTAGAATTGCAGGATCACATGGTAATTTATTTTTAATTTTTTAAGAATACTACTTTCTATAGCATCTCTCCCACTTCAAATTACCACCAGCAGTGCAAAAGGTTTCCAATTTTTCCACATCTTCACCAACGCTTATAATTTTCTAGGTTGTTGAAAATATATCATAATGGATCTTGCAGTAGTTTTATTTACATTCCTTAATCTCTAGTAAAGTTGAAAATCTTTTCATGTGATTGGTGGTACTGGTCATTTGTATATCATTTGAAGAAATATATATTTAAGTTCAGTGATCATTTTTAATCAGGTTTATTATTATTATCACTATTATTATTGATTCTTAGGAGCTCTTTATACAGTAAGTCCTCAACTTACAAATGAGTTCCCTTCCAGGAGAATGTTCATAAGTCAGATTCCTTGGTAAATCTGACAAAGTGAGTCTTATACACCTTTGACCCAAATATACAATGCAAAGCATAAAAAATCAAACACACACACACACACACACACACACACTATTGTTTTCCATTTAGTTTATTGGTACATTTTAGGTTTACAATACAGTTACATTCATCATTGCAATCTTGCACCTTTATATGATGTATAAATTATTTTTACTTTTACAGTTACCTTAAAATGGTAAGACAGATATGTGACTTACATCCGTGATTTGTTCATGTCTATGCATTTTGGTAATGCAAGGTTCGTTCATATCTGTGAAAGTTCACAACTCAAATGTTCATAAATCAGGGACTTACTATATATTCTAAATATTAATCCCTTGTAAAAATGCATGATTTGAAAATATTTTCTCCCATTCTATAGGATTACATTTTTGTTCTGTTGATAGTACCTTTTGATGAACAAATTTGTAAATTTTCATGTAGTCCAATTTGTCTATTTTTGTTGTTCTTTTTGTCACCTTTACCTTATGGGTCATTCCCAAGTAATCACTGCCAAATCCAATGTAAATGAAGCTTTTGCCCTAAACTGTCTTCTAAGAGTCTCATAATTTAAATCTTACATTTAGTCCTTTGATTCATGTTGATTGGAATTTCATCTACAGAGTTAAAGAATGGTATAACTTTATTATCTTATGTGGATGTCTGTACATTATCTTTGTATGATATTTTAATTTCAGAGTAAAAATAGGAGTGTATCCAAATCCCTGGGAGCAGTTCCTTCCATGTTCCATGTGTGCCTTGCTTTCCTTAGGAATATGACCAAACTCCAGAGGGATAGGAGTCTCATGGTAGTTATAGCAGTGCCTGAAGCTGCCAAAACCCACTTGTATGTGAGCAGAGTAGGCTAGAATTATCTGGGAATTAACATCCCCCGTGGTCAGCCCTTAACTAGTAATTAACTAGTGTTGGGTTTATCTAATCTCCATCTTTTAATTTGGATAAGTTTGAGATAGATCCCAATGCTCCCTCTGTGAAATTAGGGCCCACAGTGCTGGCTTAATAGTGTACCCTTTATTGGCTGCCTTTCTTGCTCTGTATCACTCTTCTCTCTATAACTACATGACCTTTTGAACCACCTGCTAAACTATTTGCACTTGAATCCTTGAATCAGACTGTAGCTCTGGGGAAATCCAAACTAACACAAGAAAAAAGAAGTTATATTAGAAATACTCTGGGCAGGACCCTTCCTGTGGCTGTTCCATGGAGTCTTTATTTCCTAAACCATCCTTCCCCTCCTGTCAGGATCCTTTTCAAATGACCTGAGATGCCTAGCAAAGGCATTTTGAGAAGGAAGATTACCTCCCCAAAAGTAACTGATTCTAATCCCTTAGACTACTTGACCTAAAATTAATGTCTCCAAATACAAAAAATTGCTTCCTCCATATAAGAAGAATTTAAAACCCAGAGATTATGTCTCATTTGCTTACAATTGCTGACATAGAAATGGGTAATGCTATGACTAAAAAAGTCTGCCAGTGAGCAAGCCTAATGAAGATCAACTTTATGAAGTCAGGGAGTATTTAGAAGACATTTCATGCTGTCTCTGGGTCTATCATGGGACCTGAAAGATCTCTTTAACAGCAATAAAACCCACATACCAATCCTCTCTCTTATTCTACAAAGCATTTGAGGAACATAATCCTCATCTTGTGATACTTATCTTCTCCTTTGCCCCTATGGTCCATCTCTCAGAGTGGTCCAAAGGAAAAAGCATGAGGGGTGAGGAGGAGGGGAAGGGGAAATAAGTAGAATAAAGATATACCATATACAGGATTCTAATAACTTCAATTAATGTAAACATATGCCACAACATGAGCTAAGATTAATAATACCAGTAAGAATGAAAAATGAGTTAGGGGAACTGGAGGAGGAAGAGGGGAGAAGAGGGAAGATAAAGGGAATTTAAAAAGAAACAAGCTGTGAAATCTACATGTAACCACTCCCCAAGGTGATTGTAAACTGCATAAACTACAAACACGTAGTAATAAAATTAAAAAAAAAAAAAAAAAAGAAGGCCCATCTGCACTCAAATACATCTCAAATATTGGGCCACACTAGTGGTTTCTAAATATCAGGCTGTGTATTGGTACTGTTTGGTGAATTTATCACAACTCCACAAGGAAAACAAAACAATAGAGATAATGTATAGAGTTCTTCATGAGCTAACTGGGTTCAATTTTGAAGTTGTCCTGTATCCTTATATATACAACTCCTTCTTTATGAGTACTGAAATTTCTCAAATTTCTTATAGTAATGATAATTAAGGCTTTTTGTTATTTAGTCAAGTATCATTTTTTGAAATTTTATTATAAGAAATTTAACAGTTTAGGAACTAGTAGCCCCTAGGAGTACCTTAAGACGAAGTTGCAGAGTAGACAAAGATTTATACATCACTCCCTTTCCAGAGGCTCTACCCTTTCAGACTACTCTGGGTTTCCCTTTACTGCGTCATATAGGTGTCACTTTGAAGACCTGCCCCTATCCACTTCCCACTTTTGATTAAGAATAATATTGAATTCATCAAGCAATAGTTGTAAGTATCAGATAAGGAATAAGGTACTTTCATTGCTCCCAAGATGTCCATAATTTAATGAGAGGGATCAAGTCCTTTAAAATAGACAGGGAGAAACTCTTAGAATTCTAATTTAGCTGCAAAGAGTTAGGTGGATAGACAGGAGGGAAGTCCTCTAGGGGGTTCCAGGAGCTCCACAAAAGAGGGTCATGATTTCTGAGTAAGACTCCCTGGAGAGAAAAGGAAATCATGTTCCAATAAAAAGTTACAAAAGCTTCTGTTTGTATCACTATTCTATTTGTATCATGCATACATAAACAGATATGCTTGTATATTTAACATGTGCATCTCCATAGTGACTATATCATAGAGAATGAAAGAATGATATCCAGTCTATGAAAGACAAATCTACTTGGACAAAGACAGGTAGCTATTATTTTGCATATACATGATCTGAAATATTTAGGGAAATGTTGATCAGCTGCAATTGACTGTGGTTAACAAAGAAGATGTCATTCAATTATACACAGTATAATTATAAAAAGTTGCTAACCCAACCAGGTGTTACTCTCATGGGAAGAAAACAGCATCAGAGAAGCATTTATAAGATTTGGAAAATTTTAAGGCATAATTGTTTATGTTCAAGTAACAGTAAAAAAGAAAGGGAGGTAAGAAAGAAGGAAGAAAAAAAGAGAGGGAAGTGGGAAGGAAAGAAAAGGAAAAGAAAGTATTAAATTTAGCACACTGTTCTGTAAGTCACTACCTACACAACATTAGGAATCTAAAGGCACCTTGCTATCCATGTGGTTGATTCATTTCTGCTTAGATTTTAGTCCCAGAGAATCTTGAAGGGCAATGCAGTACAAAATCTCTGACTCTTATGTACTAGTAAACCGTTAGCTCATCTTTTCAATACCCTTTTATTGGGTCCATGAAGGTCAGTGTGTTGTACAAAATCTGCACCTATTTGGTGTAAGAAAATAATTCTTTTCCACAATTGACTGATGAACTTATGAAAAAAAGTATTTAACTTCTCCAATTGTCAATGAATGCAAATTAAAGCACAAAAAAGAAATAGTTTACTTATCAGGTTGTAAAAGATGAAAGTGCTACTGTCTGCTGTGAGAGGGTATGGGGAAAGAATGTTCTAGAATCCTGGTGAATGTAAGAATTGTTCCAACCTTTTTAGAGAGCATTTTGGTAATATGTAAGAAAAGTCTCAAAAACTGTATTATTTGACCCACAATTCTACTTGTTGGAATTTGTCCTAAAGAAATAAGTGGATATGTAATAAAACTAACCCTAAATAACTTTAAAATTCACCAGTGGGATAATCTATTGAAATATCATAATTCATACATAAGATAGAATACAATACAATGCAGTCTTTAAAAGTGAAGATGCTCATATATATTTAGTGATATGAAAAGATGTTCATGATAAATGTAGGTAAAAAGTAGATTAAAGAATAAATATAGCTGTGACTCTATTTGAATAAAATACATATGTTATACACTTATACACCCAATAACTATATGCACAGAGAAAAAGCTTGAAGAATTACAAGTGAGAATATTAACAATAGTTCCATTATTATAGGGGGATTGTTGGCAATCTAATTTTTATTGAATTGAAATATTTTTATTTTACATACTTACATAGGTAGCTCCAAGATGGGAGCTCAACTAAATGGAGAAACAGTACAGTAAATACAAACAAGCATGGACCAATTATTATTCCTTAATCTAATATGATTAGCCATTTTCCCCCTTGGGTTTTCAGTTTCCACATATATAGTATGAAAAGGATTAACCAGATGTATCCTGACTCTTTTCTAGACCATTTTAGGCCCAGAAGATTTAGAATGGGAACCATTATTTATTTATATATATATATATATATATATATGCCAAGAGATATTCAACCCTGTATTGTAACTACTGGCAATAAAGCAAGAAAATTCATCAAAAAGATATCACGTAATTTATTTTCTCCATCTCTTGATGATCTAAGGAGAGGATTTGGAGAGAGGGAAAACCACAGAAGCGTAGCATGTTTCAAACATCTAAATCCATGACCTGTGATCTTTACCATACATGGAGTTAGTTATGAGATAAAGTGTGTAGACTCCATGCAATCTAAGAACATTATTGAAAATTAAACAATCATATTGCAAATTATGCTAAATAACTGTGTGAGGCTTCATAACTCTTCCTCATTGCCACCACTGACCTGGAGTAACTAATCTACAATAAAAAAGGACTTTGAAAGAAATAAGGTTTAGCCATGCAGAACTGAACTATTTAATAGTGTGAGTTAATTTAATACTTTGATACCCAAAGTTAAATAGACATGTTTGGTTTTACTCATTTTCAAGGTTTTTCTAATTTTTATTTTTATTAATATATCTCTTCAGTACATAATTATTACATTCATCATGGGGAGTTTGTACATATATATAACACATCTTAAATAGTTTTACTTCCCCTTCCCCTCCTTTTCTTTCCCCTTCCCTCCATCTCTTGGTCCTCTTCTTTGCAAAATATCTATCTTCCTGTTTCCTTAATTATTTTGCTTTTTAATTTATTTACAGTTTGAAGTTCCCATATAAGAAGAGCCATTAGGTATTTAAGTTTATGCATCTGATTTATCTTACTTAACATTATAGTGTCCAGGTGCATCCATTTTTCCACAAATGACTCAAATTTATTCTTCTTCATAGCAGAGTATACTCCATTGTGTAAAAATACCACATTTTCTGTACCCATCCATCTGCTGATGAACATACAGGTCACTTCCAAGATTTGACTATCATGAGTTGTGTGGCTATAAACATGGATATGCATGTGTTACTGTAACACAATGTCTTTAACTCTTTAAGGAAAATACCTAGAAAGGGAATAGTTGGGTCAAATGCAATTTCTAATTTTGTTTTCTCCCTCCCTCCTTCTCTCTCTCTCTCTCTCTCTCCTCTCTTTTTTTCAAAGAATCACCATACTGACCTCAATAGTGTTTGAACTAGTTTACCTTTGCAACAAAAATGTAGAAAGGATACTATTTCCCTGCAGCTTTGCACACATTTATTATTATTTGATTTTTTTTGACGATAGCTATTCTCTTTGGAGTAAGATGGAATCTCAGAGTTGTTTTAATTTACATTTCTCTAACGGCCAGAGATGAATATTTTTTCATTCATTTATTGTCTATTTCTACTTCTTCTGAGAAGTGATTATTCATTTCACTTGCCCATTTTCATTGGTCTTTTATTTTGAGGGGCCTAATTATTTTTTAGTTCTTTATATATTCTAGATATTAATACTCTGACCAAGGAGTAGCTGGCAAAAGGTTTTCCCATTCTGCAGTTTGTCTCTTCACTGTTGGTTGTTCCTTTCACTACATAGAAAGTTTTTAATTGGTTATAATCCCATTTGTTGATTCTTAATGTTATTTCTTCTGCAATTGAAATTCTGTTCCAAAAGTGTTTCTCTATGTCTTCAAAGGTTTACCTATTTAATTTTCTAGCATTGTTTCTGTTTTAACATTTAGATCTTTGATCTGTTTCCAATTTAGTACATGATGAAAGGTATAGATCTACATTCAATTTTTGGTGTATGTACGTCCACTTTTCCAAGCACCATTTGTTGAAGAGTCTTTTTTCCAATATACGTTTTTGCACCTTTGTCAAAGATCAGATGGTTGAATGTGCCTAGGACTGTTTCTGCATCATGCATTCTGTTCCACTGATCCTCATATCTATTTATGTTGCAGTACCATCCTGTTTTTATCACCACAAGTTTGTTTGTTTGTTTGTTGTACCAAGGATCAAACTCAGAACCTTGTACTTGCCAGGCAGGCACAGCACCACTGAGATAAATCCCTGGCCCTCACCATAGCTTTTTAATATAACTTGAAATTCAGGATTGTGATGTTTCTTACTTTGCTCTTCTTGCCCAGGATTATTTTTTCTACCTGGGTCTCTTCTGGTTCCATATGAATTTTAGGATTTTTTTCCCCTAGTTTTGTGAGGAATGCCATTGGTACTTTGGGATTGCATTAAAGCCATATATCAGTTGGGAAGAATAGCTATTTTGACTATATTGGTTTTGCCTGTCAAAAAAGGGAATATCTTTCCATTTTCTGATGTCCTCTTTGATCTTCTTTTTCATACTACTATAGTTGCCATTATTGATGTCTTTCACTTCTTTTGTTAAGTTAATTCTCAAGCATTTAATTTTTCTGGCAGCTATTATGAATGGTGTTGTTTTTCAATTTCTTTCTTGGTGGGTTCATTCTTGTTTTACAGGAATATTATTGACTTTTGTATTCTGCTGTATTGCTGGGTTTGGTTATCAATTTTAGGAGTCTTTTGGTTGAATCTTTGTGTATTCAATGCAAAATATCATGCAATCTGCAAAAAGGTAGTTTGACTTCTTTTTATATACATGTCGTTTTAATTCTTTCTCTTGCCTGATTTCTTGGGCTTAGGTTTCAAGTAGTATATTGAAAAGGAGTGTTGACAGTGGACATCCTTGTCTTGTTCCTGATTTGTTTTTATTTTTTGTGTTTTATTTTGTTTTGGTTTTTGAAACAGGTTCTCACCATGTCATTTAGGCTGGCTTTGAACTCACAATGTAGCCAAAACTCACAGTGATCCTCCTGCACCATCTTCATAAGTGCTGAAATTACAACTGTGCACCTGGCTGTGTTTTTCCTCATTTTAGAGGAAAAGCTTTCAGTTTTTCTCCATTTAATATGATGTTTGCAGTAAGGTTGTCAATAATGTCTTTTATCAGATTGAGATAAAGTTCTTCTATATGTATTTGGGGAGTGGGGTATTATGAATGAAAATTGGATTTTATCAAAGGCTTTCTCTGCATTTATTGAGATGATCATGTGATTTTCGCCCTTGCTTCTATTTATGTGGTGAATTACATTTACTGATTCATGTATGTTGAACCATACTTGCATTCCTGAGCTGAACCCTAGTTGGTCATGATGTATGAGCTCTTTTTTTTTTTTTTTTTGGTACTGGGGATCAACCTTGGGACTTTGCACTTCGGAGATAGGTGGTGGAACCTCTGAGCTAAATCCCCGGCCCTGTGCTTTTTGATGGTTTGTCACATTCTGTTGACTAGTATCTTGTTAAGGATCTTTGCATCTATGTTTACTAAAGAAATTGCTCATTGCTTCTCAGCCTTTTGGCTAAGATCAAGTGTAAAGAAATTGGTCTACACACAGAAAAAGCATTTGACAAAATCCAACATGCATTTATGATAAAAACCCTACAAAAAATTGGAATAGATGGTCTATACCTCAAACTGATAGAAGCCATCTATGAAAAACCAACAGCCAATATCATACTAAATGGTCAAAAACTGAAATC
>NW_004624778.1:15246381-15273413 GCF_000247695.1 Heterocephalus glaber | reverse complement strand
GTGGTTGAGTATCAGAGGGTTCCATCTCATTTCCCTTTGTGGTTGCTGTAGGTGATCTGGAAGTCTGGTTTTGAGACTTATTTACGTGTTTTCTCATTTCGACTGGGGGGCAGGGGGCATGCTGTTGGCACCTGCGTGGCTCACTTCCTCTGAGCTGGGAGAGGTGGGACAGGGGCCAGAAGTAGTGGTAGGGATGGTGGCCCGGAAGCCCCTTCCTCTGGGCCGGGAGCAGCAGGACAGATGGCGGCCCAAAAACTCTTTCCTCTGGGCTGGGAGTGTTGGGACAGATGGTGGCCAGGAAGCCCCTTTCCTCTGGGCCAGGAGCAGTGGGAGGGATGGCAGCCAGGAAGCCCCTTTCTCTGGACCCACATGATTTCTATAGTAGTGTGTGAGGCAAGTTATTATTTATTACCATTGTACAGATATAAAACCAGAACCTCAGAGAATATCGCTTGCTTAGTATCATCCAACTGGTAAATGGTAGGCTCCACTTTCAACAAAGATGTGTGGACTATCAAACTCTGGCCTCCTCCTTCATGTTGGATCACTAACTATTTATTGGAATCTGTCAAAGAGCTTTCAAAAAATAATGATTTCAGAGCCCCTTACCCAATAGACTCTGGTTTATTTGAGGCCCTGGGAGTTATTTTTCTAAGAACTGATCCACGAACTCAAATGTGAAGCTAAGACTGAGAATCAAAATGTTTCATGAAAACAATCACCCACTACAGTGTGTAATACAGACTGTGCTGTTCCTTGATACCAGGAACCTTTCCCATCAGAAGGGATTAAAGACTGGTGATTTCACTTTGGAAACTGTATCAGTTGAATAGATTGTCTACCTGGTGTAACTGTAAAACCATAGATGGTGCAATAAAGCAAAGATAGAGAAATATGGAGGATGAGTCAGAGGTTTCTAAGTTGGTATTGGGATAGATTGTGATGATATTAACTGAAACAAGGAGAGCAGTTGAAGTAACAAGTTTGCAGAAATACCATTTGAAAAATCCAGGTGTGAAACCTCTAAATTCAGCAAGTGCAAAGGCCTGGATTACTGCCGTTTCAGCTCCTACCCTTGCTCTGTGATCTATTAATTTCTTTACTCCAAACTAAGAGGACCAAATAGAATAATGAATATGAAAGTGCTCTGGGGAAAATGTATGTGAACATATGCAAATAAGGACCCTCATTACCATCTATTTGACGTAAATTTATTATGTCATGATCATAGGAAGGATCTTAGGAGGCAGTGCCAAAGCTCCTTGTATCTAGCCTTCTCTCCTTCAGACCAGAATCTGCGACAGGGTAAATAAAGGAGCAGAACCACAGGGAAGTCGTCTTTTTTCTTTATCCAGAAAATAGTTGCAAAAATTATTTATGGGAACTAGATAGAGAATCATAATTGGATTTCTGTGTCAGAAACAGGCCATCCAGGAAAGTCAAAGTAAGTCAGGAGAGAGACCAAAGGCTTCAAAATCAGGTGACCTTATATTGAGTGATGACATAAGATGGGCACCAGTCCAGGCTGGGCATAATCCAAAGAACATGTCCAAAAACAAGACAGGGGCTTAAAAAAACAAATAGGAATTTAGATGCAATAGATTCAGAAGAGAATCCACTAGTAAAACTCAGGCTAAAGCTGCTCTTAAACTCAAAGAAGTAATAGGTAGGGAGAGGCCCTGCTGAGACCAGAGGCAATATTCAGAAGGCTTATCCCTCAAAACAGTAGCTCTCACTGCTTGTGGCTCTCTTTTTAACAGAGGGCTATGGGATTCTCTGAGAAGCTCAGCTGAGTCCTAATGAGCAGCAGTCATCAGAGGGGGCCTGTCTCCAGTGGGACCGAGGCCATCCCTTTGTTCCTGAGTTGCATCAAGTGCAACAAGTCTTCTTTGGGCTGGGTGGACTCCCTGGGTCACTAAAGCCATCACTGGTGAATTTATTTCCCAGTGTTGGGCAGGAGTCCTAACCCTGAGGTTTGTGGTCAAGACTCAGATGTCAGTCAGGATAATGACACCAAGCAGATGTTACAGCCCTGGAAAATTGTTTGTACATGCAGAGGACTAGTGACCTAAAAATAATTAAATCAAAATTCTTTTCCATTTTTAAAGAGATTAGGAAAAACATTATAAATGTCCATCAAATATATCACATTTTTAGTGATTAAAAAATATAATACAACATAAATCTATTCAAGAATGTACAACTGAATCTGGGCTCTATAGGGTCCAACCAAGCAGCCCTGAGACCCTGAAAGTACCTCAACATCCTGGGTCTCAGGCACAGGTGTTTGTAAAATGGAGAAATAGTATCACAGCATCCCTGAATGTCCTTTTAGTTTATTTAATAAATATAAACAAAGTCAGCAGAACTTGAAAGGAGAGCAATTATATTTTGCTCCTTTATTCAACCTGTAGATGCTAAGTACCTGGCCCTGAGTTGGAAGCAATGTTAAGTCTCATAAGCAAATTACAGAGAAAGGAGCCAGCATTTTGGTGGCAGGTAAAGAATCAGCTTTGAAGAGGTGAGTCCTCCCCCAGCAATGGCCATTTGTGTTTCCTTGAAAGGCAGCTCCCACAGCACATCTGCTGCATCAACAACCAACATTGTGCACCAGAATGCCACAGCATGAGGAATGGCACAATCTCCTACTCACCAGGAAGAAGACAGAGATCACAGAGGAAACTGACCAGAACACAGGTGTTCTGTTGACCTCACTGGCAGCCAGACTGCTAAGATGCGTCTGTTCAAACAGCTCTAGTTCTGTGTGTACCATCAAGTCCTGAAATGCAGCTCTTACTAGCAGCCACTTCAGCTTCTCTCTCATCACTATTCTAGAGGGTGAGTCTAAACCTCTGTGGCCTGTAACGCTGTAGACACTGGACAAAGAAGAAAATGTAAAACATGGTACCTTCTGTGTTCTCAGTAACCAATATAGTGGAGAGACACAGAGAGAGAGAGAGAGAACAATAAATTAGAAATTAGAAAATTTACTATTAAGGCAAAAAAGGATAGATTCTCAAAGTACAGATTGAATATCCCTTATCCAAAATGCTGGAGATTAGAACTATTTGGGATTTGGTGATGCTGCCTGCCTTGCAAGTGCAAGGCCCTGAGTTCAATCCCTGGTACCAAAAAAAAAAAAAAAAAACCCAAGAACTATTTGGGAGTTTGAAATTTTTAGATTTTTTTAAATGGTTACATGTGCATAACAAGATATCTTAGGAATGAAGTCTAACATAAAATTAATTTTGTTCATATGTGCCTTATACCCTTATACTCTTAACTTGCAGGTATTATTATTAGTAGTAGTAGTAGTAGTAGTAGTAGTACCATTATTATTATTATCATACTGAGGGTTGAACCCAGGGTCTTCACACTGAGCTACATCCCCAGTCCTTTTTATTTTTAAAAAGGGTGTCAAGTCAAGCATGGTGGCACCTGCCTGAAATCCTCAGGAGGCTGAGGCAGGAGGATTGGCACAAGTTTAAGGCCAGCTTGGACTTAATAGTGATGTTAAGACCAGCCTAGATTACACAGTGAGACCCTGACTCAAACAACTGAAAGGGGGGGGGGGATGTCAGTAAGTCACTACAGCCCTAGGCTGGGCTCAAACTTGCCACTGTTCTTCCTTAGCCTTTCAGACATCTGGGGTTACCAGCATGCACCACTACACCTGGGTCTCAAAGCAATTTTATATAATATTTTTAACAATTTTGTATGTGAAACAAGGTGGAATTTTACACTTGCATTATCATACCAGCACTTAAAATGTTCAGATTTTGGAGATTTCATATTTTCAGATTGGGAATGCTCAACTATATTAAGAAGTACTAAATTCTTTCTAAAGTACTGCCCAATATGGTAACTCCTGGGCTCATGTGGCTATTTAAATTCATTAGAATTAAACATAATTAAACTTTCAGTTCCTCAATCACACTCATGCTCTGGCTAGTGGCCGCCACACTGAACTGTACACAAACAATGCAGCTTCATGGTCCCAGAAAATTCTGCTGGGCAGAGGTGGTCTAAAGAGATAAACACACAAAGACAGAAACAAATAACAGCAATGAGGTTGCCACCCCTCTGGCTTTTTCTTAGAAAATGTTATATTTTAGTACTTGTTGGCTAATCCTCCACCCGTTTTCTTTAGCTGTGGCAATTTACTTCACAGCTTCCATTCAGCTTCTAAGGACTCAAAGTTGCAGCGTCAGGACACAAGTACCACTTTCTTAGTACTGGGGAAGTGTCCAGATTAATCCTCACTTTGAAGATGAGCCAGTGTACAGTCCAGGCAGCTCCTCAAGCCTGGTCCTCACTCAGATCTCTTTCCTTTGAGCAGTGGAGTCATCTGCTCTGACTTCCCTCCCACAGTTTAATTACCTCTCTCCAGGTTTTCAGTGAATGGGTGACTCAGCAAGATGACTTTTAAATGAGCTTTCACATTTAGCAATTCAGCCCACATGCAAAATGGAACACGGACTGATTTTTTTTTTAAGTAAACATACCAAGAGTTTTATATCTAAATTAATGTTTTTGTTCAAAATAGTCACTCTGGCAGATAACATTCTTCCAAATGTATAGTGGTTGCTCAAATCACTGCTTGAACATTTCTTAGGAAATTGGCTTGAGGCACATGTAAGTATAAAATGATTTTTAAAAATTTAAGCAAGGATATGCATGTCTTCCCACTCTCTCTTCTTTAGAGTGTCTCCTTGAAAACTAAAAGGACGCAGACTTCTGTTTTTATAAAGCAAGGTCACAAGCATTCTGACCCTTGGTACTATACTTCCAAAATTAACAAAGGAGTCTCAGGAGATATAAAAGAGACAATCATGAGGTGCATTTATTTATATCTCCATAAATGTAAGACATTTTAATTGTTCTTTCTTCTCCTTTACTGTACAGATCTTTGTGTAATTCTGTCTATAGTCACTTCTATGCCACTGTACCTGCATGTAAATCTTACAACAACCTACCCATTAAGAAATGTATTTTCTGTCTTCTGTATTGTTTCAAATGGGTCTTCTGTGGGTGGGATTGTATTATTTCCTCAACATCTGTTAACATGTGCATTTAAGTATTTTAAACCGATATTTTCACAGGCAAATTTGATTACTGAAACTGTTTTCAAAAGTTGCATGTAATTCAATAGTATAAATAACTATACAAGATTATAGATTTTTGAGATTAAAAAATGAGATAGAAATCCTTAATAAAAAAGTCCATTTAGTTAGGCATGGTGGCACATGTCTCTAATCCCATGACTTGGGTGGCTGAGTCAGGAGGATCACCATGAATTCAAGGCCAGCCTGGGCTATCCAATGAGTTCAAGGCCAACCTAAACTACACAGTGAGACCTTGTCTGAAAAAAACAAAAAAAAAAACAAAAAGAAAAAAGAAGTCCATTAACTTTATTAAAATAAAAGAAAAATCATTCCACGTGAGCCAGTTTAATGAGATCAGTGCTCTGTCCTTATTATCAATTTACACCTTCTTGAGTTATTTGGGGCACTGTGGGAAATGGAGCCAATGTGTGACCCAAGTGCCCTTAACAATGCGTTTTCATACCATTTCAGCACGTTTAACATTTCTTCCTTATCTGAATTCAAAATAATGCTATCAGCACAGAGGGATAGGCAGCAGTGAAGTCATTAGCTTTTCTTTGCAAGCCTTTGTGAGAACTTTATGAATTACAGGAAGAACCTTGGAGTGGGGCTCAGGTGAGGATGCTCCCAGCCCCCTGGCCTTGGCTTCCCCCTCTATACAAGGAAGGTGTAGACTAAGTGATTGACAAGTGCCCCCACCCCGCACTACCATCCTGTGACTGTTACCATGTGTACCTTGTTACACACAAGTGACCACCAGGCATGGGAATGTCTGTTACAGGAGCAAATGCTTTGGGCTGTTCACAACACACTATGAATGCCTTTCCAAAGAAAGGTTGTGGCAAATAGTGGATATTTTGATTATGAAAATTAGTTTCTCTTAAGCTTTAGCTAGAGATATAGCAATATTGTGATGTTTCCCACAAATACCATGATATAGGCAAACAAATATTTTTCTATCAAAAATCATTTTTGGAAAAGCTGCGTGTTTTTATGCAACTTGTGATAATAAATTTTATCTTTATTTCAGGATAAAAAATATCATTATGGCTTTAGAAAAATCTGTTCATGGTTTTAGTATATGCATGTATTATAAATATGGTGTAAGTATCAGCTAATGGGTCTCCTTGTTTGTTTTTTTTAACAAATAAACTTGAATTTCTATTCCCTTCAAAGAAATACTCTTGGACTTTAACTTGTGATCCATTCAAAACCATAAACAGATTTCTTTCTACAAGTAATAAGTGATCTTTTTTCCTTATTTTTACATGTCCTTAAACAGGCTTCTTCACAAAAGATGCTAAATATTTTTGCAATAGTTTATAATATTTAAGGCTATTAAACACATATAGATTCGATGAAGTCCAAAGAAGAGGAAAAACTAATTTTGTATCATTTTCCACATATCCTGAGGCCCCATCTTTGGCTATGCAGAGAACATAAAATCAGATACCTTTTTTTGCTCAACAAATTCATACTCTAAGTTTTAGTAATAACCTAGATGCAAATATAAAAGAAGGAAAGAGAAGCCTCAGGAGAAAGATGACAGGACTGAGCATTGCCAGGGGACTCTGAGGACTAATTCAGTGCCATTTGCACAGCCACCTGAGGTAGGTAGCCTTTTGAAGTGCCAAGCTTTTGCATGAACCTCTTGTTGGTTATTACTAGAAACCAAAGCTCTCTCAGAGTAACACATGGCTGTTGACCTGCTTCTCATCTCTACAAAGAGGCAACACCCAGCATCTCTCCATGAGCTGGGAAACCTGGGTTCTTTAGACAGCTTCTCCACCAAGGAGCAGGAGGACCTGAGCAGGGCCCAGGAGTCTCTGGATCTAAAAAATGAGGGGAAGTGATGAGCCCCAAGATCCTTCTACCTCAATACTAATATGCTGACTCTGTAAGACCTAGGCATGGATCATTTAGAAGAGTATTTCTCCAGTCTAAAAGGCCCTAAGAATCATATGGAAAGAATGGTCTTTTAAAAATTGTAGACTGTTGATCATTACCACAAAAGCTCCAGGGGAAGAGCAAGGGACACTAAGTTTTAAACTGGAGGCTCAGATGACATGGTAGTAAGACAATCATGGGATACAAGCCACTCTAAGTTCCCACTGTGCTACCTGGCTTTGATATATTTTCACAATAAGAAGAAAGCTGTGAGTGTATTCTTCTTATTTCTCAAATATGACCAGATGTTATCATTTTGGCTTGTAAAGAGCAGAACTAAGCCATTTTGCTCATTGTTATTCTTCTACTAAATAAAGTAATGAATCTCCAAATTTGTACAAAGAATTCAACAGATCTACTTCATTTTAAATGAGAAAAAAATTAGTCCAGTCTGCAAACATTGTGAATTTGTTGGGCTCTTACACAAAAATATGTTTTTATTCCCCTATAAAAGAAGGGGGAGAGAGAGAGAGAGAAAGAGGGAGGGAGAAAGAGAGCTCAAAAGTGGCTGTAAAATGACCTTTGTTACCAGCCATCCCAAAAATGCCATAATAAGCAATCAAATGCAAAAAATCCAGTGATGTGTGCTGTTCATCTTCCCTGATGGAAAACAATGACCTGATTGATTCTGTCTCCAGCAGAGAGGTGGCCAGGCCCTTTGCAACACAGGCCCACCAGGAAGAAGGGAAGGCCCCGGCTGTGAATGCCAACCCAGCACTAGCTCACTGCTGTAAGTGTAGCCATTGAAGGGTTCACACCTGTTCAGAAGGGCCTGGTTAACACGGACTCAAACTCAGCTAACAGCTGCATCCACTAGGACTACACAGCAGTAGGATTCCCCAGATACTAACAATAGTAGTCATTATGATACCATAGCAGACTTCAAGGGTTTTTTTAAACGTGTAGCATACATATCAAGCATGCAGGTGCACACACAGTTTCCATTACAAATCCCTGGGTTGACACATCCACTCTACCCTTTAGGGTTTAGAAAGAGTCATTAAAACAGAAAAAAGTGAAATCCAGCTCTTAAGTAGGGAGAAACCATGGAAGTGTCTCAATAAGAAAAATTTTAAAGGAGTGAAATGCCCAAATTTTGTAATCTTTAGAGGACACAAATAGTCTTTTTTAGGAATTCCCTGCCTTCAACAAGCCCAAGATTTGAATGGATGCCTAAAATAAAATGAACATCTCACCTTACTACTTCCTTCTTGCTTTTTACTGATAGGAAGACCATCTGGATCACATGCTTAGATTAATGAATACATAGATATAAATAAATAAATAGCCAAGAGACAGTCTGAGGAGCAGCAAAAACCATATAACTGACTTGCCCAGGAAATTGGCTGCAGTTTCCAGAGGTCATCTCTCAGCAGAGCATTGTGACAATGTCTGCCAACTAACTACTTTTTCAGGGCTCAGTTCTGAACATTGAAATTTGGAACCCACAATAATTGTACAGTGGTGGTAGAAACAAGTATGTTCAGGTAGGCACTGGCTAGGATGGCATTTTTGCTGATGCATAGAGTATATCTATAGAAACATTTCATCCTTTTGGTTAAGTGTGATAAATCTCTTGCTTAAGTGGTAAGTGGTTTTCTTTGGCAAAACTTTAAAGAGAGACATCAACACCTGCAATCCATGGAAAAGGAAGAAATTGGTCAATAACTAATGTATAGATACTGCCTTCCAAAAGAGGCAGAGATTGGTGGGGAGGGGCTGCTCCATGTAAAGACAACTCTGCAGGTCCCAGAGTGGGGATAGGATGCCAGAAACAATAGGAACCCAGCAGTCCTGCTTAATTTGCAGCAAGACCCAACCAGATATTGAGGGCATGAGCTTCAAGAACTAGCCCTAGGAGAGCAGGCTGGTAAGAGTTAGACATCATATTTAACCAACAACCAGCCTCAGTTGAAAGCAAAATTCTGGCCAAAGAAACACACAACTGAAGGAGTCCAGTCACATAAACACAAGCATTTGCTTACCAGCCAACCTGGAGGAACATGCAGGTGCCCACAGGGTATACCCAGGTATCCAGCAGACATGATCAGCAGGTGGTGCCAGACACATTGCTTTTTAAGTGCCAGCCTTGTTGAGAATTGGATACTGGACTCGGTATTTGAAGGCATCAAAGCAACTGGATATAGCTAGGGAGGAACAAATGGAAGGTCTTTTAAGCATTGAGGCTTATTGGTTGAGCCATTGGTAGCAACACTTTGAAGCCCTACTCTGCTATTTCCAAAGCCAAATTTAATTGAACATTGTTACTCAAATAACACTATCCTCTCTACTACAAAAAAGAAATGAAAAGAAAAACACACACAAAGCCATTGCTCATTGCTTAATTAACCCTACCTAATCATCAGCATACTTATAAATGAATAAAGATCATGAAATTTAGGATATAAGCTTATTAAAACCTAACATCCTAAATTGTGCAAAAGTGTGTCAGTAATAAGTATATCAATGATATTTACAACATATAAGAGGTGACCCACACATTGCTGATGTTAAATCCCTTATTAACATGCCTAGGAGCATACAGCTCATCCCTTTATTTTGAGTCTTTCTCTTTCCCAAGCCTCTTAAAATCATTTTATATAATATTTCTACATCTTTGTATGCTTGGTTTTAGCCTGAATGCAAATTCCCTCCTAAGAGATCAGAAGGAGAGAGCTGGATGTTTGGAGATCTTATCGTGATGCAGACATGGACCAGGTGATACAATAGTACAGAAGCTCAAGGCTAGCTAGTGAGGTTTTTATCATATCACAGAGAAAAGGAAGAAATCTGCATTGAATTTTCAAACCTCTGCTAAGATCATTTGTAAAACACAGCTCTAAAAAACATATATCAAGAAATACTTAACAGTAAACAAACACCTCAATAAAAAGTAGCCACAGGATTGCCTAGACCCTTCACCAAAAATATACTATGGGCCGGGGATTTGGTTCTGCTGCCTGCCTCACCAGAAATATACAAGTGGCAAATAAGAACATGGATAGATGCTCAACAACATTAGTTTAAAAAATGTGAATTTAAATCATAATGAAATGTCATCATATCTTTATTAGAATAGCTACATTTTAGGAAAAATGAAAGACAATCAAAATAATTATAAGGATCACAGCATTAAGAACTCTTATACATTGCTGATAGGAATATAAAATAGCACAGACACTTTGAAAAATTGGAAATTTCTTATAAAATTCAGTATATATTTATTGTATGCCCCAATAATCTCACTCCTAGGTATTTACCAAAATAATAATAGCTTATATCCACACAAATGTTTACACAAATGTTTTATTTATAATTTCTCAAAATTGAAACAACCAAATATCCAACTATTCATGAACAAACTGTGGTATACCCATACAACAGAATTCCTCTCAGAAAAAAAAGGAAGGTAGGAAGGGAGAAAGGGAGGGAGAGAGCTAAGAGGTGGGAGGGGGAAGGGATGGCCTAAACTTCTGGAGGAAATGAGTTCCAATTCAAATGCAATGGAAAGAGCCACAACAGGATTTTGTGAAGTCTGTATTCATGCAGTAGGATGCAAACAAGCAAATAAGCATCTTAGAATACATTTCCTGGGGAAAAGAACCTAAAAGCCAAAGTTTCTTTAAATGTATCTTTTAAAATCTCCAAGATAATTTTCCATCTCTTTGAAATAATTCCAGCCCCGCCATGGCACCTAATAATCAGCTTTATCTGTGAAGATCCTACCCATTCTTCACAATGCAACTCAGTGTGGAAGTCCTGCCATGGCACTGTCCTGAGGGCTACCCCAGGAGCTGGCTGAAGCTGTGGCCGGGGGCTGGGTGCTGGTTGTGGGCACGGGTGGCATTGGCTGCGAGTTCCTGAAGAACCTCGTGCTCACTGGTTTCTCCCACACCAACCTGATTAATCTGGATACTATTGATATCAGCAACCTCAACAGGCACTTTTTGTTTCAAAAGAAACACACTGGAAGATCAAAGGCACAAGTTGACAAAGAAAGTGTACTACAGTTTTATCCAAAAGCTAATATTGTAGCTTATTATGACAGAATCATGAACCCTGACTACAATGTGGAATTTTTCTGCTTGAAGTCGGCTGCCATTTATTCAAGCAGATGACTTCCTTCAGGACTACACTTTATTGATCAACATCCTTTGCAGTGAAGACCTAGGGAAGGATGTTGAATTTGAAGTTGTGGGTGATGTCCCAGATAAAGTAAGGGCCAAGCAAGCCAAAGATGTTACCAAAAGCATAACCAACGGCAGGGATGATGGAGCCCAGCCCACCTCCACAGTACAAGAGCAAGATGATGTGCTCATAGTTGACTCAGACGAAGAAGGTCCTTCAAATAATGCTGACAATAATGAAGACGAGAGAAATCACAAGAGGAAATTAGATGAGAAAGAGAATATCAGTGTAAAGAGGTCTCGTATGGAACAGAAGGAAGAGCTTGATGATGTCGTAGCATTAGATTGAACAAAAACCCTTTCTCTGTCAGCTCATCTGGGCACAACCAGATCATTTATAATGTCCTTTGTTCCAAAGGGAAAGTATTCACACCAGTGACTTTGAAAGTGAAAGCATTCATTTTGCTAGAACTATTAGAAACACTGCAGTATGCTGTATTGAAAGTAGGAATATAGTTTTTAAACCCTTTGAACAAACTGTGTGTATAACCAGTTATAAACTAAAACAACACAATGCATGTTGCCTTTTTAATGGAAATACTTACAGGTATCATTTAATAGTTTAAAAATATTGTGGTTTAGTAAAATTGATACCTGGTTATAAATATTATGCCTTTATTTTTGACTAGAAGAATTATTTTTAGCCTAGATCTAACCATTTTCATACTCTTAACTGAGACAAATTCAAAGAAATACCAAGTGCTATGCATTGAAACCCGTTTTTAAATGATAAATGGCACTATGTATATTAATATAATTAATATAACATTAATATATTAATGTTAATTTACTCAGATTTTCAGTTTTTACTGCCTGATATGTCTGAGTAAAAAGGCAATTTTTGTGTATTGTTACAATTTCAGGTTACTTATATTTGATGTTTTGTAAAACTCAAATTAACGAATATACTATATTATGAACCAAATAAATGGCATCTGCATAATTGTAAAAAAAAAAATGCTACTCAAAGGCAAGTTACACATTGAAACTACAGTAACCTGGATTTAGAATTTGGTTTCTTCGTATTATTTTAGATACTTGGTAAGATTTAACTTTCGTATTTCTTATTCTTAGTCTATGTAAAACCAAAAGAACATCATTTACTCTCTGTTAGTAATTCTCAAATTTAATACGTGTCATAGTCCAGGGAAGGAACTGTTAAAACTCAGACTGCTGGATAATCTCACTCACAATTTCTGTTGCAGTAAACGTGCAGTGGGACCTGAAATTTTGCATCTCTAAGGAGATCCTGTTGCTGGTGGCCTGGGGAACACACTTTGAGAATCCCTGCCCTATCTGCAGCAAGAGTCAAACATGACAATCTATGTTAACACAGTTTTATAAGATATAAAGATACGTTCTCGTTGCACTGAATCATTTAAGACTTTTCTGTTTCTCCAACTAGATTTTAACAGCTTTTTCTTTGAAAACATTTGAAATACTTTGCACTTTTTCGAGGCAGCCAATTACCTAGGATTGGAGTCACTTTTGTTCTGTTTTTATCACACCAACCAGACTTCAGTGGGATCTTTCAACCCCCTACAGGGCACAACAAACAGTCTAGCATGGAATAGGTATTATGGGCAAAAATTTGTTAAACAGCATCCCTTATTATAAGAATGCTGCTTTACTTCCTGATGATTGTGATTGAAAACACAGTAGGAATATTTTTCAAAGCACAGTAATATATTATTTTCCTGAATTGGGCATCTGAGGTCACACTGAACTGATACAATATTGACTATCTGAACAAACTGTAAACACCAAACTCTATACTGTTCTTACATAAATGCCAAGCATAGTGCTTATGGATACACACTTTAAATGTTGAGTACAAATTTCGGAGAAAGGTGTTTTTCAGTGCTGGGGAATTGAACCCAGGGCCTGAACTGTACTATACCGCAAAGCTGCACCCCCAGAGCTGAATATGTTTCTTGATCCATACTGTAAATCTTCCAAATATGACCTTCAGTCCATGAGTAAATCAACTTAATTGCTTCTTCCAGAAATGGGCTCTGCTACAGGCTTAGGAACAGTGTCTTTGCTTCTCTACTAAAAAAAGCAAAATTTCAATACAAATGCACATAAGATTTCCTATTGTGGTGACAGAAAAACAAGCTGCACACTATGAACAAACTGGACTTGCCCACTCTTCAGAGAGAATGCAAGTCTGATATTAAGTGCAAATGGCCATTAAGCATTAAGGTATTAAATAATCCATTGTTCTTTGCATATTACCAGCAAAGTCTCATAATTGTAGGCAAAAGAATTAAGTTATAATTATGGAAATGCAAGTACCATTTACTGCATGGGATTCTATGTTAAGAAATAGAAATAAATATTTCTAACAAACACTCTGAAAAGATGCCTTTGTTGACAGTTACTTATTTTACTCACATAAAATCAAACTCTGCCTATGGGGACTGGAAAAATAATATTCTCAAATAAATCTTTGCCAATTCATGGCTTACTAGCTGACAGTTTTCTTTTGATATAACAACACATGCTCTTGAAAGAGAAACTCAAAATCTATGCTTGACTTATGTCAGAAGAATTTTAGCAAGTAAATCTGATGCTCTAAAGTAAACTATTCCAAAGTGGTTTATAACAAGAGCACTGTTATTTATTCTGGTAGCAGTTTAGGCAGGGCTTAGCAGAGTTGGCTTGTGTGCTCCACTTTGTGCAAGCTGGGGCAGGTCAGCTTCCAGGATGGTACAGTGGAAAATTGGTCCTCATTGTTGTCTGGGAGCTCAGCCAAGCTGCTGGCCATTGACCTTGGTTCCTGTCCTTGTGGACCTCTCTTCTTGGGCTTACCCACAGTATGGCAGCTGGGGCCAAGATGGTGGGGCTAGAAGCTGCCTGTCAGGCAAAAGGATCACTTCCTCTGCATTCTACTAGTTAAGCCATCACAGAACTAACCCAGATTGAAAGGAAACAGAAATAACTTGTACCTCTCAATAGAGACAATGACAAGTAAATGTAATCATTTCTAACCTATTATTGCAGATTTTAGCTAAGCCCTGACATTAAAGTACAGCAGAGGAAATCAAAGTCTGTCTTTGATTTTACAATAGTATAATGCTTGTTATCAGTGCCTTTCCAAGTATAGACCATACACCAGTAACATCACCCAGAAACTTGACAGAAATGCAGATTCTTAGGTTTTATACCAAAAGTACTGCTGCAAAAGTCTGCTTAACATCAAAGCTAAGGATTTTTCCCCTGATTCTAAATTTGGCTGAAACAATTGATAAGATAAAAGGAATTTAGTTGTAGTAAACAGCTATGTTTACTTACAAGAGAGAAAAACAAATGAAGCTAAAGATCTGGATATACTTGAAATGATACTCAATATTTACGTATGATTTAATAGTATAAAAATATTTATTGGGATTTCTACATAATAGATTGTATCTCCATGGTTAATCTTTGGTAAATATGTTCTTAGGATCATGTTGTTTTTACTTATTGTGCACTTAACTGTCTTATTAAATTCCAATTAAATCCATTGTGGGAATGTTAATTTAGAGTGCTACTAGAAGGACTGATGACAAAATCAATTACTGGCATAGCACCCTAGTGTCCTACGAATAAAATGGCAGCCCTCAACTTGTTGGTACTGAAAAAAATGCACAATTAAGAGGTAACCCAGTCACCAAGAATAAGCTATAAACAATTTCTCAGATTGAATCTATGGTTGTATATGCTTCAAGAAAAGAAAGGTAATAATACCCATGACAGATTTTAAGGAAGCTACTACTTATTCCAGCAATACTTTGTCATTAAAGTTCATAACAATACATACTATATTGATTTTTCTACACACTACACAGAGCATGTTCAACAAGAAGAGACAAAAATTACAAAAAAATAAGAACTGAAACAAGAGACAAATGATACTTCATAGCCTGTGCCATGGATGGAAGACTGAGCAGCCCTGAACCCTTACTATCCCAGAACCCCTCCAGTATCACTGCCATGTATGATTTTTAATGGATACAGGAAGATCTGAGTCCATATATGAATCAAGAAAAGATCTACTTATAATTTAGTGTCCTCCTAAACATAAGAAAGTAAATTATTCTGTGCATTCTAGAAATTCTTTTTATCGTAATTCAAAAATCCTGATTTTTTTAGTTAGTTTTAAGAGACAAGTCATTAATAACCTGGACGTACTGCCTGCCTCTCTTCCCAGTAATGGTTACTAAGCTTATAGTTTATTGTGATTTTTAAATAAAACTTTTCCAAATCTCTTTGTAGATTCCCTTAGGGAAGGGGAATGACCTTATCCCCTCAGAGAATATAATAGTGAGTCCAGTAGACAGTAAGATTAAGAAATCCCAGCCAGGGTCTCCCTTCCAACAAGTATGGCAAGGAGCCTTCAAAAGTGTGTCTAGCTCAAAATGCTGGTGCAGGCTGTATCCAGATATGCAAATAAAACAAGGCCTACAAAGAGAGTCCACATGAATAGTGTCTTTAATTACACCCCAAAAATAGAAACCATGAGGCATGAACTACTCCAACTTCTTTCTTCACATTTCCCAGAAAATCTCTCTGCATTTATTTCAACATTTTCTCCTCCCTCTTATCTCTTGCCAGAGGAGTTTCATCATCTAAGGTGATTATCTTCTATATTCCTTCTCCTCTCTAGTCTTCTAAGACCTATTCCATAGGTCATTCTTTATATTACTGCTTCCCACCAATAACATGAGACACCTCTTTTAGGACAGGCTAAGCTGTATGAATTTCCAGTTCATAAGAAAAGCTCTAAAAGAAGAGAAAGAGGTAGTGGACAGGAAAATGGGATTTGGGGAATTCTGGGAGATTCCAGGACAGCTTAAAGAAACTGAAATCAACTGGGAAGATTAAAACAGATTGAGGGACTTGGAAAAGGGCAGCAACAAAGAGCCTGAAGACTACAAACTTAGGTCTCTGTTCTGCAGCTCACTGGCCATGACACTATTTCCAAGCCTCTCTAAACCTCTGCTTCTTCTGCTGGAAAAGGAAGCTAGTGATACCTTCCTCAGCAATAATATTAAAAAGACTGAAGAGGATTTGTATGTAAAGTGCCTCACAGAGTGCAAGGTGGATGGTTGGGCCCTTTTTGAGTGTTATTTTATTTCACTGTATGTCTGCAGGAGCAAGAATATTGATGTAAGCAAACACCTGCTCCTCTGCGTGCAGCACTTGAACAATGGAGACATAGCAGCAAATATGTAAATCAGCCTGGCATCATACACCCCCTTCTGTCTTATTTCTAAACATCTGAAGGCTTATAGGAGACTGGCACAAGTCATTAATTCCACACTGGAAAAGGCAAAGGATATACCCTTCAGTTATTTCTTTCTTTGTCTTGCTCTCAGGTTGTCTGCATTAAATTGTACCTGAAAGGCAGAGTATACTGAATCATAAACTACAAATTAGGAATTCTATGATCAGTAAGGCTGCAGATTTTCTATCTTGACTCTCCCATTCAAGACTACCTCCTTTAGGCCTCCTTCCTGTTCTCAAGCCCTACTGACATATGTTTTTTGTGTATAACACAGTATAAGGAACAATAATGTAACATGATTCTTAACTAGCAGCTGCCTAAGTGATCATCAACATTACAGTCACTTGGTGTATAAAACCAAGCACGTATGTTTTCCAGGTGGGTAAACTGAGGTGGGAAGGGAAGCAGAGAAAAGCAACACAGAATAAGTGAAGCTAACTTTAAACTTTATTTTTGCAAGCTGGGGTCACTTTTTGGGGCTCATTTACATGCTTGCCTGGAGGAGCACTGAGATGCTGGAAGCAGGCTTTGGGGCTTCATTTGCATAATCTTTCTGAACATCTAGGGCATACCTATGGAAGGGACTCTGAGACTTAATCACATTCCCTACACTCAAGCTCAAATTCCTCTTGGAAAGAGGTACTGTTTCCTGAACTGCAACCCACAGAAGAGACCACTCAGAAAGGGAATTCCCCTGAGCTGGCCCCAGTAGGTAGTCCAGTAGCTTCCAGGAGGGACAGGAACTTAGGGGAGACATGGTTCTGGGTCCTGCCGATAGGCTCCTTCCTGTACTTTCTTGTAGAAATGGGAAGATTACACTGAAAAGAAAGGATACGTTTGTACTGCTCAGTCTCCTAATGCACAGAATGACATGAGGACCCTGAGGTTAGATGTATCACAGCAGCCTTGGAGCAAGAGGCCTAGCTGGTGGCAGGAACCCTCCCCTCTAGGCAAGGCATAGAAACAGTTTGGTCTGAGCTAAGAGCAGTGTTTTCCATAATCCATCCCAAATGGTAAACCGGTTTCTTCCTCACTACTCCAAAGGGGCACCCCCAGCTCAGTGGTTCTCAAACCAACAGCATGGAAGTCACTTGGCAGCTGGGTAGAAATGCAAACTCTCTGTCCCTACCCAAACTCTGGGGTGGGTTCCAATGACCTATCTGTAACAAGCCACTCAGGTGGTGTTATGCTTTCACTAGTTATTACTCTGGGAAGGTAGGAGAGGGGTCGTCTCTGCTGTTTCTCTGGTGAGACATTTTCTGCATTGGCTTTCCTTCTCTGCCCAATAATTTGTCCTTTGAAGCTCCCCCAGAAGACTCTAGAACCTATCTCCTCTGTGTTCTAGATATTTCCACATCTGTTCAATGGCAATGAAGTGAATGGGTCATTGCTGAAGGATTTAGTAAATGTGCCATTCGGTTCAGGTGCTTTTCCCTACATAAGTTGCATTTCCCTACATGAGTTCACCTTCCTGTCTTCCTGCTGGAGTCTACTATTTTTCAGCCCTTACTGATTTGATGCCTTACCTGTTCCCTCCTCTCCTTTCCAAATTAATTAAATCTATCCATAACACTTGATTCCAGAAAGCTTACAAATGCTTCTGCTTTGGGCACTTGCTGAGTATCAGTGGTTTTTCCCTTCTCCCCAGTTTTCCAGGTGAGTTCTGGTCATTGTACCTTCTGGCTTCTCTGGGTGAAGGAGGTATACAGCACTGCCTAGTCCACAGAAATGAAGACAAGCATCTAGGGAACTGTATGTTAGGTTCCCCATCTGAGCTGCAACTGTTGTTTTCTTAAAGTTCCTGACATCAATGTTATTACTCAGAGGTTCATGGAAAGGGACACAGCATTTGTTAAGGATAGGGAAGCAGAACAACCCAAATTCAAAATCCCATCTTTCTTATTTTCTAGGTGGCTGGTTGTTCATTAAGATGCTTTGGGGCCGGGGATATAGCTCAGTGGTTCCGCCACCCGCCTCGCAAGCTCAAGGACCTGAGTTCAATCCCCGGTACCAAAAAGAAAAAAAAAAAAAAAAAAAGATGCTTAACCTCCAACCCTGAGCCTCAGTTTCCTCATCTGTAAAATGTTAAGTAAAATACTCATGCCATATTATTGTTGAAGATAATATATGGAAATGTGATAATATATGTAAAATGTTCAGGGTGTGTGTTTATGTGCTAGGTAGGTATTTGCAACTTAGCTTAGTTTCCTTCAGTAGACAATTCCACTGGCTCACTATGAGCATTTCACATTCCTCCTATTTCTTGTGAAATTCTGCTGCCCTTACATGAAAGACTAACTCACAGGATCTTGGCAGGCATTGGTAGTGAAATGGCATTGACTAAGTTCTTTCCTCTGAGCCAGTGATTTTCATCCTGTGCCTGACATTGGAACCTGGAGAACTTCACAAAGTACCAAAATCTGCATAAAACCCTTGGAGACACTGATTTAATTGTTTGGGTGACAGCCTACATATCAAGAGTTTCAAAATCTGGCCAGGGTGATTTTAATGCATAGCCAAGATTAAGTACTCTTCCCCCAAACATCCACATATGGAGGTGAGTCCACATGGCTGAAGGGTTCATGGAGTGAAAAAGGATGGTGAGAGATTAAGAAAGACAGACAAAGAGATATAATAAGGTACAGGTGGGGCCAGGTGGAGCTCTAACTCTTGAGAGGAGGAAGGACCACCAAGAAAATGGCCACATGTTTATTTATAGTGGTAGAGATAGGGGAAGTGCAGGGGGAGGTAAAAGGGGCTGGTCTGTAACTGGAGTTAAGGTCTGTAGGACATCATGTTTGATGTTTCTCTGTGGAATGGACGGGAAGGAAAACAGTCCTCTTCTCAGCCAAGCCTTGCTCCACCATGCCCTCTTATTGCCTGTTCTTCTCCTGCGGGGCCCTGCCTCATCCACAGGAGGAGGTGAGTTAGGCCTGGCCGTAGAGATCTACAGTGCATCACTCCCAGAAGGTGAGGTGTAGGTTAGACTCATTCACCACAAGAAACCAGCATAGTTAGCAGATATTTCTTGGAGGAAAAAAAATGTGTTTGAATGCTAAATACATTTTGGTATTCCTGAGTTAACCAACCATAAATAATAAGCAACCTTTGTTTGCTTTAGCATTTACAGGACATTTAAGTGCCTTTGGTATAGTAATGGACATTGAAACTGTACAAGAGGGAAATTGCACATGTGGCAATTTCCAAACTAGTTTAAGCACACACACTTTTTTTTGAGTGTGAAATATCTTGAGGAATTAATCTGAGAGACATGTTTTGGAAAACAATAAATTAAGTGCAATGCCAGAAGCACTGCAAGATGCTAGGTGAAGACAGAACCAAGGGCACCTGAGAGATTCTTGCAAGCTGGCTTTCCCTAGGCAAAAGTTATAACCAACTTTGCCCCCACTCATTTTCCTGAGAGGGAAGGCACAGCATGTCCCTGTCCATTCCAGTAAAGGTCATGATAGTACATTCAGTGTTGGGCCAGTCTGGAAGCTTGAACAAGAAAAGACTTTTGGAGAACTTGAATTCTTGGTTTCCTGGTGTGACTCAGAAGCCGTAAATATGATGTTGCTGTACAAAGAGCCCTGAGCTGTATGTCCACAAGAACACTCCTTCAAGTCTTTAATTTGTTTTTCTTACTACTAAAGCTAAAATCAGGGCTAGAAATATTACACTGCCCTTATTTCCATGATTCCATGAACTATGCTTTTCACTTCAACATTATTTTACACTATGCTTCATCACTTTCAAAACTTTTTCACATATATTGTCTCACTGAGTTCACAGAACAATCATATGTGCCAGGCAATGCAGTTATTATTAGTAGCCATAATTTTAGAGGGGAAAACTGAAGCCTAGAGACATAAATTGACAACCTGAGGTTACAGGAGAAGTCATAGGTGACAGGTTCAGGTTTGAGAACAGCTCCCTTGACCATGAGCCTCTTCCACCATGTCTGTCCCTGCTTTTGAGTCACAGATTCAAAGAAATTTCTTACAGGAAACCTCCTTTTGCAGAGACACATGTTCCAAGTGATGAGACACTCTCAGAGTGTCATTGTTCCCACTCTCTGTTGGGGACAGTGAGTCTCCGGGGATGGGTGAGTCCCTGAAAGTGTAGGAAGAATGACACCTGACTGATTGGAAAGGTTGGAAACAGCCCTGGGTATAATCCCTCTGTCCCTGGCTGTGGCCATCTGCTGCATTTGTGGATGGTATACACTCCCTCCTGCTCCAGCCATGTGGCAAGAGAAAGCCAACAATTTGGGAAGGACACTGGAATTCAGAGGAGGATCAGCACATCCATTGGCTGTCATATCCTCCAGTAGAGCTTTCTGAGCAATAAAACATATTTTGGTCTCCATCATATATAATTCCTGAGTACATGGCTTTCTTACAATAGGCTCTGAATATGAGTAGAAAAATGGGGCATTATTTATTACCATCATCCAACCTTATAAAGTTTATAGATGAATCAAATCTGAAGTCATTTGGTCTAAGTTGCTGGATTTTAAAACTGAAGCATTGGGGAACCAGTCAAGCTTTGTTACTTGCCAAAAATCACATAGAACAGATTAATGTAGAAGCCATAGGGTGTCTTGACTTCCTGGGAAGGGTTCTTTTTGTCCACTTAAACATAGTTTCTCCAAGACTATCCAAGAGACAGGCTGAACTCAAGTCTGGACCACCATCACACAGGGGGTCCAGAACAAACTGAGGAAACAAATTTTGGAAATAAATTGATATTAAAGGATTCCCAATAAATGAAGTAATCATTGTAGGGGGAAGGACTGCAGTTTGTTGGCCATCTTTAACTTTGAATAAGTTTTCAAATTATACTTGGGATAATATAGACTCCCAGTTTCCAGTTTCTTGTAAAAAGCATTTCTTGCTCATATATACTATTGTCCGCCACAGTAAATCCCTGTTTCCTATGTCTTGTCTTTCTGTAGCAGCCACTACATGGGACATTAAGTATTTATGGAAGAGGAAAAAGAGCAGAAGTGGTGGAAACCAGGATGTCTTTTAAAGTTTTTGCTCACAGAAGGCATATAGCATCCCTGATAGTGAAAGCATATCACATGATCAAGAAAAGGGGGATGTAAACTGCTCCCACAAGGGATCTACAAGTCACATGGCCATGGCTGGGCATGCATAATCCTTTGATAGGGAAGAAGAAGCAAATACTTGAGATTCATAACACAATTAACTACCAAATATACAAGAGCTGATCAAAAAAATACAGTGTATGTTCAAATTTTTTTAAATTTATTACAGTAAAAGACACATTGATATTGATCCCCGTGAAAATACTCCTTTTAGCTTCAAACACACTTTTCACATCATTCTTGGAACTTTCTAAAGCAATTCTGGAAGTCTTCCTTTGTTAGTGTCTTTATGAGCTGTGATCAAACATATAGTGAATGGTGCTGATGAATATGTTTACAGAGCCTCATCAAAAAGATTATGGTGTGTCTTTATCCACTTTATTCACCAAATCTGACACCTTGTTACTTCTAGGTCTTCCTCAAAGTCAAAAAGACTATAGAAAACAACAGTTTTGAGTTGATTCAGGACATCAAAGCAGCCACAATAGCAAGACTAAAGACACAAAAAAAGGATTTCCAGAGCTGCTTCAGAAAATGGCAAGAATGATAGCACAAGTATGTTTGAAATGAGGGCAAGTATTTTGAGGGGGGATTGATGACAATGTGTCTTATGTTGTAATAAGTTTAAAAAAATTTAAACATTCACTCCAGTTTTCAATCACATCTCGCACAATAATACCTTGGTTCATGAACTCTTCTGTTTGCAAAGAATTTGGTTCACAAACAAAAGCATTTGGCAAAATTTTGCTTCTATTTGCAAATTCTGTATTGAGTGACAAACATAACCATGGCCATCTTCCCCACACAAACATAAATGTAGCTATCGTCTCCAAAATTGTGAGATAAATTAAGTTCATAAACTGAGATACCACTGCACTTTTGGTATGCAGAGTCTATAGAAGAGAGAATATACTACCTTCATTATCTTCTAAAGAATCCTCCTCTAGAATTGTGAGGAGGAGTACAGAAGGTTGAAATGCAGAAGGAGAAAAGATCAGTCAGAGAAGCACACTCTTATAAAATATACCTTACATTAGAGATCACTAAAAATACCATCCCACCCTTTTGCCCCCAAACTTTCAAGGTCTGGCAGGTTATTCATCCAAGAGAGGGGAATTTGGGTGTTCAGTGGTGCAGGCAATCCAGAACTGGATAATCCAAAACTCATTGATATTTAGATACTTAATGCTATTTGTGATTTTTGTAGCCAGCATAATTCCTTTGCTGATTGTGCTTCACTGAGATCAATATGAAGATTGATTAGTTTTCCCCAGGCACAGACCAGCTGATGAGAAGATGGCATGGCAAAGGAGCACTAGGTAAAAGCCAGCAAAATAAGCTGAGGGTGGCCCAGGAAGATGAATCACTCACCTGGGGACAAGTGACCTCTTATTTCCAGCTGAATTCAAAGCACAAGGACTGAGGGACAGCAAATCTCACAAGACTATTCACCTCTTTCTCCAATTACTGATTTTGCAGAAGCCTCACCCTTTCTCCTAAGATGTAACTCAAAATTGGCCAGGAGAAATCAGAATTCAGGCAAATTAGAGCCTGAAGCAGGCTGTGGCCCCTGAGGGGAGTACCTAAATTCACTTTCTTTATTCTCTCATGTGTTAGGGAGTGATGAGGACCTACCTGCTGTGAATATGTAAGCACCACGGGGGGGAAAAAGGAATAAGGGACACCATCCCTGATCCCCATTATTATTAGTAGCGGTGGATTTTTACAATTATAAAGCATTGTGAAAGTTTTAAGGTGTGTCATAGTAGGCGGTCACAGGTATAAAAGCAGAGCTGCTGAGACCAAGAAGTTGCCAGAGGCCCCTCCAAGATCTGCCCATCTATTCCTAAGGACTTTGTTCATATTCTTGAGTATGGAAGGTCCAGCCAAACTTGGGAGCTGGTGTCTGTGGGATCCTGGGTTTAGAGGGCAGTGCATAGCTGAAGTACTGCTAGGAAGAAGTCAAACAGAAAAGAATTTACCAGATATTCTGTCCACATACCATTTTGCATTACCCTTCTATGTAGAAAAAATAATTCTAGAGAGGCAGTATTGCTGAGTGGTTAAGAGCTTACATTTTTACAATAGACTATGTGGATTCAAAATTTGTGATCTCTGTTTAGTAGCTGTGTGACCTTGGAAAAGTTATTTTATTTCTGTGTGCCTCTGATTCCTCATCTAGAGTTGTCATGAGAAATAAAAATATTGTTTTATTTTCCTATTGCTTGAATGATTACAAATACAATTACCCTATGGAGCACATCTGACAACATGATAGCCCTAATGAAACACAAGTCTCACCCTCCTAGGGCACTGAGGCTCAGGCCTGTGATTTAGGTTTCTCCAACCAGATCCACTTGCATGGGTCTAGATTTGAAAACAAGGCAATGAGCATGTGTGAGACTTTGGTTTTGCAGCCAGGCCTGGTGACAGAGGCCATGTATGTCTGTGACAGAAAACGGAGGCAACAGTCACAGAGGGTCATTTCTCCTTCATGGTCAGAGTAGCATGGTCCTACAGTCAGAAACCACATCAACTCCTTTAACAAGCCAGTTCCGCAAGGGGTCTCCAGGAGTTGTCACTGGAAACCAACCTAGAATTGCTCCCTTTCCTTCCAATGGCTTTGACAGCCAGAGAAAGTAACCTGTGCTCCAAATCCAGCTCTACCTTTTACCAATTTTATAATCTCAGTCAATCTGCTTTATGCCTTAGTTTCCTTATGTGAAAAATGAGACAAATGGGGAGTTATTTCCAAGGGTTGTTGTACAATACAAAGAAATTAGTATATGCAACTCATTTAGAGTATAGCATGACACACAGTAAAAACATTAATGTCAGATACATCATATTATTGTTGCTGCTGAGATTAATCATACATTTCAAACTAGAGTCTCCTGTCTACAAATAAGAGCATAATACAGACAGAACATTCTCTGTACTTGAGTTTTCAGTAAAGAAGTATTGATGTGTATATGGATTTATGCCAAAAAGGATCAATAAATTCAGGAAACATATATAACCCAGGAAATTATCAGTATTTTGATAGGCCATATAGTTTATAAATGATATAAATAGATGAAAACAAATGTTTAAAAATCATTAAGGAATTCAGAGGATCCCAGGATGGAATGCAGAATGTGAGAAAATAATTGAACTACAATACAAGTATATGGAAGTAATCTGTGAAAGAGGCATGGCAGAAAGGTACTGATGTAAGTATCTTTGGAAATGAGCTGAAACTGTAAGACCAAAGGCAAAAGAAACTGTATGAGCACTCTGTTGTGATACCATTGTACATGTACATGGGAATTGACTAAGTAAATGAAAAATGGAAATTGGGAGTCAGGTTTCTCACTATTGTAGTGGGAGATCACAGGCAACCAAAGAGGGCATCAATGATCCATGTGGTAATGGATTAGAGTTGAAGACATCGGAATTAACTCATGGTTAGCTTAAGATAGACACAGGTGGTTCAGTACAGAAATGTTTATTATATACATACAAAAGATATATATATATTTTTTTCCTTTGTTCTGTTAGCTGAGAGGGCACAAAAGAAACAATACCTTAGTAGCACACTTAGCACCCAGAGCTTAGTTCCCTTCTGCAATAGAAGGAAACTGTGGTGCTTCAAGACATGGCAGAATCTAGGACTGCCACAAGAAATATGCAAATTGAGCCTGGTGCATTCTATAGGACCAGAAAGTGAGGAAGTACAAGAAGTGGAGGAGGTAGAGAGAAGAGGAAGGAGGGAAGACTCACAATGAAGGGATGTGTCAGTAAAAGCCATCTGCAAGAGCTCCCAATGGCCAAAGCTGAAACAACTTGAGCATGGAAATAAAATTATATTAGCTTATAACTCTAAATAAAAAATAAATATGTGAGTCCATACTGATATAAAGAGATGATTTTATAAATAAACAATGGAGATAGGACAAATCTGTGAAGAAAAATTCTGTTATGGTTTATATCTAGAATGTTCCCCCAAAAGCTGCATGTGTTCAGAGACGGAGCTTTTGGAAGGTGACTGGATCACAGGGTAGATTTGTCTATTGATGCATTCATAACAGAATTGCTATTGGATGATGGGGACTGGTGAGATGTGGGTCATTGGGAATGTGATCTGGAAAGATACATCTCCCTTTCCAGCTCTTCCTTTTTCTCTCTGCTTCCTGGCCACCATGATCTGAGAAACTTTCCTCTGCCAGATTCTTCCACTATGCTCTTTTTGCCTTGGAGCCAGTCAACTATGAACTGAATCCTCTGGAAACTGTAAGCCAGTTTAAATTGGAGGTATTGGGTATTGTGTCCTAAAGATGAGAAAGTGACTAAGACAAATCCTAAGTAATTTATATAAACAATGCACCTCAAATAGGTAGAACATAGCTCCCTACTCATTAAGTGTGAACTGTTGGTAATGAATTCCTTCCAAAAGGTAAAGTAGGAAAGGATGGGGGAAGAGAATAGTAGGTTTATAACAGAGAAATCTGACGAGAGCTACATTGGCCAGATGATCAAGGTCCCCACCAACAGTGCTAAGTTAGGAGTCCTGTAGAACATGCCAAATCAGCCCGCTGCAGACAGGCAGGTCTGCGCACGACCTACCGAGGCCCCGAGTCGCGCGGAACACACCGAATCAGCCTGCACCCCAGCAACAATCCACTGGATTCCCCCCCCCACCCAGCTCCTCTGTACAGCGACCTGGTTCCATACTACAAAGACGCAGAGGACACCACACCACCAGACCACAGTACTGAGTCCTGCTACTCCCAGCCCAGAGTTGGGGCTTCTGAGCAGTCATCCCACTGTTCCCGGTCCAGAGGAAGGGGCTTCCCGGCCACCATCCCTCACGCTGCTCCCTGCCCAGAGGAAAGGGCTTTTGGGCCACCTTCTGTCCCACCACTCCTGGCCCAGAGGAAGGGGCTTCCAGGCCACCATCCCTCCCACCACTCCCAGCCCAGAGGTAGGGGCTTCTGAGCCACCATCCCACTGCACCTGGCCCAGAGGAAAGGGCTTCCTGGCCACCATCCCTCCTGCTGCTCCCAGCCCACAGGAAAGGGCTTTTGGGCCACCATCCCAACTGCTGCTCCCAGCCCCTGTCCCACCTCTCCCAGCTCAGAGGAGGTAATCTGTGCAGGTACCAACAGCCCCTATGGAGTTGAAATGAGAAAACATGTAAATAAGTCTCAAAACAAAACTCCCAGATCACCTACAGCAACCCCAAAGGGAAAAGAGATGGAACACTCTGATACTCAACCACTTGGACCCACTGAACTGTCAACAAAAGGGGATCTGGAAAAAATGAAATCAGAAATAATTTCTCAGATTACAGGAGAAATTGTGCCCCTAGTGCAAGACATGATTAATAAATCTAGAGAGGAGCTCAGGAACATGATGGAATCCCAACA
>NW_004624778.1:15212978-15241356 GCF_000247695.1 Heterocephalus glaber | reverse complement strand
AGGGGGTGAAAGGAGGGCTAGGAATGGGAAAAAAATAAGAACCAAGATGCATTATGTAAAGGTACAATTCCCAATGAGAAATGTAATCGTGTTGTATACCTACAATGTACCAATAAAAGAATTTAATTTAAAAAAAACCAAAAAAAACAGTGATAAGTTAAATTGATGGGATGTACCCCCGATATGACAGGATAAGATAGTGAGGGATGATATGGTTGAACTTGTTATATGACCTCTGTGCTCTTCCTCTGTAAAATCTATAACCCTAACTAATCATGATAAACAACAACCAAATACAAACTCAGGGATATCCTCTTTACATTACCTGACCAGCACTCCTCAAATTGTCAAGATTATTAAAACAAGGATAGTCTTGAAAGATGTCACAGTCTAGAGAAGCCTAAGAAAACATACTGACTTAATGTAATGTGTTATCCTAGGTGAGAAGCTGGAACAAAGAACACTAGATAAAAACTAAGCAAATCTATATTAAGTATGGACTTTAGTTAATTTTTAAAGAATTAGATAAAGAAATTTTGAAAGAGGAGAAAGATAATGGTAAAAGACTTATTGATTTCTCAACATTTTAAAGACATCAACCAATTGGAATGGACAATCCTGCCAGTCAAGTAGCTCTTTTGATTGTACAGTGGATAGAGACTCCTATCTGGTGGTAAACCACTTTCTACCATAGCAAGTTATGATTTGGACTGACAATAAGAGCTGGAAAATCTATGTTGAACAATTATACAGCACAAATATGAACCTAAATCTGATTTAAAGCAGACCCAGGAATTGTTTTCAATATATTTCATAATGAAATCAGTATAATCATGAAAAAAATCAGGACCTGAAAAATGTGGATCAAAAATCAACTTAAACACTTGGATTGTTTCAGACTATTGTGCTTCCTGACCTCAGCTGTATAAAACGAGAGGATGTTACCTATGAAACAGACAAGAAAAAGAAAGGAACAGATTGTTTTTTAAAATCACAGAAGGATAAATAATAAGTTAGTTAATAAGTTAGTAACATTTCTAATGGTACTATTTTGATAAATATTAAACAGAGCTCAACTGAAGCAACAATTCAGAACATTAGAATTTAGAAAGGGTTTCCGGTCAAAATTTAAAGCAAAGTAAAATATAACTGGAAGCATGTATATAACAATTATTCCAGAATATGCAATAGATGCTTCTTAAACTGTATTTTTGCTCTTGCTTCTAATCAGTTGCTTTCCCATGTTCAATTACATTTCATTTTGCTTTTGCTTAGTCTTCAAAAAGTATTATACTTCACAGAACCTGTGCAGTTGAAAATGAGTTGCTAAAACTTGCAACTAAGGCAATATTTATGAACCACTTCTGGGTATAAGAATATATATGCATCTAAATATACATTCATTATATATAAATATATGCACACATGAATATATGCACATATTATGATGAATATGACTTTACATTTTTGAGATTAAATGTAACACAATCATGTAATTTGAAATGATCTTTAATAAAACATAATAGTCAATATATCATTTGATTTTCTAAGAAATTTTGTCAGTAGTAATATCAAGTATTATAATCCTCATTTTATAGATGAGGAAATGGGCCCAAAGAGGTTAAGTGACATGCTCAAGGTCACAGAGTTAGTTAGAAGTGCTTGCAATATACTTAGGCTAATAAAATACATCAGGCACATAAAACATCCCAAGAATAATTAGAAACTTGTGCTTTTCTCAATCAAATTCCCAAGCTGAAAAGATGTCCTCTGAACTAAAAAGGGGTTCATGAAAACAAATCATCCTTGTCTGCCTAAGAATTACAGTTGCTCCTTTTCGAGGGTGAAAAACAAACTTGCCTTCCTTGAGCTTGCAGATGAAGTAGAAATATTGGTGCAAGACTTTTACAGTTCATTAACTGTCATTCAGAGCAAGGAAGATTTGTGGCTTGCTTAAGGGACCGTTAGGCAGGAGTATGACAAACATGCCAATGGGTTTAACTCTTTAACAGAAGGTCAAATCAACAGACCAAGAGGCCACTAGCCAAAACAAGGGCAATGAGGAGTTTGTCAGAGAGGACTGTTTTGAGCTCTCACATTAAAGAAAAAACTGAAAAATCTCTAGAATACCGTATGTTTAGAATGATTTTTATATTCTTTCTGGAGATTCCCATTGCAAAATCAATATTTAAAAGCCACTTCTGGAAGACCTATGTTGTCAGGATTAGATAATATAAATTGAGTATTACAGAATCAGCCCCATGCTCTTAGTCCTTTAGAATTATAATCAGTATTTTGTATATGTCATAGTGAAGGATAAAAGCTGAACGAAAAACTTACGGCAAAAGAGAACAATTAACACATTTATTCAATAATAATCCAAAGTGTTCTTTTAGTTTCTTCAGAATTAACTTGGTATCCTGCTTATGGTAGTTTGTTTACTCCAAAATAAAATTTGAAAGAATAAGCTACTTTGGAACAAATGTGTAAATCTGAAGGACATAAAAGATATCTGGAATTTGATTTGGAGCTCAATCGGCCATCCTGAAATGAAATAGTACAGGAAATTTTCAGATGGGCTTATCTTTTATGATTGTCCTGCACGATGTTCTAGATGACAGAACCAGTGGTTTGGGCCACTGTGCTGCTACTTCTATTTACGTTTGCCATTTATTGGGTGAAATAAAGTCTCCTGTATCCATTTGAGTAATCACTGCCTGATATTAAATGATATTGTGTTAGATTTATTCAGAAATAAATCAGGAAGCTTGCATTTCCCAGAAAAGATGTAGACAGTTAATATTTCCCCATGCTGAAAATTGCAACCAAGGCATACGCTGTTATTTATGGTAACAAACAATTATGCTTCACAATAGAACTAAAAGCAGAAATCTGATTCCTGAATATGCTCTTATTTATTTCTTCCTGCTGTGGACATTGTTAGTCCTTTTCAGCCTTGGACCATATTGAGAAAGGATGTTGTGTATGAGCACATGTGTGGGTATGGGTACCCATGTGCATGTGTGTGTGACTATAAGTAATCCATAAAATGGAACTCCACTCATTCTTTTTTACTAAATACAAATAACAGCATATAGTAAATGTTTAGCAAATGAGTATGACAAATGTTCTGAACATTTTAACAGACAGCTAGGATTATTATTTATATTTTTAATGTTACTAATATAATTAATCTTTCAATGAGAGATTGAAAGATTATAAATTTATTATGGCAATCTTTGGAGACCATACTTAGGCTATCAAGTATTAGATAGTGACAAAGCTGGTTATCTGTTTACCAAAATAATTCAAATTTGCTTCTGGAAAGGGGCTGCCCAACTAGGGACCACATGTTTCAGTCATGCTTCTAATTATGTGTGGCCACATGACTAATTTTACCAGTTGAAAGTGAGCAGATGTACTGTGTCACTCCCTAGGACAAGGCATTTACAAAGAGTGTGTCTGGGACTTGGGATGTAGGTAAGTAGTGGTGTGCTTGCCTAGCATGTATAAAGTCTTGAGTTGATTCCCAACACTGCCAAGAAAAGAAAAGATCCTCAGAGAGGGTATCTTGCTTGTCATGTTCTTTGTTTCTTCAGCAAGCTGGGGGAAAGCATTCAGCCAGTTCTAGCAGAGAAGAAATCAACAAGATAGAAGTCACGGTCCCTAAAATGGATGGTTACCCTTCAATAATAGCTGCCCACAGTGTTATTGTACTCATTACATTTGTACCTTGACACTCATGTGTAAATGGCTCCAGGAGGTATGACAAATACCAAAAACAGTGAGTACCAAACAAATGGTTTTGACTAGAAAAGGGTAGCAAGTCATGAGGCAATCCACCCACACCAAGTTCTAGCTTGCTTATGGAGCATCAAAGAATACTGGGACAAAATTTTTATGTTAAAATGCCTCAAGTACCAAATTCCATGGTTCCAAAGCAGTTGAGTACAGAGGTATGACTATATATATTTTAGGCTAAATTCTTAATAACAAGTTTGAGTTGACTGAATTCCTCTATTTTAATAAACTAATTACATTTTTTATCTCTGTCTTCTGTTTCAGTTAGCATTGTTACATATTTTATTTCCTAGAAAGTGACTGGCTTAAACAAAATTTTCAAAATTATTTATTTAAAGCTGGATACAACATAGATAGGTTTAAAATTTTCCCTGTAATTCTGTAGTGATTATCCTCTATAATTTTCTCACATTATATATTTAGATTACCTGTTTCTCCTCTGCAACAAATATCATTCTTCTTTGTTTATATTACTCACTACTTTAATTTATTCTTTCATTGTAATATGCCAATTTTAGATGTAGCTTTAGTTTTGTTGATTTTTGGTTTTCTAATCCATGGATTTTTAAAAATGTATAATAATTCCTTCTCTATACTTTTCTTCAGTTTATTTTGTTGTTGTTTTATTAATTTTTTTAATTGGATAGTTAACTTGTTTTATTTATTCTTTTTTATTCACATAAATATTTAAAACTGAATTTTCTTTTGGCCAATTCTTTGGCTATATCCTGAATGTCATATAATCTAAGTGTGTTTTAATGACTTTAAGAGAATATGCAATTTTAGTTATATGTCATCCTTACCCAACAAATTGGATGTGAGATTTTTTCTTTTAATTTCTTAGTTAAAAGGCATTTTTTTACTATCTGAATTTGTTCAAATTTTATTTTTATTGTATTGTGAAAATGAATATATCTATATTACACTTCCAGAATTTCTTGAAATTTTTCTCTCTGGCCTACTCAATTTCTGTGAATATTCCCTAGGAACATGGAAAAAATGTGAAGTATTTTCTTTTCTCAGAGTATACCAGAGTTTATATCCATCTCATATACATCTGAATCATACTATCTTATTCTTCTCAATGTTTCACTTGACCTATCCAAGACTGTAAGAGGTAAACTGTAGTCTCTTCCCCTTTGTGCTTCTCCTTTTTATTTAATCTCTTCTTATTTGTACTTTATGAACTTGGATGTCATGTTACTGATGTAGAAACAAGTATAATTATTAAAGATTCATGAGATGCACATTACTAGATAAAATGCTTCTCTTCATTTTATTTCATTCTTTGTCTTTGCCTGAATTTTATTATTTCTAACATTAATATTTTTGTTTGTTTAGCTCCTTTGCTTAATTTCTTGTTTGGTTTGGTTTGGTTTTATTCATGTGGTTGGATGGCAAAGAGGGGGGGATATTTTTTTACATTTCTTTAATATGCCTTTGCTCACTTATTTTCAACTTTTGACAGTTACTTTGTTTTTTGATGCATCCTTACACTTACCTAGTTTGGTGTTTTCTGTTTATTTAGATCCACTTTGAAGTTTCTTCTTTTGATAATTAAGTTCATTTATATTAGTATGAGAAGTATGTTTACCTTACTTAGAGCTAAGATTAGGTATGATTATTCTGATATTTAAATTTTTTATTTTTAATTATATATAATTGCTCTCCATTCTTTATTTTTTTGATAGTATATATTAATTTCTTATTTTTTTTCAGAGAGAGAGAGAGAAAGAGAGAGATGAGAGAGAGTGAGTCTCAGTATATAGTTCAGGCTGGCCTTGAACTCAATATGTAGGCTGGCCTCAAACTCACAGTGAGTCTCTTGCCTCAGCCTCCAGAGTCCAGGAATTATGTGCCACCATACCTGGCTAATTTCTTATTCTGAGAAATGATAAATTTAGCACATCTCATTGTTCCTCACTATTTACTTCTTAATTAATATTACCTTTTTTTAATGTTTGCCTTTCTGCACTTAAAAATGCCAGTCTCCGAATACTGTCAGCTTTAAATAATAGCCAATGACTAATATTTAGTGAGATTGTCAGTAAAACTATTCTACTTCCCACCTCTTTCAAGATTCCTCTAACTGGGGCCGGGGATTTGGCTCAGTGGTTTCGCCACCTGCTGCGCAAGCGCAAGGACCCGAGTTCGATCCCCGGTACCAAAAAAAAAAAAAAATTCCTCTAACTTTTTATTCCTTGTAGTTCTCTTACACTGTTAGAACATGAGATGTATGATTCATTGCTCTAATCTTCAAATTTGTAATAGTTTTAGTTCTAGAGTGAAATACCATATGTTCAATGTTCCCTGCTTCTTATTGTAACCTTTCCTACTCAACTCTTGGTTAACATTAGTTTATCCTCTAGAAATTGGCCCAGAAATGGCTCATGAAAACTGTATTTTTTTACTTTTTGCATATTCATAACTGTTATACATAATCATTATACTTAAAGGACAATTTAGCTGCATAGAAAGTTGACTTCGATAATTATATTTTCTTTCTTTGAGGTCTTAGGGGATTTTTTTGTTTTGTTTTTCTTTGCTTGATACATGCTTTTATGTTTGTTTTCTTGAGACAGGGTCTTATTATGTAGTCCTGGTAAACACTGAACTTACTATGTAGCTGAAACCAGCCTTGAACTCACAATCCTCATGCTTTGGTTTCCCAATTGCTGGAATTTTTGTCATTTTGTTGTTGTTGTTGTTGCTGTTGTTGTTGTTTTAAGTATTGCACCACTATACTTTGACATGGAATTTGGCTGTAGCAAAATTTAAGACTTTGACTAATTATTTTATATGTGCTTTGATCTCTTGGCCTAGCTGCCCAGAGAATGTTTTAAAATCTTTTCATCCTACAAATTTATTTGGTTATGTCTCAATATTCACCATCCTATGTCCATGTCTCCTGTCACGTGATGTGAACTTTCAACATCAATATTTGTCATTTTTATTTAAATAAAATTTCATTAACTATATGTTTTAAATATTTTTCTATTTTTAAAATTTTCTTCTTTAAAGATGATAACTGTTCAAATACTTAAGTTCTTTTGCTATTATTTTCTATGTACAATATTCTATCTAAACATGAATATATTTTTAAATTTGTGTTCATTTTTGTAACTTCTCATTCCTTCTTTCTATGGAGTGATATGTTCTTTAATTTTCTTACAATTTTATCTTCATTTATTAGATGGTTGTTTTCTGCTTCTCTCTGATATCTGACCCCTCATATTTTGTCTTCTTGTGTTATCTTGCCATGTCTTTCCTGAGTTCCTGTCTTTTTCTTTTATCTTTTCTTAGTAGAGATGATTACTTTGTGTGTGTTTTTCTTTCAACTGGCAGTGAACTATTTGGTCAAAATGTTCTTCTACATTCTAGCAATATTTTTCTGGTGAGTGTTTATAAATTTTTATGCTCTTTTGCTATTTTCATTCTTAAAGTATTCTGTATTGATTTAGTGTCTATCAATTTTTCTTGATTATCTTTGAACCCCTGGGCTGACTAATTTCAAAAGTGCCTTTATTGTAGCAGGTAGATTGTCTGGCAGATATTTACATCACAATCTGCAATGCCACAGAATAGAAAAATTCTTGCAACTGTGGAAATCAGTATGGAGATACCTCAACTAGGACTAGAGGTCCCAATTGACCCAGCTATTCCCCTGCTGGGTATCTTCCCAAAAGAATTAAAAGAATCATACCACAGAGATATATGTGCACCCATGTTTATAGCCACACAGTTTGTAATAGCTAAAGCTTGGAAACAGCCCAAGCGTCCATCAACTGGAAACTGGATAAAGAAGATGTGGGGTTTTTTTATAAAATGGAGTACTACTCAGCCATAAAGAACGAGAAACTAGAGACATTTATAGCTAAATGGATGCACATTGAGGCCATACTCTTAAGTGAAATAAATAGGACACAAATGTGTAAATACCAAATAGTTTCTCTGGTGTGAGAAACTGAAAGTGTAAATAAGGATTAAAATGATTCAAATGAAGAACTGATAATATGAAATAGGAAGAAAAGGTCCAAAGGTGTAGGGGAAGTAGGAGGGGAAGGGAAAGGAAAGAAGGGAAAGGAAAAATTATGAGAAAAGGAAATAAAATCTTTGTAAATAGGGAAGGGTGGAGGGGGGAAGGGAGGGCAGGAAATGGGGATAAAATAAGAACCAAGGTACATAATGTAAAGGTACAAGTACCCAATGATAAATGTAAATGTTTTGTATACCTAACATGTACTAATAAAAGAATTTAAGGAGGAAAAAAAGAGAAAAATTCTTGCAAATGTGGCTCATAGGTCCAGCTCTTCATGAAACCTCCATCAGCTGATTCTCTCTAGCAAATCCATCCTGTGATATTTCTGCCACCATCTCTGACTCACCCAGTTCCAAATCCATTATTATAAACATGGGATATGGTTTCTGCACTTCCATTTTAGCCTTCAGCTCTGGAAAAAGCTGGTGTTTTCTGAAACAGCTGCTCTCCCCTTCTCCTTGCCTCTTCTCTGATTCTCTTGCATCATTTCTATTTTATGCTACTTCTGATAGCTGTTAACATGTATTTTGGGATCTGTAAATTTTACATGTCTTCCAATTTCACCCAAAAAGGAATTTCTATAACTTTTAGTGTTTAGTTTTTCTTTCAGGATTTTTATCATTTTTAGAATGATAAGAATAAGTGTCAATTTAAGAAGTCTTATTCATTCCAGAATTAATAAGGTAAATTTTTTTTTGGTACCCGGGATGGAACCTGAGACCTTGCATTTGCAAGGCAGGTAGCAGAACCACTGAGCTAAATTCCCAACCCCAGTAAGGTAAGCTTTTAAAGAGACTCCTCCATTTCCCTTCTCTCTCCTGGCTGGTCTATTTTTGATCCTAGTATTATATGATAAACTTCTGAGATACAGGTCTTCATAAAGACCGGTTTGTCCATCATCTGCTTCCTTCTGCCTAATCTTTCGAAAGAGAATCCTTTTTAGTTGACCAAAGTATACAAGTTCCTACTAAATTTAAACAACCTGTCCTGCCAGACTGCCTGTCATCTGACCCCAGCCCAGACTTTCAAATTCTTTCTCACTCTTCCTGCTCCTGGGCTCTGTTACTCATTCAGTCTTTTCTTTCTAGCCTCTTTATTTTGTGCCTGCCATTTCCTCAATGAAAAATACCTAAACTACTTACTTTTCCAACACTGGATAAAATACCAACACCTACAAACTTAAAAGAAGAGAGATTAATTTTGGCTCATGGTTTCAGGCAATTCAGTCTATGGTTGGGTGGCTCCAGGGCAAAAATACCATGGTGGAAGAGAATGGTGTAGGAAAGCTGTTCAACTCCTGGCAACCAGGAAGCAGAGAAAAAGGGAAAGAGCCAGAGAGAAAGCAAATAGCCAGGGGCAAGAATGTACCCTTTCAAATTACATTCCCAGTAATCTACTTCCCTCAACAAGGCCCTACTTCCTAACAGTTTATTCAACTATGGACTCATGAATAGATTAATCCACTAATGATTATAATACCCTGGCGATTCAATCACCTTCAAAAAGCCCACTTGTGAACACTGTAGATTTTTAGGGAGCATTTTATATATAAATTATAAAATTCTACCCTGGCCCCCCAAAAGGCTCATGTCCATCTCATAAAAAATGCATGGACTCCATCTCTAGGACTTGCTGAAGTCCTAACAGTTCCAGCATTATTTAAAAATCCAAGTCCAAAATCTCCTTTGAGACTCAAGGCTCACTCTAAACTGTGAGCCCTGTAAAAGTCAAAAGGAAGGTTAAATATTTCTCACGTACAATGGCACAGGGTAAACATCCCCATTCCAAATTGCTGAACTCAAACTCATCCTGCTGTGCCAGGCTGCCTGTTGTCTGGCCCCAGCCCAGACTTTCAAATTCTTCCTTACTTTTCCTGCACCTGTGCTGTTTTTCACTCAGTCTTTTCTTTCTGGCCTCTTCATTTTGTTCCTGACATTTCACTGATGCAAAATACCCTTTTCCCTCCCTTTACTTTACGCGAACATATCTCACTACTGAAGCCCCAGCTGGAGATAAATTTTCTTTTCCTCTGGACAGCTGTAATATTTTTTCTACATTTACCTTAGAGCCTCTGTCTTTTTGTCTGACTGTATAGTTATATTCACATTTCTTGTCTTCCATCCTAGCATAAAAACTCCAGAGAGAATAATTCTGCCTGATATATCTTTAGCTTCCCACAAAACATCCAGCACAATGAAAATACTCCATAAATATGTGTTGAATGAATGAGGTCACTCTCCATACTTAATAAGAATAGAAATAAATACTCCTTTAAAGATTAATCATTTCACTGGGCTTCAGGGGCACCATTATTCCATAAAATAAAGAATTAGGGCTTTACTGAGATTTGGTCTTTCCATGAAATAGAATTTTTAAAGGAACCATTCATTATTGAAGGAAACAACTAACTGAGCTCCAGCTTCCCATGTCTTTGCAGGTCCACACCCATGCTTTTGTACAGTTAATTCCCCTGCTTCCTGGATAAGTTCTTTCACGTTTTCTATTGCCATGATCCTGTCAACAACTGACCTATGCTTGTCCTTCCCTGATGGTTTCCCCAGGCTCATACAACTCAGGGACATGTTTTCTTATGCATTCTTGGAACAAATGTATTAACATGAAGAACTTAGCAGGAATTATGTGTTATATTGGTATGAATAAATTTCTTGTCTTCCTAAGTATTGGATTCTTTCAGGGCAAGAATGACAGCTTACACCATTCATCCTAAACTTGAGTAATTGGACCATATTCCAATAATATTACTATGAGGCTTTCAAAAATCTTAGCTCAATGGTATACACAGCTTCCCCATTAAGAACTACCATAAAAAATCTATCTAGTCACAAAGACACATACCTCTTCTGGTGTCTACAGGCAAAGCCAAGGTTGATAGTTAACTGATTGTGTCCATTTGACCCAACTAAATTGGATCAGCATAGTTCTGGGTATGGAACATCCACCCTAGAGAGGATTGTCATCAGAATGGTATAAAAGGGAAAGAAAGAAGGTTTAGCTCTGATTCTTTGGAGGTGCTCTAGTCTTCACTTGCACCTAGAACATTGTCTCCTGGCTTCCAGGGCTCACTCCAGCCTCCAGCACAGACCCGACAGCCTCCTGATATGGACTTGCACAGAACACTACAATAGGCTCCAGACCATTGACTGGATCCTTCAGATCTCCACCATACAGACAGATCTTTTGCACTCTTCTACATCTGACTTTGTGGGTGGCCACTGTAAGCCAATCTTATAAATTCTTATATATTTGTATATCTTGCATTAAATGTTTCTCTAGTATGCACTGACTGATACACCAAGTCTACCATCAACTTTTTCCTTCTACATTTTGATCTGTAAGGCTCATGAGTAGGTGAGCATTTCTGAAGTTATCATCCAAACTTTGGCCACTATGTACCAAACCTGGAAAAATTATCCTACATTGGATTCTAGTAAACAAAGTGTCAGTTGGTCACACCATTCTGGCCATCAAGAGGAACAAGGAAGAAGCAGGGAGGCAGAAGATACAGAACACTAGAAAAGAAAGAATACAAGACAATTTATTCCTAGAATAATTAGGATATGTGTTTGTGATGAAATGACCCTTCCACCTTCAGGTTATATTATCTACCCCCTTGTAATATTGGTTGCCAAGGTTCCAAAAGAAAAGAGTAAGCTGTAGTTGTACAAAACACAATAGAACTCAAAGCTTGACAGTACCTCAAATCAATTCATGAATAGACAAGTGTAAGTCATATGTTTTCCAACAGTGGTAATAGGGCAAAGTTTTGTCAATAAAAATAAGAATAAAGCTAAACTGTGAGTGCCACCTTGTGGACAGTTTTGCCACTGCAGAGGATCCTCCAATGTGAAGGATCAGGTTAATACTGAGAGAGGACAAGACTCAACCGGACTTGATCTTCTGTGATGTCCAAACCACAATCTCATGAAAGGGATTGTGCCATGTCCTTAGTGCATGGGGAACTTGGGGTAGTTGTTTGAGTCTCCATTCTTAGAACTCTTGATGTGAGCAGTAGGCAACTCAGGGAAATGACACGGGGAATGTTAGCTTGTACATTAGCTTGTTCAGCAGAAACAAAAACTCTGGTGTGTGTACATGTATGTATGTATATATTCATTCACTCACACCTACAATCCTGGGGACTCCTCCTCTCGCCATCTCCTGCAAGAGGTGAATTTTACACTCTCCCTTTTTCTGACTTCTATGCCCCTCAGAATGACCCTCTTTTCTTGACATTCATGTCAATCTGTGTAAATCCTGGGGTGGGTAGCTGTAGTTGCTATGGCAAGAAGAGTCCACTGTGATCTGCCTGTGTCCTGGCAGCCATCTAAGGATTGCCCTGGGAAAGCTGTGTCATTCTTCCATTTTACTTTCTGTGCTATTCTGTGACACAGACTTAACTGTGTCACACCAGCTGGAACTGCCAGTCAAGATTACAAAAAAGGAATTGCTAGTAAAGAACTGGACTCCTGGGTTCAATCTGCAAAATGTTTCAGTCTAGCAGCTGCAGATCTGGACAAGCTGCTTGGTGAAGGAATCAATGAGACAGCATTTATCTTCCTGACAGAATGACCCCCGAAGAGGCTATTTGTTTTTGTGCTGGCACTGCAGCAGAGGAAGATGTGACGTAGATCTCAGCTCCCACTCAGTGACTTTGCAAAGGGTCCAATTTTCCTTACCATAATGACAAAACTGAGGCCACTAACAGGGCAAGAACCTCAGGGTTGCAGGTCATGTGGCTGGAGAAAGGTCCTCTGCAAAGCCAGGCTGGCTCTTTTCCACGTGCACAGCTAGGACGGCTTGTCCAAGGGGAGTCATCGCCTGTGTCAGACAGACCCTGAGTGCACGCCCGGGTATCAGTTAGCCCTGTCCTCTGAAAGTCACTTCACCGCTTTAGGTCTTATAATTCTCCTTTACAAAATGTGGGTAATACTGCTTTCCTCATATAATTCTTATAAGAACTAATGAATACAACTGTATGTAGCACAAGTAGGACCCAATGTCAATTCCCTATGATTGGTAACTTTGAAAAGAAGGAAAGAAGCTATTAATAGTTGTGTTATGCATATTATTTCAGGGTTTTGTGCACAAGCATAGTAACAAAGAAAATTATTTCTTTGAACATCGGAAGTTTTCAAAAAAATAGAACACTTGTCTTACTTTGAATTATTTAAAGTAACTAGCACTTAGGTGCATTGTTTTCATAATTTTTCCTTGTATTATTTTAAAGAGACAATATGTTACCCCTACAAAACATGAATGCAACCAGATATGTCAAAAGCTATAAAGGCTTTTTGCAAAAAATTCTTATATTTTGTTCAGATAATACTCCTTAAGTAAATAAGTTTTATACATATATATATATGCTTCTTTTTCCTTCTTAGAAATAGGAATGTTCATTAAACACTTTAATGTGTTAGTAATATTGTTTTTCATTCATTTTCTAAAATTATTTTAGAAACAGTAAAATTCATTGTCCTTGTATACAGTTCTATGAGTGTTAACAAGCACGTAGAGTCATAGATCCACCACTACAATTGACACTGAACAAAGAGTTCCATCCTTCCCCCAAGACTCTTTCACATTATGCCTTTGGAGTCAGTCCCTTCCTCACTCTCAGCCCCTGGCAACCACTGGTCTATGCTCCATCCCTGAAGTCTTGCCTTTTCCAGAATGGCATATAAGTGGATTCCACACTATGCCTTCTTTAGGGTGCAGCTTTTTGCTGCAATAGTGAGATTCATCCCGGCAGTCGTGCATATCAGTTTATCCCCTCCCCTCAGTTGCTGCATACATGGTCATCAGAGCTATTTTAAGAGCCATTCTTCCCAGTTTCCCTGTACCTCCGAACTAAAGACACAAAAGAGATTTATTTATAAGTAGCCATTCTAAGGGTCTTTAAGAGATAGAAACAGAAAAAAAACATGGTCCTTGGCATCATCATTCTAGTGGTTGGCTAGCACAAAACCAGCTGTATCATTTGAGCAAGAAAAACCAGGCCATTTTCCACAAGTGAGGAACACAATGGTCAAAAATAACATTGAAGTTTGGAAAACAGGAAAACTATTAGAATCTAAAGGGAGACTCATAGAGAAAGTGAGTTTCAGGTGAGGTTGAAGTACAAGGAAGCTTTAAGCAAGTGGAAAAAAACAGGAGAGAGCAACTTGGCCAAGAATGGAGAACCAGGCAGGGAACTCCTGGCAGAGGCTGATGGAATCTGGGCTATAAGACAGACAGCCAACATGGTCAACAATGAGTGCAGGTTGACTGGTGGGAAGTGAAGCCTGGAGAAAGCCAGAGACAAGATGAAGAGGGCAACCAGGCCACCATTAGTACTTTAAATTTACTCTGAGGCTAATAGAGCTGTGGGATGATTTTGAACAGAAGACATTCACGATGTAACTCATACATTAGCAGGGTCACATCCAGTAGGGCCCGGGGCAGATGTAGGGAAGCAGGTAAAAGGCTGTAACTACAACCTAGGTGATAATGGAAGTGATGACAAGTGGTCAGAATCTGTATATATATTAAAGGTAAAGTCAACAGAACTGGTTAAAACAAGCAACTGAAAGAATAGAACTGTCATTCTCTAGGAAGAGAACATGGCAAGAAGAGCAAATGTGGGTGTAAAATCAGTAGTTGACTTTTGATGTGTTAGCTTGAAGATGCTTCTCAGGCATCCTTTATGCAGATGGTGAGTAGAATCACGAGAGAGATGAGGGTGGAAAACATAAATTAGAGTGTCATCCATGCACTGATGAACAAACAAGAACGTTCACAGGATGAGTCAGAGAGATGGAGACTGAGGTGGGGGGAAAAGCCATCAAATGCCACTGCATTGACCTGGGCACAAAAAGATGGAGGACTGGCCTTGAAATGGAACGGAGGGGTTCTTAAGGACTATTTAAGTGATGGTTCTTTAGCCTTGAGGGTGAAGACAAAAGGTCCCAGTTTTAATTTGGGATGATTTCAAGACTGGTATTACCTCACTGGAAATAATTATTTATGGATCTTATTTAAATTTTACAGCAGAAATATATTTTACAAGTGATGAAATTACATTATATTATCCAAAAGGAATTGAATAAATATTTTTGTCTTAGTAGAAAGAACACAATACTTCTGTATCTTGGTGTTTTATCATCAAATGGTGGTATTTGCTCAATGCCAGTGCTTGAAAAGTGCCTCTTCCTCTGCTAAGAAATAATAATCTTGAACAGTCTAACTCTATAAACTGCCTCAAATTGTTGGCAAAGTGTGCAGTGTGCAGAGTTGGAATAGATTCAAATTTAAATGTCTGAGTTCACTTCCTTGCTTTAATGAATATAATTGACTATTTCAACCTTGAGCATGATTTCCTAAAGCCTCAAGGTCACCATCCTACTGTCGCTACCCCATGGAAAGAAACTGGATTGAAAAGGGCTGCTTCGTGGAGATTATGATTTGCACTCACAGTTATGAGCTGCTTGGTTTACATTTTTAAGATTTCCCTCTTCTTCACACAAGCTAATTATGTCCTAAATAACCCTCAAGGTGATATATATTCTTCCCACTCAGATCTCTTTTCCTCCGTGGAGAAGTCTCCTCAGGCTCTTTGCCTCTAGAAATGGTCAGCCATGTAGTCAGCCACGAACAGAAGCCTGAGAGCCATCCTGTCTCCCCCAATGCCTCAGCCAACAGTTCTGCCACTTCTCTTTTCCCAGCGACTGCTCCATCCCTTCTCTCCACCCTGCCCTTGGCACTGTCTCTGAGGAAACTTTCCCACTTGACCTACAGCCACAGCATATAGTTGACTTCACTGGCTTCATTCTCTTTGATTCCAGCCTCCACTGTTTCCAGAATAACCTCTTAAACACTCACAATCCTATTGAAAATATGCACTAATTCCCCCCTTACTTAGAGAATGAAATTCCAACCTCTTACACCTCCAGTTCAAATTCAGTTTTCTTCTCCAACCTTTTCTTTTTGCAGAATCCCTGCAAGCACAGACCTCCTGCCTACAGAACTACTAGTTTCCCTAAACAGCTCTATCTTTCTTTCTTCTGCTCCTTTACCACAGAGCTTCTTCTGCTTTGGCCAATCTGTTACCTCTCCCTGATTTATCATTGATCAGGGCCCAATTAGAACATTCATGTCTTTGACTTGTCTCTCCATCCATTCCCCACCAGTGTTAAATCTGGTAATATTATCCTCCCCCCTCCTACAACACCCTTGCCTTCCCTCCAACCTACCCCATATCCCAGTGAATCATAATTTGGGACTAATGCCCTCAATATATGTGTGCCCATGTGCACAGATGCATACAAACACACACTCATGCACACATATGTAATAAAGAATCTGTCTTCCATCTGTTTATCCCCTGCGCTTAGCTCAGCTATGAACATTCACAAATCCCCAATTAAATTAATAAGTCAAAATTTGAGGCTTATTTAAGTTCTAGCCACTTGAGATGTTAAAGACCCAAATGCATGTAGCAATATATTTGGCCCTTAAATCCTTTAGGGAGCCATTCAGTTTTTCCCCTACAAAGCCCCTTCATTTGAAATTTTTCACATGATAACTTCTATAGATAGAACCAAACCAGGACCAACAGCAGAGGTGTATAAACTCTACCCAAACAAACCAACAGTGTAAGTGGCTAATTTTATACTTTCAGTTTGGACTCTTGGAACAAATTGAAAAGTCTATTTTAATCTGGCCTTCTTGTGAGGAAAAAAATTTGCCTAGTACATACTTGTACAAAAGCTTCAAAGAGTAGTGCTTTCCAAAATCCCTAATTTGCCATCATGATCTATTGAAGCATGCAGAAACTAGGGAACCAAGGACTGCCACAGAGCCTGCCCTACTCAAAGGCAGAAGAGGTCACTGGTGCAGATTTAGAGAAGCTCAAGGAAGGCCTATATGCTCCCAAATCTGCTCCACTCTGGGACCACAATCCTTAATCAATATCCCCCTTAAGAATCCATATAGTCTTTCTAACTTCAGGTGTTCCTAGAGGGGCAGGCAATACAGTAAACTTCTCCCACCCAGTGTGAGAATCATGATCTCCAGGACAGGAGGTACACTATATGGCACAAGGGCACAAAAGGAACTTGAAAACAGAGCTGGCTTATCAGTCACTTTACCTTTGCAATCATACCCTGCACCCATTCCCTGCACCATCTGTTTTTGTTAATGACAAGTGTCTTTAAATAGGGGGAGTCTGTTAAGCAAAAATGACTGAAGTTTTTATATATATATATTTTTTTGAAACCTACAACTCTCTCATGATTTCTGCAGGCCAGGGTCTGGATCTGAATAAGGTCTCAAAACCAAGTGTATCAACCCTGGATGAAGTGTTCTGAAGTATATGCATTTGGCAGCAAATGAAATGGCCGAGTGATCTCCTTCAAAAGGCATGATTGTTCTCAGCAATTCCATGAAACTGTCATTTTCCCCCCCAGAAGACAGAGCAAGTCTGCTTTTCAGGAAATGATACTATCCAATTTATAAGTGCACATGATGCTGCTGCAGTCTCCAGGGTGCCCAATAAAGCTGATCTGCACACTGATCTCCAATAATGCCCATGAATAATACATGAATAATGCACATTTCAAACATGTCCTGAATAACAGTTTAAGTAGAAATAGGTGGTGTTATGGCATGTTTTCCAGGGCAAAGGTTCAAAGTGCACAGGAAACAAATTAAATAGATGAAGAATAGGATGGGAGAAGGGTTAGGAGCTCATCAGAGAACTGGGGCATTCATGAAAAGATGTGCACAGCAGAAAATGCTCAAGGTATCAAAAGTAATGGTTTTGCAAAAGGTTTTGACAATAATAAGGTATTAATTGCCTCAGTGTGCAGTCTGATAAAGCCACAGTTGAAACAGGCAGTTCCTGACCAGGCAGGACTGGTGGAGGTGGCAGATCCCAAAGGAAGGACTGGAAATCACATGCCATATCAGAAAAGATTTATGGTGATCCCCAGGTGACCTTCAAATCCTAGGAAACAGCTACCAGCAACTCAGCATGGTAGAATTTCTGCTGATTTCCTGTAGAAGCAATTGAAGCTTTCTGGGTAGCTCAGATTGTCAAAATTGGATGCATAATCACTGCTCCTGGTGGAAGTGTCATTAGGTATGGCCCAAAGAGGTCCCTCTAAAGAGATGCTGAGGACTGCATCTCAGACTGGGGAAGTTCTTGGCATCCTGTCACAGAAAATCATTTTAGGCAGTTTCAGTGAGGCATAGGCTGATTTGTCAGGCAAAATTAGAAAATGTGATAGTTAATTTTTATTGTCAATCTGATTGGCTTGAGAGGTGCTTAGGAGATTAATAAAGCACATTTCAGATGTATCTGGGTAGGTCTCAGGAGCATGGCCTTGGAGATTTTATCTGATCTGTGGCTCCTTTTCCTTAGGCATTCATCATTGCACTATGCTGTCATCAGGTTCTGGGGTTCTGAGGTTTCCTTTTAGAGATTCTTTCTAGGTTCTTCTTCTCCTGAACAAAGAGCTGAGCTAAATGAGCACAAAAGGTAGCAAAGCTTTACATTTATTACAGGTAGGAAAAGAAAAGAAACATGCTCTATGAAGTGAGTATGGGCCAATTAAAAGTAGGAAAAGAAGTACACTCTGCAAAGTGAGTGTAGACCACTGTGAAAGAGAGAACACAGAGACCAAGAGTTAAGTAGCAATTGTCTTTTGTATCTTCTACTCCTCAGACTGACATTAGGACTAGGCCATCCTATCAAAAACCTGCTTGAGTTACCAAGAGAAAATTGAAGATAGCACTTTCTGATTGGAAATGTTTTTCTCTTCGTGTCCTGGCATGCCTATTTGTCCAGCCAACTGACCACACTCTAATCTCCTGCCTCACTGCTCTGTTTCCAGATTACCATGAGTTGAACAGCTTTTTTTCACTATGCCCTTCTGCAGTGTTTCTGCCGTACAGCCAGCAGACCATAGACTGAAACTTCTAAAACGATGAGTCAAAATAAACCTTTCTCCTTTAAGTTGTTTATGTCATGAATTGTGTCCCAGAAATGGATGGTTGACTAATAGAAAAAGTAAGAGAAAGTAGGGAAGGGACTTTTGTTTAGGGAATTGAGGGAGACAGAGCACTGACAGAAAAGATGAGACTGGCCCATTATGACCAGCTTTTATGGATCTGTTGTGTGGGCCAGAGTCTGGCTGATCATTTTTTCAGTTCTGGTTTTGCAAAGTGGCTCTGAACAAGTCCTTCTTGCTTAAGGGGGCAATTCAGTCTCTGTGAGAGGAGCATCTCTACTTAGGTCACTCTCAGTTTTATAGAGGCTCTGCTGGAATCCAAGATAACAATAGGTTTAATCCAATGACTGAAGACTTGTGGGTGCCCACTGATAAATGAATGTCTCTGTAAATCTCTAGTGTCCTCAGTCTTGAAGGGGGATGAGATAGGTTATGTAAATTTCAGGCCAATCAATCTTATATTGCCAGCTTTTAGACAGACACTCCCTAAATGATTAACATCCCTGTATGCACAGCTGAGCAGAGATCTGACCCAAAGTTTTAAAGCAATAAAGGAGACATACAATGTGAAGGTCAAATTTCCTTCTGCTTTTAATTACCACAGGTCATGGATAGGCCGCCTAAGTGAAGAACGACTGTTTTGTTTTGTTTTGCTGTTTTTTAACAAAAACAACTTTTGTGTTCCTCGCTGCTTCAGGAGAAAACAAAAATCATGCTAATGAGTTACAAGTTAAGGACTCAGGAATATGCCTTCTTTTATCCCCAACATAGTCTCTGATTGTCTCTAAAGGAAGGTATGTAGAACCATCAGTAATGAATGGTGTGGAGCAGATATTGAGTAGACAAATAAGCCAGCAGCCTGAGCCAGGTCCCAGGATGGAGCCAGGTGCCTGAGAATGAGGAGGCAGTGAGTTTTGTTACCACTATCATCCCGAGCCAGGAGGTTTGTATAGCCCAAAAGGAGAACGGAATGAGAAAAAGCAAAAATCAGATGTTCAGTTCAGGCATGGGAGAACAGGGGTTATAAATTCCAAGATAAGCATCACACAAACAACATCTTCCCAAACCTCACAGAAAGGAGTGGGACCCACTGATATACCAGAGCTCTGACACATGGCCTAAAAGTTGATCACTTTCCTCCCTCCTTGAATTGCCTGCTCAGGGCATCTTGAGTTCCCTCAGAAAGACAGATCCCTCAGTGTTCAGTGCTGGAGAGCAGATCCTGAAAGAAAATGACACCCTCCCAAGAATTTATGTAGGACCAGGAAGCAAGTACTCCCAGGTGTTTTGGGTAGGCCACTCCTGGGTAAAGCTACGACTCGTGGGCTTATAAGCAAGCAAAGGAGGCAATGACACAATGATTCTAAGAGTAACATAGTAATAGCTGGGGAGCTCATAGAAGCACTTTAGTGAGCCAGACAAGACATAGGGCTTTCATTGCATAACTGCCAGGATTTGAAAGAGGCTGGAAAAAACATTTCCTGAGATAACAGGTATGTGAACATTGATGGGTAATTGACTGTTACTTGGGTTGATGGTTGGCTCCCAACCTGTACTCAATCCTCATGCTCAAACAGGGCAGGGTAACTCCTCATCTCCTGGAAGGAAGGCAGTGAGGAAATGACTGACTGTGATTATTCAGACTTCCCTCATTCTGCTCCTGGACAGTACAGACAGGATAAAAAATGGTGAGACTCCCATTCATATCATTGAATTTTCAGGCATCACTTACCTGGTTGTCTTGGTTAGTCCGTTCTGGCTGATGAGGTACTTTGTTACTGTGCTTGTGAGTAAGAGAAATGTAGTATCAGTCCAACAGTATTATGGAATATGGACTGTCAGGCAGTTCCTGACTGCTAGGAATTCAACATCTCAGGGGAAAGGTGGCATTAATGAAGTGATATAAATACAAGTGTTACAGAGGGAAAGCACGGGGCTCATGGTGTAGAGTTTTGAAGGATGAAGGGTATATTAATCCACATTTTCTTAACCTAATGTTACTAAAAACAGAGTCAGAAAAAAAAGAAAAGAAGAAAGGGAGGGAAAGGGGAAGAAAGGAAGGGTAGGAAATATGTTTAAATAAGCATAAGGGTAAGTGGCATTGGTCTCTGGCCTTAGAGATAGAGAGTGGTAATGAGTATGCTAAACAGAGAGTTCATCCCAAATGTAAAGGAAACTAATTTCCAAGTGCAATTACAATACTATTGTTTCCAGATCTACTATTTAAAGAAAAAGCAAAAAATAAACAAAAGAAAACTCTGACTTGTTTTAGGTGCACTCGCCTGATTTTTACACATTGACTCATATTTAAAAGTTAATAAATTTTATTTCTATTCAGGGCAAACCAAACACTCTGGCAGATGGGAGTCAAACTTTGAGGAACCAATTTGCAACGTATGCTTTAAATGGTCTTATGGAAGGTTACAGATCTCAGAAAGCAGGGCCAAACAGACCCATTGTTCCAGGCCCTGCACTTCCTCTGCAGCATGGCAAACAGCTCTCACCAAGTGCACATCCCTTGTATGTTTCTGCCATAGGAATGGATTTAGCATTTTATCTCAGCTTTTGCTAATGGAAGAGCTGTCCTGGGACAGGACTTTGGACTAGGTGACCCCAAAGGTCACTTCTGAATCTAATTGACAACCCACATCTTGAAATTAGGAGAATAATGACAGCATAACAATGACAAAGCCAATGACCCATTAAATGCTTCATTTCCAATGAGTTCACTTGTGCTCTCTGGCTGAAATTACTCATAGCATTCAATCATCTCATTCCATTCGTGTAGGAAAAATTATCACCGAATTAGAAACCATGAATATGTACCTGTTTTTCTCCCCATCCACTTTCTTTGACACTTATGTTAGAAATCACAGACATCCCTGGTAAATAAGGGTATCTGACCTTACTGACTTCTTATAAATGTCACCCACAGGTTGGGCACATACAAAGTAGGGTGAGCTGTGCGAAAAGAGCAACCTGGGATAGCTCTGAAGTGGACACAGTTTCTTCCAGAAACTCAAAACCCACCTAGAGAGAGAGAGAAATCATCCCAAGAAAACAGCAGAAAAGCAAGTGCTGAGGAGTGAATTCAGCACTTCAGAGAGATGACAAGTGTTGCTGGAATTTTTTTAGCAAAGGTGGATTGAATTGGGCCCCCAAGGAAGTGATTAATATTTGAAGAGTCTGAGAGGAAAGAGTGAAATCCACATCATTTTCCTCTTGGCTTCCAGGTTTTATCTCCATCAGCAGCCTGAGGGAATGCAGAAGGGAAGGACTGGGGAAGGGCAATGAGGAAAGGATAGGAGAACTTAGAGCAACCCAGTCTTCTTCACATTTTGCACCACTGGGGCCAGGTGCACATGCAGTGATCTGAGTAGTGCATGGCAGTGTGGGGTAGGCAGGACTAGCAACTCTCTCTTTGTATCTCTGCTGCCTGGTTGTATATCTCTGGGCCTCAGGGCAGGTGCACCAGGTCTCCAGAACCTGGCTTTGAAGGCTCCCCTCAGAGGCATAGTCTGTAGGAGGGTCCTGCTGCCTGAACTTGGCTCCTGGCCATAGGCAGGTAGCAGAGCAAAAGGGAGGCCCAGAGCACAAAGACCTGGAAACCCCCCTCCCCCATTTGCCTGGAGGTCTGGGGAGCATTTTCCCAAACCACTTCAGGCCAAACAATGCAAGTTGTTTGCAGGAGGCAGAAGCATAAAGGGATGTGAAGGGTTGCAATGGGAAGCCCAGTGGAAAAGGGAGAGCAGGGAGGGAGGTTCTACTTGAAAATGAGGAGGAGGCTTTCAACTTGCAGATCTCTCCAACAGAGGCAGAAGCCACACTAACCCAGCCCCAGCTGGGGGCCCACAGAAATGAATAAATGTGAAGGGGAGGACAAGATGACAGCTTCCCGCCCTTAATGCATTCACCCCTAGGTGCTGCTGGGCATCTGTTCTATAATTAACCAGGCTCTCTCCTCCACCCCATGCCTCCTCCCCCTTCACCTCCTCCTGTGTCTGCTGAAACACTTGCCGTAATTATTCCGTGTCTCTAAGGAGCTCTCTGGAAGGAGTCTGCTGTTTGGCCCTTTTCTCTTCCTCTATCTCCTCCATTCTGGGCAGGGTAACAGCAGTCCTTGGCTGCAAGGAGTTTGGAAGCATCTCATATCCTGAGGCTCTTGCAGATCCCTTGCTTCCTATCCTAGCCCATGGGTACAACACCTGTTCTTCCCTTGACAGGACTCAGTAGGGCAGGAAGGAAAAAGGTACATCACAGAGTATATGAGAAAACCATGTTTCATCAACCTATAATCCTTCCCCCTGTCTCCCATGATCTCATGTATCTGTGGGTTGAAAATTATGACAGTAATGAAAATAGATAGGATGATGTGGTACATAGAAAATGGTGAGATATAGCAGGGCATGGCACACACCTGTAATCCTAGCACTGTAGGAGAGAGGACTGCAAGTTTGAATCCAGCCTGGATAACTTAACAACTTAGCAAAACTGTCTCAAAATAAAAAATAAAAGGAGCTGAGGATTAAGTCAGTATGAAGGCCCTATGTTCAATCTCCAGTACTGTAGAGAAAAGAGACTTCCAATAATCACGTCACATACGTCTAGATAGGACAGCAAGGGGAGGTGTCTGTCTGGTTTATGAGCACATATTGTCCATACTGGGCATTCAACAGATACTTATTGAGAGATGGATTGCTACTTTGTTACACACTTCACAAAAGCTGCCTCTAAACACAACACTCATGAGAAATAATAACACCTCCATTTGAAGGTGAAGAAAATTGAGATACAGAGGTTTAGCAACTTTCCCATAGTCACACAGGCAGTAAGAGGCCAAGTCAGCATTTGAACACAGACCTGACACCAAGCCAGCGGTCTTTCTCTTATGCTTTATTGCCAGGTCACTTTCCTGCATAAAACACTTAAGGATGTCCTTGATAGTGAGTTTGGTGCATCTTCTAGCTACAGCAACCTCATTTTACTGACTCCCACACATTGCTCAAGTTTAGAGACTCAGGGAAGAGACCTACATTGTATGAATCTTTTATTAGTATGAGTCATATTTTGTTTGACTCAGTGTCACTGATGTATAGATCAAAAATACTTAGCATATGGTAGGTATGCAGTAAATGTTGAATTTCTATTTTACAGATAATGCTCCTGAGATTCAAAGATGGGACTAATGTATTCAAGACCTATAGCCAGGATATGTAAGAACTACAATTGAATCTAGAGCTTTTTACTGTGAACACAGGGACCTCTCTAGTAATCCATCAACTGCTGAGCTATATGGTACATAATTTCATTTCATATAACAAATGAAGTTCTATAATTGTGGTTATTTCCATTTTTTCTGACAGCTTCTTAATATATATGACCAACTAATAATCATAAACTTGAGTTATTTCAGTTTTTATAATGAAAGTAATGCAAGCTTATTATAGAATATTAGAAGAGAACAAAGAGAAAAGAAATTAAATTAATAATCCCAAAACATTTAAATTTAATATTTTCTTCCACTCTGCTTATGCCTTTTTACATAATTGAAATAATATTCTTTATATAACTTTGGTTCCTGTTCTTTCTAAATTAAATATTGTAACAAACATTTCTCTATTTACTTCAATAATTTCCCTGTTTACTGTTTAATGACTTTAAATCTTTTTATATGATTTGATAATTATTTTTAATGAATAAAAATAATCTATTGCATAGACTCAGTCAAACACTATCTCCCAATTTTTCACTTTTAAAAATAATATTAGAGAACACCTTTTTTTCTTTCTGAATTTCAGGATAGGTTTCAGAGTAGTTCTCTAGGAGAGAAATTATTGAGTCAACGGCTATGAGCATTTTTGAGGCTCTTGACATAGATTGCCAAATTGCTTTCCAAATGAGTTGTGCTAATTTTTGTTCCCACTAACAGTGATTTGGATATTCCTATCATTTTAAATTTGGTAATTTCTTTAAACATACACACACACACACACAATCACAATGTTTTGAATTTCAATATGAAAGAAATTTTAGAGATGATTTAGCTGGTCCTCCCTTCTCCTTCTTTTATACATCAGGAAACTTAAGTCCAGCCAGTGCAATGGATTTCCCAAGGTCATGTTAATATGGGGTAATGAACTGGACTACAGCCAGGTCTGCTGAGTCCCAATTCTCCACACTGTCTCCTAGGAATCTGGAAAGAGTTTTATGATCTATGTATCCAGTCAACCAAGTGTTGTAGAGTTGCTATCACTTGATAACTTAATTTTGATTATACCTTCAAGGGAAGCAGCTTTTGAAATATCTGGACTAGGCAAGAAAAAAAATTTCCTCTATGGCAAGAAAAGGGAATTTTATGATGATACTCTTCCACCTGCCAGAGTTCTGCAGGGAAACTTGTATCTACTTATCACTTCCTCTTCCTGGCTCAGGCCCCTGAAACTCTTAGTCCTGTTTGACATGTACCTCGGCAGCCTTCACAGCATCCTTCCTGTGGGCCTCTGCTTTCCCCATCCCTTCCCAGCATGATGGCAACCTACCTCATTTTCAACCTCAGGCCAAGCAGAAGTGTTGCTCCTACCCATCTGCCATGTTGGCCACATTTCCTGATTGCTAAGTAATTCCAGAATCTTCCCAGGAGGGTTGAGTGAGCTGTAAGTTAAGCCTCTCCTCCAAGGCCCTGCACTGTTTTCAGTCATTGTCAGAGATGTAGTAGAGGACACAGATGCACATCCTTCACTGCAGGCCAGACGGCTCCTAACTGGGTTGATCCTAACTGGATTGAAAGTATGGCCTGCATGGTACTGTGAGAGGCAGCAAGCATGACACTAACATCATTTTCTACTTGACATTCTAACACCTGGCTTCTTCCACTCAACCCATGTTATATACCACAGTCACTCAAATCTTTCTGTAATATTGCTTACATTGACTAAATTTTCTACTGAGAAACCTATCTACTATCACAAGTTGAAAACAGTTCTCTTGGCTTTCAGGTCTCTTCTTTTACATAACATCTGTCTTCCACTGATTTTCATCCAAGTTAATTGTATGCTAGCCTAGCCAGGAAGGCGTACTAAGGAAGGGAAGATGCTGAAGTTATGGGTGAAGTGAAGATATGATTAAAGGTCTGTTGTAGGAAAAGTCATGCTTGGAGTGTAACAAGGGCTTTGTGCTGTTTAGTTTGGCTAAAATGTACTTTCTCATTTCTCTCTGGGGGAGCACTCATCTTTTACAGCCCAGTTCATATGGCACCTCTGGAGTTTTCTATAACCTACCTTACCTTCAAATGTCAATCCTTTGCTCACCAGTACTAAGTCATTTGGTCTATACCTCTGCTGTTCTGTTTTTCCCACTGAAATGGCAAATTTTTAAAATGCCTAACTCCTCTACAACTAAATACACATACTATTTTTTAAATGGGGTTTGGTCTGTCTTTTTTATCTTCAGTATATCATCCTTCCCTGTTATTTGATAGGTGATCAAACATTTCTTGAAAGAATGAAAACAGTGTGTAAGTGAGAATGCTAGATGGAATGAATGATAGATGGGCCATGGAGGTATAGCTGCCCCGCCTGTTTGCCACAACTGGACTTCTCACACACATATGTAGCCCAAATTGGCACTTTTAAAATCAGGATATGCACATGCAGCTATCTGATTGGTAGTTTTGGTAAGATATTGGTAGTTTTGGTAAGACATTGAACATAGGAAATGATCAATAAATATTAATCAATAAATAACTTGAAATTTTTTTCTCACAATAGCCCGAATATTTCACCTGACTTTGGCCAGCCAGAAGCAGCTCTATACTTTTTTTCCATGACAAAGCACATATCATGAGCCATAGGTGGTTGCTTCCTAGCCACTATGATATTCCCATAATCATTCTCATATCTACTAGGGAGAGGAAGGTTTGAGTGCAGGGCTAACCATTCAGTACACAGGGAGACACACAGAGCTTGAGTTTCTAGCCCTTTCTTGACCTGATCACCAACTGATTTGCCAGTGCTGAAATTTAGGCAGATTTATGTTTGTCCAGGCATTTGAAGACTCTGTATGCTGTAATTTGAAGATCTTTGGGAAAATATGACATCATTATTTACCACAATCTTTAAGACGAATCATCCTTGCTAAGTGCCCTAAGAACTGCAGGTGGAACATCTATCATTTTGTGCTCTTCTCTTCTACGTACATGTCTGTGCTTTGTAATTGAATCTAAATATGGCACTGGGGTATTTTTAAAATGTAGAGATTGGAAATACTTATTGGAAGTGGCTAGTTTACAGGTTGGGGGCTTGGCACTGGCAGCAGCTAAGGGACTGAGAGAATATGGCAGGATTAAGGCTGACCAGAAGCAGAGGGAACATGGAAAAGGCTAGATTTGGCTTAAGTGCCTTAGCATCAGCTGCTGTAACCTGGAAAATGGATAAGTAATTTTTTTTCACAGCCAGCAATAAAATGAAACTTATGGAAACAATAAAGTAAATGTTCTGTCTATCCAGTAAGTCAAATTAGAAAGAGTAGATTTTTCCAACCAGGCCTAAAAATCAATGTAGTTTGGTGGCCCAAGAACAGCCAGGAAGTTAAGGGCATTTCGAGGTCTGAGTTCATAGTATATATCAGAGAATGGCAAATGGTGGCCTTTAGACCAAATCTAGCCCACTGTCCATTTTTGCAGGCTCACCGTAGAATATTGTTTTTTTACATATTTAAAAGACTGAAAAAAGCCACAAGAAGAATACTGTTTTGTGACACATGAAAAATTATACAAATTATGAATTTCAGCCTCTATAAATATAGTTTTATTGGAATTCAGCCACACTCATTTTGTTTATGTAGTTTCTACAACTGCTTCTGTGCTGTGGTGACAGAGTTGAGTAGCTGCAAAAGAGGCCACATAGCTTGCCAAACTCAAAATGTTTATTTACTATCTGGCCCTTGTCAGAAGTTTGCTGACCTCTACTATACACATCCAGAGAAGAGTAATGCCAGGCCTATTCCCAATGAGATAAAGACAACACATAATACATCACAAGAAACAAACCTTAAAGTTGGAAGAGGGTTGGGAAGATTCCTGGCCCAGCCTCCTGTTTTGTAGAATGTCTTACAGGAGCCATCCGAGAATGAGACTAACAATTCCAAGAAGCCCATCACATTATCAAACACCTTGACTCTACTTTTAGAGAAAAATGCTTTTTTTTCTTTTTTTATACCAGGGATCAAACTCGGGACCTTATGCTTGCGAGGCAGATGCAGTGGCACTGAGCTAAATCCCTGGCCAGAGAAAAATGCTTTAAATGGTGAACTAAACCATTCTTTCCTGCAATCCGATTTAGGCTATCTTATCTATAAACATTTTCTGTGCTGAGAGATTACTGATCATAACACTTCTTTGTCTAAGATTGGGCTCCTAGTCCCCTTCACAGTTTTTTTGGGGTTTTTTTTGTATTAAATTCTTTTATTGGTACATTGTAGGTATACAACACAATTACATTTCTCATTGGGAATTGTACCTTTACATAATGCA
>NW_004624778.1:15165044-15211373 GCF_000247695.1 Heterocephalus glaber | reverse complement strand
TCTTTGTAAACAGGGAAGGGTGGAGGGGGTGAAGGGAGGGCTAGGAATGGGGAAAAAATAAGAACCAAGATGCATCATATAAAGGTACAATTCCCAATGAGAAATGTAATTGTGTTGTATACCTACGATGTACCAATAAAAGAATTTAATACAAAAAAAAAGAGAGAGAAGGGTGAAATTCTAGAGAGAGGACATGTGCAAAGACTCTGTGGTAGCAAGGTGTTCAAGGAAACAAGAGAGGCTGAAACCGAAAGAAATGGGTAGTAGCATGAGGTGAGGCTGAAGAATCGACACGATTTCTTATGGCACTACGAGCCATGTTAAGTAATCATGTCTTTCTTTTAAGAGCATTAGGAAGCATTAAAGTACTTTCAATGGAGGAACGGCTTTTTAAGTTTTCCAATTAATTCTGCCATGTGGAAAACAGACTTGAGAAAGTCAAAGGGTTTCAGGAAGACCAGTTAAGAGACAACTGCAGTAGACAAACTGAGAGATGCTCATAGCTTGGACCACCTAGGCTGTTCTAAAGACATAGAAAAAGAAATGGTGATGAGAGCTATTTACACAGTAAAATCATGTACTATGAAGTTGGAAAGAAGATGTTAAGATGTTCTTGATCTCTGTACTGTTGATAAGATGAATGGGATGACAGTAATCGCTGAGATGTGACATAGTTCAAGAGAATGTAGATGCCAACCAAAGACCAGAAGAAATGTTCCTGTAGATGAGTACAGTTGGGCACACTGTCTTGTGGCAACAAAGGAAAATGCTCACAAAGAGAAATCAGAGTGTCTCAGTAAGAGAGGTTTTTTTGGTTTTTTTGGTACTTGGGATCAAACTCAGGACCTTGCACTTGTGAGGCAGGCAGCAGGACAACTGAGCTAAATCCCCAGCCCACTAAGAGAGTTTTCTAAAGGATATATTATAGAATTGGGGTTTCTGCTAGATGTTTGACAACACTACAAGAAAATGAAAGTTTGCTGTTTTGGTTGCTGTTGGGAAACAGAGATAATTGTATGTTAAGTACTCTCATAATTTTTACCTAGAAGAGCATGAGAATGGAGTGAAACTAAAACTGGGATCAGTAAAGACAACATGAGCTTACAATACCCAGGAGATAATGTTTGTTCATTTTTGTATTGGGCACAATGTTTACATTTTTGTTTATAGACAGACAAGATTATGACGTGATCTTGGTTTTGTGTTAACTGAGTGGCTTTACCTGACAGTGTTCTATGGAATTTTTCATTGTCAATAAGAGAACCCCACGGCCTCACTATGAATAGCAAGAAGCACCTAGCAATAACACAGCCTAAGGGACAGGAACAGGTGAGTCCTTGGCTGTCATGGCTGCTTTTCTCTATCTCAGCTCCCCTTTAGGCCACGGGAAGACAAAGGTGAGCATAGGACCTTTATCTAGAAGAGTCTATGTCACTATTACTGATTTGGAAGTTGTACAGACTGTGTAGTCTGTACTGAGATCAGGGTTTACCTCTCCTTTTCTCCTTGTGGAAGGTCAACATGCTTACCATCTGACAAGCCAAGGGCTGCACAGTAGCATTTATGGCTCTGAGTAAGATACATCAGCCAAATGCAACACAGGCAATTACCAGAAACAGAAACAAAAATGGTTATTAGTTCTTGTAATAATCCCTCAAGTCAGGAACTTAGATTATCAAACCTAGGCAATGAAAACATGTCCACCATTCCAAATGGTCTCTTCCAGAGATCTAAATGGCTTTTTAAAGCCTAATTATAAACTGTTCTACCTAGGTGCAACTGAAAGTATTTGCAATAGCATAAATTTTCCCATAGCTAGCTAAGAAAAAATGAAGGGCTATGTGATTGCCCAAGACAACATAAGCTAATGAGTTTAAATTTAAAACTGTTTTGTTGGGCTTCTGGAGTAGAAGTTGTAACATTTATGGTACCTGGGTCAAAGACAAGTTCCAGACCACCTTTTCTACTTATATTATCCCTACTCTGAAAATACATCACAACAGAAATTACACATTTTTTTCCACTCTAAATGGAAAGGTTTCTTAAAAACAGATTTAAGAAGTCCTGAAAAGTAAGCTGGTGAGTCTATGAAGAGGACAAACTGACACTGTAGCAATATTTGTTCCCCAATATTTGTTCCATTTCTAAAAGGCAACCATTGCCAACAGGATTGTCATGATGCCAGCAGCAACACTGTATGGGAGTGAGGTCCAGGTTCACTCTTTATGACCCTGAAGTGTGAGATGAATTATATGAGGGAAATTTAAGTACCAAGATGGACTTGTTAAAAGAAACCTACCTTGTGAAGTTTTTAAAGGACTCACTATTAAGTTTTTGGCAGTAAGCAGTCATACTTAGAGTAGCAGCTATGGTATGAGAAAAATACATCAAAGGAGTTTGACTTAAATGGTAGAAGATCATGCGAAGTCAAAAGAAACAGGATAAATATAAGGCCAATTATATCAGTAAAACTTTTTGTTAATAAATGTTGTCAAAGTATAATAATAGGCAAGATTAATGGCAGAGAAAGGGGGAAGAAGAGTGTCAAAGGACCTAAAAGTTTATTTTGGTACTTCATCCTAGGGGACACTGTCCACCTCTGCTGTCAATAGCTGGTTCTAGCATCTTGGCTTGAAGAAGATGAGTTCAAGGTGCTTTGAGGCATCTAAGACAGGATGTCATTCAGCAGTTAGACATCAGGTTAAAGGGTAAAAATGGAGCTCTGAGGTACAGATATAAACACTGAATGGAGCCAGGGACTCCCTTAGAAAGTAACACAAGAGAGAAAAGAAGAGGATTAGACTGCCAACTACTGTGAATTCCATTCCACGATGCTGTTTGCTGGATCCACTCTAGATTTCCTTCTTCCTTTGGCCAGGGGGAGCCAAGGTAGTATCCCGAGCATGCACAGACTACTGTTTCTCTTAAAAGCCAGGAATCCTCCCTTGATCCCATCCTTCTCACTTATTTTGTAGGTTGAGTAAACAAAGACTGGGTTAGAGACAGCAGCACCAAAGACTTTCCGCTTTCATGCACATGTAGTAAACCATTTCTGAAACTACCACAGAGTCATCACTTGGCCAGTATCCTCTTCTGTGCTCCAAACTTTTCAAACTTGTATCCACCCATCATAGACCAAAAGTTCACCATAGTACATTCCCTCATCTTCAAGAATAAATCAGCATACACAAACTATATAGAATCTTAGTTTTATTGTTCAAGTTTTATGACCTTTGTGTTGAACTACACAGGTATATTAGATTCGTGTAATGGAAATTCCAGAGACACAGTGAGTTTTGGATTACTTAATCAAGAGCCTAAATGATATCATTAAAACACTCTGTCTTTAGGTCTCTTTTCTCTACCTTCAGTGGCAGCTTCATTGCTAGATTGGCTGACCTCAGGAAACCAATGGATGCACTCGTTCCAGGCTTCACATCAACATATTGGACTATTGCAGAAAAAACAAGAATATTTCTTTCTGAGAGCCCCTAAGCAGACCTTCCTTTGCATCTTTCTGCTTATACTGGCAATATGCTCATTTCTGTGCCAAGGGGACTGTCATGAGTGGCTTAGCTCTGGGTCACCCAAATCATTCACTAAGTGAAGGACACACGATAGTCCTGATACATGTGGATCTTTCAAGGCCCTGCCCTGGCTCTGGCACTCAGTCTCCCCTCATCTGCATGGCCTGAAAACTAACAACCAGTTCAAGTTATAACTATTCATGTCCACATATCCTATATGTAAAGTGGAAAAGACAATGTGATAGGAAGACTAAATGGAGAAAGAGAGAGGGAGAGAAAGGTAGGAGAGAGAGAGAGGGAAACCAAAACTTAACACGTGTTAGACATTGTATAAAAATTTTCTTTTCTCACTCTTCCTTGCTCAAAGTTGTTTCAAATGACTTCTGCTCATTGGTTCCTATAATTACCTAACATAATTATCTAACAAGCCTAATTTTTCAACTAGACTCTGATTCACACTCAATATGAAAATCTGAAACTAAAATAAGTATGCAGAAATTTTTAAATCAGCTGGTCCTCATGAGCTAAAACAGTACTCTGCCTTCAAGCCCCATGACTTTTGTCATTAACATCACTATTATCTTTAATGGTATCTTCATCATTACCACCACCACCAGTAGCAGCAGAAAGCATAGCTTCTTTTGCTCCACTAAGAGTCTGGCTACAGTTTTCTGCTCAGCCCTGGCCTGGGGAAGGTTTGGAGGAGCAAGGCCATATTCTTCAGTAGCCTCTTGCCCAAGAGACAATACATCCACAGGAACATAGTATACAAGTGGATAGATTGGTTGTAGTAAATACTCAGACATCATAAAATGCTTATAAACTCTTTGCTTACCTTCCAATAGAACCTGAATACTTCATTTGTGGAAGAAAAATTCCACTGTGTGCATAGGAAGAAAGTGAGATTGTATATATGGGGTTGTGAAGCCACCACACATTATAGTTTAGATAAAGAATGACCCCAAAACTCTCATGCACTCAGAGGTTGGGCTTTCTGAAGGTGACCAGATCATGGGGGAGCTATAGCTGACTTGCTGTTAGGAGCTGGGACCTGGTTGGAGGGGGTTCACAGATGCCCCCCTCTCCCCAGAATGGAAGGGAATGTTTCCCTCCCTGGCTCTTCCCTTCTGTTTCCTGGCCACCATGACATAAGCAGCTTTCTTCCACCCAAGTCCTTCCACTATACTCTTCTTGCCCTGGAGTCAGCCAACCATGGACTGAGAACATGAGTCAAAAGAAACCTTTCCTCCTTGAAGTTGTGAGTGTCTGATATGCTGTCCAGCAACAAGAAAGTGGCTAAGACAACTCTCAATGAGCATCATTCTGGGCATGGATCCACCTTCTTGTGAATGAAACAAGTCCAACCACTTCAAATCTCATGGGAGGGGCCTGGCCCCTCCTGTGGCTGTGGAGGAGAGTGGGGTGAGTGCAGAGAGGGATTGTCAGCACCAAAAAATGCAGCCAACAACCTCTTGTTGGAGAAGGGCTGACTAAATCTGCTTCAGTTGAGGGTGAGTTCTGCTAAAATTATCCCCTTTGAAATTATATATTCCAGTTTTATGTTTCAAACCCCCGATTGATTGTCCAAGTTAGACCTATGATAACAGTGGTTGTGTTCTTCAAGAGGCTGAAAATGCCAGTTCTTGGGAAAATGACAGTTCTTTGAGAAATAATCAGGTTCACTGCTCATTTCTCTACAATAGGAAGATTATTGCTGGGTTCGAAAAATGACCTGTGATAGCCTTTTCCCCTAGCACTAACAGCCCTTTACTACTAACTAAAGATCCTGTGAAAAGAGAGGAGGCATTTCTTTTTAACTTCCTATTGATGTCCATTATCCTTTCACTATCCATCTCATCACAAGGAATATTTTGCTTGAAAATAATTCTTTGTTTGAACATTTCTTTTCTGTAGGGTGCTAGTATAGATAACATCTCCTGATGTCCATTTGTCCTCTTGGAATCCTGTAATTCTAGGATTCCTTATCTGGAAATTGTCAAAAACATATAATGTAACACCACTTCTGCCACATATTAAGTTGATCAATGTTCATAGTGAGACCCATAGAGATGGAAGATGTGATAGTAATGGATGTGCTGCTGCTGGTAATGATGGGGGGAAATTCTACATTGGGGTAGAAGTGGGCAGGTTTAAGGTACAGGAATCACTTATATTTAATTTTCAAAGAACTTGCTGAAAGTTGATTGCTTTCAATGGAAATTGGAAATAAAAATTAAACATTCACAAGGATAGAAAAAATGGCAAAGATAAGAGTATCAGTTTTGAATAGTTGTAAAATAGAGATTAGGTTCAGGACTTCCAAGCCTAAGATAAGGCTAATGCATTTGAAATCTACTAAAGGGTCAATACTTTTTGGCTCCCCTAAAGTGTCAGAGAAGTGACTGTTTCTTTAAAGTTTCTGAGCTCTTGTCAACTATTTGGGGCGGTGGGGGGGGGATAAGGTGAGTATTCTCTCCCTCTACCACAAAAGGTGCCTCCGTGTAACTGAAATGACAATTACACATGGGACTGTATGGGGATATTTATAATTGGTATGATGAAAAGCTCTTTGTTTAAATGTTAAAAGCAAAATGATTCTACCACATGATAAGTGAGCACAAGAATAGATTTATGAAGCCAAGTGATGGGAATAAATTTAATAATAAATTTAATAATAAAATCCCACCAGAAGAAATAACTGCTCATCTGATCCTAAAGGAAACTTTTCCTGCCATCTGCTGTTGTTAGTGTTTCATATTGCCATATTTGCCTGCACTCTTCCAGACCCCAGTGCTGCTGAGCTCTTCACTGTGAGTAAGCTGCTAGGCAGGAAAGCAGAGCAGTTGGAGGGGTGGGAGTTATTACAAAAGGCACTTCACCCTTGTCAGAGTCAGTGCGCCATCTTCACCAACAGGGTCGATATCAACAATACAGTAGAGCTGGACTTCTTCAGAAAAGCTGTCATAACTGCAGTACAGGACAAAAAAAGATTAAAAAAAAAAAAAAAAAAAAAAGAGGCTGTGAGGTACAGCCACACAGCCACACCAGTATCCCATAGCTGCCCAACAAGTATCATATAACGTGAAACCCAGAAGTGATCAGATCTAAAGACTGTGACAGATAAGGTCTGCCCAGAGTCAGAACACATGTGCTATGGAAGGACTGTCAGCAAATACACTTTAACCATTACAGGTGTCCCAAGGCCTGGGACAATGTGGAATCCATTAGAGTGAAACAGGACTCTCAAAAATGGAGACTTTGACATTGGTGATGGTGGCAGAGTTGAGGGCAATGCTTGGTATTTTTCTATCAAGAAAAGATCTGAGGAAACAAGAATTTGGGTGATTATGGGTAGTTTGCAACTGACAAACTCAGAAACAGGGAAAATATAATTAAATGAGCTGTGATTAGAGAGAGAGCTGCACGCAAGCTCTGTCCACCAAGCCCAGGGAGCCCATTTGTTTAGACTGTGTTCCCTGGAAAGGAGGAAAGAAAACCCTATCTTGGGTTAGGCTCAGCTGCCATGCACACAGATTTCTCAGTGGGCAAAAAACAAGGCTGAGAGTGGAAATCAGACTTTCCCTAGGAAAGACAGTTTGAACTCCACGAGTTCTCCATGCGAACCTGAACTCCTCACCATGGATCTTAGCAGCCTGAAGAAGGCTTGATGAAATATCATCCTTGGATATCAAGTAAGAACCACACAGGAACCATAGCAGGGTTTCTCCAATCTGTGCTCAGTAAAGGCCCAAACCAATGGGAGATCAGTTGAAGATAAGGTGCATGTGTGTCTCTGAGCCTATGCTTTCCTGCAGCAGTGCCTCACAAAGAACCATGTGTTGGCAATATAAACTGATGACATTTTATTTGGGGGAAATCAGTCCATGAAGGGACAGACTAGTCATTCACACAGGTTTATCCCAATAGTTATTATAGAAAGACCCTAAAGTCTGGGGTGGAAAATGGCCTGAGCACGAAGATACAGTTCTTAAAGTTTTAGTTTGGTTTGGCTTTCAGTGAAAGGTAGTAGTGGGGCAAGTGTGTCCATGGACTTATATAAAATGAAAGTTAGAGTCAAAGTCCTCCCCAAAGAAATGCATGTACCTATGATTTGCCCTCAAGTTCGGGATCCTGAAGTCTGCATGTGTACTTAAGGTTAAGAATCCCTGCTTAGAAGCATTTTTAATAGAATAGATGCATTTATTTCTAGGACTTAGCAATTTCAATAGCTGTTTCTCAAAGTGTGGCTTCTTACAAAACTTACAGCAGAATCACCTGTTGCCGTCACCTGGTACACAGTTAAAATGTAAATTTCTAACCCCTTTCTCAGAACTGAAGATTCAGGATCATTCAGGATGGTCCCCTAGCATCTACATTTTTAATACTTTGAAGCATTCGAGTAGTATAGTCATGCGTCATTTAATGATGGGGATATGTTTAAGAAATGCATTTTTTGACAATCTTGTCATTGTACAAATAGCAGAATGTAGTTACACAAATTAAACCACCACTGTGTCATTAGACAATATAATCTTATGGGACCACAGTTATATATGAAATCCATTATGGATCAAAACATCATTACACACTGCATGGCCATACTTACAGCCACAAAAAAGAAGTCTTGAGAGGCCAACCAAAACTCAAGGCTTGTCCAAAAATGTATCAGAAACTGATCACCAAATTGATTAAGGACTGAAGGGATAATGTGGAGCTCAGGATTGTTTGACTGACAGGAAGGAGGGGAGGTTCATACTCACTATGAACCAACACTGGTCCAGCACCTCCTTTGGTCCAAAAACTCCAGCATATGCTTTATATAATTTAATTCCTCTCTTTTACTCTCATCTTGCAGATGAAATCAAGGTTCACAGAGTTTAAAAAGCTTGCAGAAAGCCATGTTTCAAAATAAAGGTGGAAGAAATGGAGCCAGGCCTTAAAGTCTGGCAACTTAATTTCAACACATTTTTTCAAAATTATGCCACACAGTCTTGCCTTTTATGCCAAACTTAGATTACACAAAATAAAAATATTAATTCATTATATCCAAAAATCTAATCATGTATTCCCTTCAATGATAAAGGAATATGCTCCAGAATAAAAGACTTATTCAAATGAAACACAAAGAAATTCAGATCTTGATGTAAATCAGTTGACAGCAAGTGAAGTTTGGGCCCCATTTGCAAGGGGCAGCCAGGAAGGGGGATCATCACACAATGTGGAATAACTGGAGAGGCTTCTCAGAGAAAATAATGGTATGAATCAGCTCTGAAGATCAGTAGAATTTTGAATTGACTTGCCCTTATAGAGAGCAGGGGTTTAAGTAGATAAAAATCTTCTTAAAATCAACCACAGATATTACTTTTATAAGCAAGATTAATTATGAAAGGTGGAAAAGAAAATTCCTGAAGAAATTTTCAGTTGACAATGAACAATTCCTAGACAACTCTGGAATGATACATAATGGCTAACTTTCTGAGCGTGTATTATGTGCCCTACACTATATTCAGTGAATCTTTATTAAAACTATCCCAAAATTGAAAACGATATAAACTTAGTCAAGCTGTGACAGGTAGGAAATGGTGAAGATGGGATTTAGGCCTTGATAGTCTGTCATCAACATGCTTCCTCTAACCACAGGTTATGCTGACCATCTGGCATGGTTAGGGATTTGGGGAGTCTGACCCAAACTACCACACTGGGGTGCATAAAATGATTATGTTTTGAAGGTAAAAGGGATCGTTTTTCGGTAAACTCCTGAGTGACTAAGTTGAAGGAGAAGGAATATTCATCTGTCTCTTTCCATCTACAAATAACCCCATTCCTGGAGAAGGGGGTCTTCACATTTGAAAACAAATTTATTCCAGCCTTGCACAATATTTAATTCTCTTAGAGTCTAGGGAATCATCCTGAAGGGCCCTGACTTTGTTTTAAGGGTTCTCCTCTTTGTGACTCTCCCTGACTTTATCCCCACAGCTTAACCTTTGAAAACTCATATTTTAAAAGCTGCATCAACTGTCACAAATCAAAGGGAAAGAGAAAGGTTTATAAAGATAAATGCCTATGTCAATCCATCTTGGAGAATGGTGCACATGTCCAATTCCCTAAGAGAACAGAGCACCTGTACAGGCAGCTCAGACCAGGGCTACAATGTCTCCACAAGATGCATCCCCAAAATCATGCTCAGCTGCCCTTGAAACAAGGGCAATATCATATTACATCATTTACATCATTTTACATTTATCATTTTATAGTATCATTTCTCCAAATTCTTCTTTCAGAAGTGTTCATCTGTTTCCCAATGCAATGACATCCATTTATGCTTTCTTGTCAACATTTTTCAGGGGCTTTCTTTTCTTCATTTTCTATAGCCTTGTTTATCCCTAAGGGTCTCTCAGTGTTTTTTCAAATATTGCGGCTTACATGGCAGCACTGATGCCGCTGGCTTCTCAGCTCTGTGTTCACACAGAGTATCCCTCAGCATGAACATAGAGAAAAGTCAGTGCTGACTGAGTGCCGGGTGATGGTCGAAACAGTCGCATGTATTCACTCAGTTAAATTTCTGTAACAATCTCATGAATGAGAAGAGTTTTATATTAAAGAAATGGGAACACTGAATGCTCTAGCCATTTGCCAAAGACCACAAAGCAAATATGTGTACTGCAGGACTCTGAGTCATCTAGCTTAGCATCAGAACTCGTAGGCTCAGTCAGTATGTTATTTGCCACCAATGTATTTAAACTTCAGTCCAAATGTTACCCATTATAGCTTTAATTTATTCCCTCTATACTGCCAACTCACACACATATAGCAAAAATATTAAAACATTTCCCAAAAGATCAAAAAAATTATTTAGACAGTAATAGTGGCTACTATATTTTGAGATAATGGCATTTTGTATAGCAACCATGCAAAGTAATATAATTGACTTGATTTTTTAAAAACTCTATTAGTCAAACAAGTCCAGTAGTTTGCTCAGGATTATCAGCCAGGCCATGGAGATTTGAACACAGAGGTGCTCAATTCAGAAACCACTGCTCTTTCATTACATCTCACGGCCTTGCTACTAACATGCTGGGCACAATGAGCCTGGTGCAGTCAAGGAAACACATTAAGTGTCATTGTGGAACTTTTAACATCCAAAGAAAGGAGCACTGGCCAGAATTAAACATGAATTGTGGGTCTTAGGGAAAAACAGTAGCTTCTAAAAGTTCAGAGAAAAGGTAGATATGACTCCTGGTGACCCAATAAAAGTTAAAATACCTAAAACAGAAATGAAGGTTCAGACAAGAATTCCACCTAAATAATAATAAATGACTTTAATCAAGAAAAAAAGGAACACCTAAAAAAAATCTCTATGGGGAGCTCTCTAATTGCACATTTTTAAAGAAATGCCTGAAATACAGACAGACACAAATAACCAAGCAATACAAATGAGCGGTAATGATACTAGGAAAAATAAAGTGCAAACCTCACAGGGACTTAAATGGATAGTGTAAGGGCACTAAAATGGATCTCTGCACCAGGATCAGAGCAGACAGAAGAATGAGGAATAGAAATGCCCACCGCTGGGGGGCAAACGGTGTCATATTGAAAGTTAACAGAAAAACAGGACAATTCAACTTCTATATTGCTTTCTCTATCACGAAAGTGATCTTCAAACTAGAAAGGCTAGAACAAATATGGTTAGTAGGAAATTGAAACCTGAGACAGGCAAGAAGACAATAAGAAAACATTTGGCCACTCTAAATGATTTCAAGGCCACAGCCCCAGGTGAGTGACATTCCTCTCCCCCAAAGGAATTGTGGAATGTGGGAAAGCAGCAGGGAGAGCTGGAAGGTTTGAGAAATTTGGGGAGAACAGGAACAGGCTTCAACTTGTGAAAAACACAATGGATGTTTCTTGATAAAAAGCTGCAAATTATCAATGCCTGGAGAAACTTTAAAAGAATAAATATCTGTTGATGATTAAAACATAATTATTCAATATAATTACTTGTGCGAACATGGTTCTTATAAAAATATGCTTTGCCAAACTACCTTTTTTCTGTGTTGCAAAGTTACTGTGGGAAGTCAACATATTCTCCTGGGTCCAAATTTCAAGATGTCATTGTCAAACTATCTCTATAGATGATATGGAGTGAATGGCAGTTAGGTAATGAAGAGGTTTCTTAATGAGTTGAATGACTGGAGGAAGAAGCTGTTATAAACTCAATTCTGTCCACAGATAATCTACTATACATCAGTGGAATTTTTACTCACTCTGGAAAGTAATTTCTTATATAGAGTACATTTTTTATGAATCAAATGACTATATAGAAATTAGATATATGATATTTTGATGTAGCCATTTTGAAGACATTTTGACAACCCTGAAAAAAATTTAATTTTAAGAAACTTTATAAAGTGGCAATTAATGTAATTACTCACAAAGTACTTCCCTGATTTTCATTCCATTTCAGATTGATTTTTAGCAACACAAGAATTTCAATGCCAAAAATGGAGCAAGACACCGAAATATCCATTGCCACATAAGTAGGGAAAGAATGAGGCATTTAAAAATATTTTTAAAAACTAAGCTATTTTTGTTATGACCAAATCAATTAGTTGCATCAAAATGACTGCATTAAAAAAAATCTTTTCTCCAGATCTGATTTTCACACATTTATCTTTATCACAAGGTTGGAACTTCTTTGCAATAAGGCCAGAACTCTTTAACATACCACCAGAACTTTCCTTTCCAAGTTTACAGTACTTCATTTTCCTTGTAATATTTTTGAGAATAGAAAGATGGAGGGATAGCTGGTATGCTGGCTTTAGCGTCTATAATTGCTCCATCTCTACCAAGTCAAACCGCACTTTCTTGCCTGTAGAGTATACAAGTGAAGACTGCATGTCATTCCAGGTTCTTCAGTTTTGAGCAACAGGAAAAGGTCCTACATCCTACTTAACCTAAGCAAGGAATGACTTTATAAGGAGGATACTGGGCAGTGCATACAATACCAGAAAAAGTCAACAACCAGGTCTCAAGAGAGCTCCAGGCTGTCAGTAGAGAACCCCAAGACTGCCATGACAGCTTTGGTTCCACCAGCCATCTGTCCCTCAGTTCTCAGCTCAAGTTTCAAAGCTCCTCTCACATACCCTCACTGCAGTCAGGGTTGCTGGGGTCATGAGGCTGACTGACAAGCACATGGGCTGAGGAAAGCAGCTTCTCCAAGGGAAAAATAAGCACTATATTCAGAAGAAGAGAACAGTATCCTAGGAAAGAAAAAAATTATATACCTATATAGGGAACATGAGATCTGAACTTCAGTCAAATGGTCATTTTCAAAAATATAGGATGTTCCTGACCTTCATGTAAATAAAGGGTGTAGTTGACTGAAAGCTCAGGAAGGAAGAACAGTGCATTGCATCATACTATGTATTTGTCTTTCTAATCACTCTATGATCAAAAACAAGGGAGTGAATAGCTCCACTGCTCAGCCTTCTCCCATCTTATGTGGAATTTAGTCCCAATTCTTAACTTTACAGTTTAGAAAGGACACTGTGGAAGTATTGGTCCTAGTTCCCATTCCTCTCTTCTGTCCTCTGCTCTATAATCTAGAGAGTGGGAGACCCTAGAAACTCAATTTCCACAAGTCTCTTATCAGCTGGCTTCCAGTTACCCTCTGCTAGTGGAAAGCCATGGCAGGAAACTGGGATGTGGGAGGAGGGGAAAGCAGCTTGCTTCCAAACTCTGCATCCTCTAGGCATCCCTCCAGCCACAGGTGGCAGCTCACCTCTAATGTCTTTTGACAGTTTCCACATCTGCATTGAGAAACTTCTTCCTAGGTGGCAGCCCCAGGCTCATCTACTGAGCTTCATGTTAGTGGTAGTAGGTACACTGGCAGCCCCAGCGTTAGCCAAGCAGCACTTCTTCAGAGGTCAGCACCAGTGGCCAACACCCTTTGGCAGCACCAGCGCTGTCCATGGTGCCTCTCCAGTGGTTCCAGCTCTGGCCCAGGAGACCTCCTCTGTGATTCTGAGTTCTGGGACAATTTCTTCCATTCATTCACCAGCTGTAGGGATGGTAGCTGCTTCCAAAAGTTACTAATTCTGGTTATCTGCCTTTCTGGATCCCAAAGGATGCAAATGCCAAAAAACCACATTATATCTAGAGTAGGATGAGGAGAGAGCTTGCTACCATGTCACGCTTTGAATGTGCATCTTATAAAATGGAACACTTGGGGAACACGACAGGCAGCTTCATCTACCTGAAAAGATTTCACATGAAAAGAGGATTTTATTTTTCCTGTGCAGTCCCAGAAAGCAGAACTAGAATTCATGAGCAAAAGTTTTTAGGAAGCAGATTTCAGCTCAAAATGAGGAACCTTCCTCTAAGTACTTGAACTGCCCACAATGAAATGTGCTGGGCTCCCTCCTTTGAGGGCTAGTGAAGCAGAGAATGGGTTTCCATCCCTCAGAGCAGCACACCAAAGTGTCAAATTGGGTCAAAATAAATTCTCAGAAGTGATAGTCCCCTTGAAGAATCTATAAACTTTAAAGATTTTATCATTTTCATTTGAAGCTGGAGGACAAAACTAGGATGTTTAATGAGCTGCAGAAAACAGTGACAATTATCCTCTAAAATCTATCTTCGCCCAGAGTAATTTGAAGTGATGATCTTAAGACTGTAACGCTCAAGAAATTCAACCTGCCACCATTTTACACCCACCTGAAAGATAACTCCCATTAGTAAGGAGACGCCCCTCACTTTCTTTCCTGTCTGCATCCACTGGGTCTGTTATGTGCCTGGCACTTATGCCCAGGGGTCCTTGGGAAGGAATAAAAATGACTAAAGCTATAATTAATGGAATTCAAGATTCTAGTGTTTGAGCAGAATTGTTCATCATTGTAGGTCTTGTTTAAAGGATCCAAATGTCTGAATCTTTCTATCCCAAATCAAGGTATCCCTTCCCAGCTATGGAGTCACAATGGACAACCAGTTATGAGAGAACAAGATAAGACTCCAAAATTCTAACAAGATTATCTTCCAGCCACCTTGACAACCCCACCACCCTTCTGATTATTGACATAGCTGTCAATAACTAGTACACATTTGTATGGCTCCAACCCTTCTGATGTTGGGATACATTAGGATGAATTCCAAAGCAGCTGTTCTTCATTACCCAGTTTTCCTTTCTGGTACAAAACTACCTTCCATTACACTGTGACAGTTATGGGATGGCTGGGGGAGAAAGTCATTCTCCCTTGGACATGGTTCCATAAAACAGAGATATAAAATTCCAGCCTGTAATAGCCTAAGAAAATGGTGTCTTCTAGCACACTAAAAGAAGCATAATCTCACATGTTCATGTCAATATGGGGATACTGGAGCAGAGAAGAAATACAATGACTGATTCAAGGTAATATACCACAGATACAAGGAACCAGAAATGAACTAAAGTTCATTTTGACCGAGTCCAGGGCTGCTCACCCCCACCCCCATCCTGACTTTATTGTTTCAAACAACACCTTGCATTACAAAAGATAAAACCATGGAAGAAAGTATTTCAGTGGCTCATGTCAGCTTCTTAGCAAGGGAGGGTTCACACTGACAAAGGATTTCATTGACCTAGAGGTTGCATCTTTAGCTGACACATCCCCTTGTGGATGATTTTACTCTCCTTTCTACTTCTCCTTAATTTGATCCAACATTCTTCCTATTTGTCTCATGTCATGTGGTGATTACCCAGAAGACAAAAGAGAAATACCCAAGAATCAGCAGACAGACCTGACTTTCATGTAAGCAAGTACACACCTCTCTGGCCACCTGCCCTGAGTTAGGGACACCATGGTATGTGACAATGTTAAAACAGACACATGCCTGGAAGCCTAAAATTTCAAAAATAGAAAATAACAATTTTGAGTCAAGCATTCTTTTTCTAAAGTCCTTGTACTCCCAACCCCAACCCCTGCACACACACTCACTCTCTCTCTCTCTGTCTCTCTCTCTCTCTCTCTCTCTCTCTCTCACACACACACACACACACACACACACACACACACACACACACAATTCAGACTCTAAGGCCATGATCTAAGTTTGGGCAGAAGATCATGCTGAAGCAGAAGGAAAGGGCAGGAGCACAGACTACTATACTGTGGGGAGAGGTGGCATGTAAGAGCTAGCGTTCTCTCATAGGTGTACCAACTATGGCATTAACTCTCCTGCTACAGGTCAAAAAAAACCCTTCCTTATCTTTCAGTACAAGTGATTTGAATTTCAAAGTTCATCCAGTTCAGCCTTCTATTTCCTTTCCCTCAGACTGCTCTCTTACTACTCTCTATGTTGTTTCCCTCCTTGTCCCTTTATGTCCTTCAACCCCCTTCCTTCACACCTCCCTTCTAGTCTGAGGCAGCCACCTGGGGACCCTGCTATCCAATAATTAGCCAAGGCAGCTGCTAAACCAAACTAACTCCAGAGATCAGCAGCTGGCAGAGCAGGGTCCTGCCTGGAGGACGGGTAAGCCTGGGAGGCCTACCGAGCCTTCTCAGGTGGCCAGATGACGCTTAATTAGGCCCCCTGCTCTGAAGGCCTTACCAGATGCACAAGTGCCTGGAAGCCTCAGGGAGCCAGCACAATGCTCTGGGAACTCTCAGGGTGTCTTTTCCTTTCCAGCTGCCTCTGGGGCCATGGGTGGAGAATGGGAGGGTGGAGAAAATAGTAATTGGTGCCTTGGGGTTAAAGGGCCATGCCTTTCCCTGCCAGGAGGGGAGAAGCTCTGCTCTCCACCAGGGCAGTCCCCCATCTATGCACCCTCCTCTACTAGCCTGAGGTCTGAGTTGCTGATGCTGTTGATTGAAAAAATAATTTTTTAAAGATGCACACCAAAGGAATTGGCACTGGGAATGTTTTTCTAAATCTAAACAATCCACAATGTGAATTCACAAGAGGCCAAATTGAACCGGAAGGGAAGAAAATGCAAGGGTTTCATTCTTTTAGTCCCCACAACCTGTACAAGTGAGCTACAAATGGCATGGCAGAGGGAGGGTGAAGCAACTAATCATTTAATTTTGACAGATTACTATTTCTAGGCAAGGGAAAAGTCAGGAGCCAAAAAAATAAGGAGAGGGGGAATGCTGTGGAAGGTGCGGGCTTTACATTTCAGAGCACAACCAATGCTTGCAAGGGTTGGTTTTGCTAATCAACCTTCCATACACCACTTGCTACTCTCAATATGGACCTATCTATAAGTAAAGGTGGTCAGAGGGGATACAGTGAAGCAGAATCCTGTAGTGTCCTGCTCCCTCAAACTTCTGTCATCATTAGGATAAATTTACCTTTCATTTGGGTATACATGGAAATAGTGACAATGAAGATTCCAAACATTAAAGGAGGAAATGGAAAAAACAGAGCTGAGACTGGGCCACACACAACCGTTTTGCCCTTTTTTTCAACTTACACTCTTAACTCTCCTCTTATATGGCAAAGAATATCTTTGCCTTTTGATGAAGAGAATGGCATCTTCAGTTTTTAGGCTTTTGACTCAAATAGCCTTGTTATAGAAAAATAAAGGTTGAAAAAGTCAAGAAATCTGCTGCCATCACAGCCTTTGCAACTCCACTATGATACCCTACAAACAACCATATGGGTTCAGAGAAGCAACCCATGTGTCTCATCTGGTAGTTCCTTTTTTAGCTGTTTAAGAGTGAGCTCTCATCAGAATGGGTTTTACCTTATAATCACCCTCTAGCCTAGTAATAACTATTTATATTACATGCAGAAAAACTTTCAGAAGGGAATACAATAAAGCTAGGAAAGTAAGTACAAAAGTCATTTATCATAATATTCCATATTTACTCTTTAGTGTTCCTTATTGGTGAGACCAATCTGGGAACAGGTTAAGAGTATATAATGACAGTTTTGGCCAGTGCAGTTTGGGGCTGGCAGAAATCTTTGAGGAATCTCGGTCCTCTGTAGTTTCTGGAGTATAACATATTTTGTACAGGTTTTGGTTGAAACAGTGGACATTGTTAATTCTCCAACAGCCATCTGCTTAAAAAAGTAGACTCCCTGGAAATGTGGAGAAATGGCGCCATCTAGCAGCCCTTGCTCTAAGTGCTACAAAGCTAGGTTCCTTTTCGCCTGGACCATAGCATACCATAGCATAGCATACCACAGCATACAGTTCCTTGAAGGTAGACTAAGTTGAAAAGATGCTTCCCACAAACCCACCTCTGATGCCAGAAAGCACAAACAGTTTCAAACAGCTTGGGATCCATTTTGCTTCAGGAAGTCACTGGACACATATGCAGTTTTGTAAAATTACATTGATATTGACCATTTCTTCTGGAAATTAGGAAATTCCTTGAGAAAATGCAGATGAAAAAACTGATCCCCAGGGTGAATAAGGCACTTCTTCACAGTCACATATCTAGTTCGTGGTTGTCAACTCAAAAACCAGGATTATTTTCATCAATCTCAGAATAGGAGCAACAATTTATCAAAGGCTAGCTAGAGATGAAAAAGGAATAAGACACAGAAGTTAGAATATCCATCAATAAGCAGAAGGGATGGGTAGATTTCTGAATATATAGCACACTATTTCCCTCTTTTCCATGATTGATAATCCCAAGAACCTCAGTGGCTGCCTGACACTTGGACAGTACTAAATTCTATGCATGCTATGTTTTTCCTATAGGTATGTATCTGTGATAAAGTTTGATCTATCAATTAGCCACAGTAAGATTCACAACAAATGATTGTAAAGCAATTTCAATAATATGCTGTAACAAAATTGACAGCATTACTATTTTGAACTTTGGAGCCATTATTACATAAAATAAGGGTTACTTGAACACAAGCACTATGATATTTTAACAGTAGATCTGATAACCAAGATGGCTTCTAAGAGTCTAACAGGAGCAGTAGTGTATACACAGTAGTGAATATGCTGAATAAAGGGCTGATTCATGGAACAGAACTAGATTTCATCATGTTTCTTGGTACAGCATGGAATTTAAAATTTATGTTTGTTTCCGGAATTTTTCATTTAATATCTTTGAAACATGATTGACCACAGGTAACGGAAACCCAAGAAGGTTAAACCACAGTTAAAGGGGAGCTGCTACATAACATCAGGAGTATAACAAGGTGCAGATTAAGCAGCGGAAGTGGCACTGTGTCTGGGCTGTGGGCACACACTGTGAGCAAATCTTTGAACAGCCCTCCATAACATCATCAAAATGGCTAAAATAACTATTTGGACTTGTCTTAGACAGTTCAAGCTACAATAACAAAATTTCTTAAGCTAAATAATTTGTGAAGAATAGAAATGTATTGCTCACAGTTTTAGAGGCTGGAAAGTTCAAGATGAAGGCACTAGCAGATCTGGTGTTTATTAAGGGCCTGTTTCTCAGAAATGCACTTTCTCTGTGCCCTCACCCAGCAGAAGAGACAATGGGGGCTCCCTCACTAGAGCCTCTTTACAAGACCACTGATCTCATTCCCAAGGCTAAAGCCCTTATGAATTAATCACTTCCCAAACACACCGTCTCCTAATATCATCATATTAGGTATTAGGTTTCAACATATAAATTGGGGGGCAACAATATTAGATCATAGCATGTCCATTCCTCAACCCAGCTTCTCTGTGGTCTGACCAGTCACATTTATCCCTCAAAAACCAAATATTGTAGATTGTAATTTTGGGATACTGTGGGCCCCTGACTTACAAATTCAATTCATTTGAGAGGGCTGGTTGTAACTCAAGTTGGTCAATTAAAGGCTCAGGCTCCTCTTCAAAGCCTTTCTCCTGTATAGAGGCAAATCTCAGTATCCTTAGAGAGACACTGGCCCAGGATTTCTCAATTAACCCCACACAGGAAAGGACGTTGTAATGTTTCTTCTAGAACCCTTTAAGGGTTAAATCTGTATCTGAGACCATCTGGAAGCACAAGCGGCTGGCTTTTGGGTTATAACTCAAGACTTTTGTCTTAAGTTAAAACTAAAATAGGGCCGGGGATTTAGCTCAGTGGTGCCATTGCCTGCCTCGCAAGTGCAAGGTCCTGAGTTCAATCCCTGGTACAGGAAAAAAAAAATCAAAAACCAAAAAAACTAAAATAACCCAAGTTGTTCATATGTCAAGTAGGTTGTAACTTGAGGGTCCGCTGTAGAAGTTTCAGGTTTTTCTCCTCTGAAGTTCCTTTGGAAGTTTGACTTCAAATATGTCAGACACTATTTCTCTCCCTTTCACAGCAAAGAAATATTTTGTAGATTCTATCTGTCAGAGCTGGAAGGGACTTTGGGAATGACTTCAACTAGAAGGGCTCATCCCTGAAGGCACATTTAAACCACCAGGTGAGACATGAAAAACACCAGTGCTTGGCTCCACCTAGGCCAATTACATCAAAATCTACAGTGTACGTTTTGGGTATGAGCATGTTTTTCACTTCCTGAGATGACTTCAATCAGTAGACAAGGTCAAGAATCGTTGACTTCTCCTCTTAAAGAGCAGAAGACCAAGGCTCAGGAAGACAACACATTCAGGAACGTAAAACTAGATAGGCTAGTGGACTCTAATGGATATAGGAACTCAGCCTACATTAATATTATTTCTTTTCAAACTATAATTTCTGGAATTGGAGATATAACCACAGAGTGGATTTGGGGACCACACCAGGCCCACCATGATACAAATAAAATTCAAACATCATTGATCACCTACTTGGTGAATTATAATGGTATTCTGGATCTCCAATCCAGGATTCTCCAAAAGCTGTTTATATCCCCTTCCATAAGAACACTCACTATTAAGCCTCAAGTTGCTTTAGAAAAGGTTAGAAGGAAGAATGACAGTATACATTTTTGTCTGTGCCAAAGGATTTCCTGAAGAAGCCTTGACTTCCCCTTCATTGCAGAGGGCCTGGGAACAGGGTGAAGGATGTGACCTTCTGTTATAATGATTCTATTTACCAGATGTAGACCTCTTCTGTCTACATAAAACAAGTGAGACTTTCCTAGGCTGCCCATCTATTTCTGCTCAAGGAATATCATAACCAAAAGCCATACTATTCTGACAACTTCAGCTTTGATTTCCCTTACAGTAACTATGCCCATCTTGCCTTTGTCAATTAAATAACCTCTTACTCTCTGCCAGCCTGGTCTCAGCCCCTCTGAAGTGAGAGCTTCAAGTACAGCCAATGGCAGCAGTTCCCACTGATACTCCTAGCCCACAGAAAAGAGCCACCACAGAGCTCCCCAGGGATGTCAGCTCCCTTTATGAGTGTGTCTCTCCCAGTTTTAGTGAAAGGAGAGCCCTCAGAATCCTCTGTGGGACACAGATCAGGGTGGGCAAGATAGTTTTCTGTGATCAATCTGCTCTAGAACTACTATCTCCCTAAACCTTTGCATACTTCTTCTGCCTCACTGGGGACATCCAGGAGAGGCCATTCTGCCCATCCCACTTGTTGGAAAGATCTGATCCAGGACTTGTTCCCTTCTTGTCTACATGGCAAATTTAAAACCCAGAAAGTCCAGCATGTTGTATACAAACTACATCTCCTGGGTTATTTTTCAAATTTTAAAATAGATCAGAAATCCTTTATTAGACGAATTGCCCAAGGTTTTACATAAATCCCTGTTCACAGGCCATGAAAATGAATAATTGTGCCAATACTAAAGGTTTAGAAGAGAAGAATGACTCAGGCCATCATAACATATGTTTCTTTGGCATGAAGTCTGTTGTGATGAGGAATATCCCAGCAGGGTATTAGCACAGATATTCCAGGTTAAGCCTCCCTGAACCACTTCCCAGTTCTATTCTTGTTCTTCAATTATGTAAGTAAAGAAAGAGGGACAGGGTGAAAAATCTTGACCTTCTTGGAAGAAACATGATTTCAGAACGAATAACCGTCTCCCTAGGTTTTGATTTCTGACACTCCTGAGAGTGAAACACGGAAGTTTTAAAGGGTCATGGATGTTAGTAGCATATACAGGAATTTAAGCCTGAATACTCAGGGGCAACCTTTTGTGCAAGCTCTTTTATGGATGTGGATGTTCTGCCCAAACTAACAAAAGCTGCCAAATGATTCAGTCCAGGCCTTCCAAACTGTGAGTCAGACCACGTCACTCTGTGAAATCCTGGATTGGCTTCATGATTCACTTAGCATAGAGCACAGAGGCCCTTCCATTGGGCACAGCCCTGAGCAACCAGCAACCTCCTTTCCTGGCTCCCAAAGGTTCTGACACACTGGTCTCACATACCTGGCCCTTCCACTAACCATTCTTTCTATTTAGCATATCCCTTCACTCACTCTCCACTGACCTCCTTTACTCTTTGTCCAAATGTCACCTGAGAGTCACCCTAATGACCACCCTTTAAACTGCATTCCCATCTGCATGACAGATGTCACTTTCTAATGTAACTGTACCCTTTACTTTGAACTTGTGTACCCCCTCCTTCTGTAATGAAAGGTCCACAAGGGAAAGAATGTGTCTCTCTTCTGTCTCTGGTGAATCCTTAGCCCCTAGAACCTGGTTAGCATGCTAAGTGACTAATACCTATTTTATGTATCAATATGAATGAGACCACTAAGGTTGAGCAATCACAGCTTAATAACTGACCCATGAATAAGCCGCTTGTGTCCAGCTGCTTTTCTTCTCTATCAAAGTGGAATAATCTTACAATGATTTAATCAACTCCCTAGAAATTGCCCAGACTAGTAAGACATACCAACCCAGCCAATGACATGTCTACTGCAGTTCTTTCTTGAAACATTTAATTAAAAATACATATGGATGGTTAAAGCAAAAAGTTTTCACTCCACCTAAGATTGCCATATTTTTGTAAAAATAAGAGAATTTTCTCTTAATTGTGGCCTTTATCATTTTATTTGGGGAAAGCTCAGGTAAAAAGGAAATGATAATTGTGACTCCTTTTACATTAAATTAGTGACATTACAAAACCTGTCCACATTTAACCACACAGATGTGCCTCAAAGCGGAAATGTTAAAACACCTGAAAATAAACGCATCAGTTTACAATGGTGGTGAGGGGAGCCTCACCAGTAGGCCCCTTTTAGTATTATTCTCTTTGCCTAATGAAAGCTTCAGCCAATGAGAAGTTAGGTATTACAGTTAATTCTGAATTCAGACAGCTATCTTATATTTTGGAAATTATTACAAAATGGATGCATTCATCAGTGGGAAATTCAGGGGGTGGGGGTGTATTTCTTCATTTACCAAACATTGACTTAGAAGCTTATAGGCATGCTGGACATACTGAGAAAACACTTGGAGACATTACAGGTGATAGAAGGGGGAGTGTGTTCAATACTAGGAGGGAAGTACTCCTGTCAAGCCTCCCTGGTAAGGTGTCCTGAGGAATGAAGAAGCCTGGAGATTCAGGAGGTGAAAGAAAGAGCACAGGCAAAGATCTGAGGTAGAAATGAGCTTGATTTATCAGGGTTCTTTCTGCCTTTTGTCTTTCCTCCCTTTGGCTAGAACCCAGACCCCTCATCCTAACCCGGAAGCTAGCCTCCCCTCTTCCGGGACATTCAGGGACTCCCCAGGCCTTAGTAAGAATTAAACATCTCAGAGTAACCCACTCCAAAATCCTTTGTTCTCCCAGGTAAACAAAACCGCCAGACAGGAAGCTGCTGTCCTTTCAACACAGGTTTTCCTCTGCTGACAAACTCCACTGTCAAGTAGAGGTAGTGGCCAGACTCCATCTGTCTCCAGGTAGAACCCACTTCTTCCCTTCTCACAAACCCACAAAGGACCTCAAAACAAGAAAGAGCTGAGTACCATGAAGGTCAGGGTGGTGACTTTCATTCTGTCCCATTTCTCTCTGGTCTGACACAGTCAATGAGTGAGCTGCCTCCCCACCTCACCCTTGCCCAGCTGCAGGGAAGGAGGGGAGCAGCAGTGAGAAGAGGGCTGGGATTAGAGTTTAGGGACTTGCAGTCCAGGCCAGCTCCTGCTCCTACAGTTCATCCCACCCTGGAAGAACAGCCCAGGGAAGGAGGGGAGAAAGAAGTTTGGCTGTGGCCTCAGCAGCATCTGCAGCCTGATGTGACCAGTGTTATACAAAGTAAAGGCTGCAGGCTCTGCTGAAATGGATCCAGGTGTATAAATGTATTAATGTTCTTAATTATTGTATTCTATTCAGCTCAGCCTCATTTCCAGGAGTTCCAATTCCATGCTTATAAGCAAAACTGGCCATTTATTTGAACAGAAATGGCCTACACAGTTAATTTAAAGGATGCTCAAGAGGCAAAGTAGGTAAAAATGTCACTGAGTTACCCACCTCCTTCTCTCTAAAGTCATGGTCCAGTGGGATACGGCAATGTGCACTGTGCTTGGTATTTTCCATGTCATTTCATTTAACAGTCATTATAATGACATGAAGGGGGTTTTAGTACTCACATGTTACAAATGAAAGAACTGATGCTCAAAACAGTAGTTACTGAGGCTCAAACAGGTAGGTTACATAGCTATAAAAGAGCCAGAGCGGGAGAGATATTTTCATGGTTTTAGAGTCAAAGGGACTGTCTTTCTTCCAAATCCACCCCAAGATGCCTGAAAGAGGAATGAATACTGTGTAACCTGGATCATTGTGAATGAGTTAAAGTTTCTGATTCCCTCTGTTAAGATAAGAGCATGGGGCATGAAGATTCCATTATGTTCCTGGTAGGGGGAGGGTCAATAGGGGTAGGAAGAGTGAGGAAAAGATACAAACCCAGAAAAGGATTTTGCTGAATTCTCTTTTGTATTTGCCCCAGGCTGCCTGGGCTTGATTTTTCTTTGTAAAGATAAAAAGAATGATGTCTGCATTAGTCAGCACCTGTACCTAGCCCAGCTTCCTAGTCCTCCTGGTAACAGGATACCCTGATGCATATATAAGAGGAAGCCACTCAAGAAGTACAAATAAAATGGAGCCCACAGGATGGCCCTTAAAAATCTCAAGACCTGAAATTTCCCTTCATTTCACAGGTGCAAACACAGAAGTACAGAGTGAAAGAAACGATCTGGAAGACATCATCAGTCAGGGCAGAGTCAGGACTGGAAAGAGCAAAACGACTCATGCTTGGTTCATTCATCCATCCATTCAGATTCATCCAAAAAGCAAAGGTCTTGCCCTCATGGAGCTCATGGACTGTAAGTGAGTAGACTCACTATAATACAGCCTAAGGAGTTAGAGAAGACCATTAGGAGATAAAGGGAGATTTCCATGAGGTGTCTGAGCAGAGGCCTGCACGAGGGGAAACAGAAAGCACATGTTTATTAAGAAGGGAACACTGTGTGTGCTACAAACAGCAAGAAGGTTCCAATGCCTGGGTTGGATTAAATAAGGAACAGCAAGGCAGAAAATGATGCTGTGGCACAATTGGTGTTAGATCAGAAAGAAAATGTACATGCTAGGGACAGGACTTTGGTTTTGTTTTCTTAAAAGAAAAAAATGAGTAATATAAAGCTGTGGAAGAGTAGAAACAAAGAAAGTCTTGGCCTCCTTTATGTTGTTATTGAAAATGTATTATTGGGTAAAGAGGAAATGAGGTAAGGGAGGGGAGTAGGGGATGGATATGATCAAAATGTGTTATGTTGTTGTATGAAAACACCACATTAAAGTCCAATATTTGTAAAAATTAATAGGCACTAATAAAAATATATATTTTTAAACATACATATTCTTGCTACAGTATGGAGAAGAAACAGTGGAATGATGTGTGTGGAAATGATGGTGGTTCAAATTAGGATGGTAGTAATGGGGAATATGAGTAAGAATTGGAGTCAGGTAGGGCTGCAAAGGTAGACCCAAAATGATTTCCTGCTGGATCACATATAGGATGTATGAGAAAGATATGATTCAAGGATGACAATGCGGTTTTCAACCTGAGCTTCTGGTTGAATTGTGGTGCCTTTTACCAAAATGGAGTCTCTGGCATAAATGTCAGCATCCTTGCTCTATTTAATTCTTCATCTCTAATGCTCAGAGTTGTGGATAGCACCTAGGAGGGGTTTAATGTATTTAAAGGCTGGGGATGTATCTTAGTGGTAAAGCACCTGCCTAGCATGTGCAAGGCCCTGACCCTGATCCCCAACACTGCAAAAATAAAAATATAAAAATAAATGTAAATGATCAGTTGAATGCAGTGATTAATACACACATATACACAAATATAAACATTTAACTGACCTGCTTCACTTTGACTTTTGGTAAGATTTTCAGTTATTTTAGCATTTTCAAATAAAATCATAGTTGGAATACCAAAATGTAAAACAGACAAACTGCAAAGTTTTTACTAGTTAAAATTACACTTTGAGTTCAGTTGTGACATTTGCCTATTATAAGGTCAGTCAACAGAGCCAAGTGGGCCTGATGAACACAGACATTTGAAATCAGATGTTGTGGATGACCGTTGCAGTTTCCTATAAACTAATTTATATCTGTTTTGCTTAATCATACCTTACAAATGGTAAGTTTTAAATGTGTTCTGTGCCAGTTAGTGATGTCTTTGGAGGCATGTCAGAGTTAAATGTCAGTGGCTTAACCATAAGGATATTTATTGCTAATAAAAGTCAGGAAACACAGAAACATGCTCCACTTAGAAATAGCACTTAGAAGACTTGAACCAGTACCCCCAAGGCAATATGGAACTAGTTCAATAGTTCAACAGAATCTTAAATGACCCAGTCTTTCTGACCTTTCATTCTATGTCACAGGCCGTCTTTCTACCTCTAGGGGACCACTTCATGGTCATCAGTGATTATAATGCCATTAGAAAGAAGGAGCAAAGAGGCAGCCAAGAAAGAAACAGACATTCTCATTTTGTTTCTCTCTTGCCTAATTGGCCACATCTGGGCCACATGTCCACTCCCAGACCTTCACTAAGATATCAGACTTTCTGCCTAACAATGGAACATGACCAGGCAATGATTTCTAGAAACTTTTCAATAAATAATCTGGAGGCTTGAAAGACAAATGATAGAAACATTTTGTAAAAGGAGAATAAATTTTAAAAACTGGGCCATCTCCTGTTGTTCTCAGTGGCAAAAGGTAATTCTTATTGGATCTTCTCTGAAAATTTTAAAACATAGAAATAAGTTGGGGCTGAGGATTTAGCTCAGTGGTTTCACCACCTGCTGCACAAGGGCAAGGACCCGAGTTCAATCCCCAGTAAAAAAAAAAAAAAAAAAGGAAATAAAGAAATAAGTTACCTGGCACAAAGAAAAACATACTAAAGGTATTTTCCCATTCTGTCCTCAGAGTTTCATTCTCTGTGGACACTGTTCCCCCAGAATTTCTCTTCTCTCTCTCAAAAACCCACTTGAAACGTGTCTGCTTCTGACTCCTCCTCCTACCACGCTCTCTCCACAATCACTGGGCCAGTGGATTTATCCATTGGCTTTCCTCTCATTACCTTGATGTATAAAAGGAGTTATAAAGACAAATTTGATATTTACCTAGAGGTAAGCACAGAAGAGGTCATGAGAAGTCATGATTCAATATTTTTAACTCGGTCACACGATAACATTGAACAATAGCTCCCACTCCTCAGTCAGTCAGGCCAGTACAATAAGGTCGGACCACTACAGTCAGACCAGTACAATAAGGTTTAAAAAAATGATTTACCACTCAGTGTCATCAATATGTCATATTTTTGAGTTCACTTGTTATTCATGAATGACTACAGCAACATGACATGAGCAGGCTCCAAGCAATGAACCTGGCATCTACTGGCATGACTCACATGACTTTAGGGATGAACTCTTTGTACAATTATCTGTGATTAGTTAGATGCTGGCCTGAATTTTTTATAAAGCTAACAGTATTTTATGTGGAAAATGTGCACACAGATAGTAGAAAAAGCTTTATCCTGAGAGCTGCACCCTCCTACACACACACACACACACACACACACACACACACACACACACAGTAAACCTGACAACAGGAGGAAAGATATCAGTCTCCAATGGTAATTTTTTAAAATGGAAAATATTTAGTATGAGTCCTTTTCTTGGTCTATGACTTTCAGATGTCTTATACTATTTACTTATTTATTTATTTTTCAGTACTGGGAATCAAACTCAGGACCTTGTGCTTGCCAGGCAGGCACGGTGCCACTGAGCTACATCCCCAGCTCCTGTTATACTATTTAAAACTAATAATAAACCTGATTCACCCTATGGTAAGTTAAACATGTGTAGTAAACAACTAGTTTTTCACATTATTTTTCCAGGACACCCTGTAAATATGTAAATACATTAGCCAAAATTATCACATTGGCATGTTAGCAAGAAAAACAGGTCTCTGGATAAACTTCCAGCCTAACCTGTATGCAGGGTCTAAAATGAATCCAGGCAATTAAATCCATGAACTCCATGCAGTTGATCCCTCATAACAGCCTTGCCAATCCCCTCCTTGTTGGAAGAATAAAAATACCTAAATTCAGCAAAAAAAGGATTCTGTTTGAGAGTGGAAAAGAACATGACTCAAGTCAACAGAAGACCCCATTCCACACCATGAATGGGCTACTTGGAAAGACACTTCCTGAGATTGTGATTGTCTATCTCACAGCCAGGACTTTTTCTCTCTTTTCTCCTCTACCCTGGACAGGATAAACTAGTAGTAATCATAATAATGTCAATAAGGCGGCAGTGGTTGAACTACAGAAGAGTCTCATTTTCAGTTCAATTTTCAGCATCAGGAGCTCAAATTATGGAGCATCACCTCTGATGAAACTGAAAACCAAAAGACTACCTGTGATTTCAAGCCAATCAGAATCGAAATTCTCTGTCTTGGAAACTCTTCAGGAATTCTTTATGCAATTTGACTTGAAATAATAACTTCATTTTAAAATAAAATAGCTATAAATTTTGAGTTTGGCTTGTTTTTATGAGTATGGGTTTTCTCAGCCCAAGGCAGGAAAACTGTCGCTGCCTTAGTCACTACACCAAAGAAGGTTATTAGATCCACAGCCACCATCCCACCTCTGTTCTTTAATATGAATGACTGATAAAAAACATTCTTTGCAAAAGCAGCTCTGAGTCCCAACTTGAGTACAACCCTTAAACCTTCCTGCACTGCTGTGACCCACACAGCCTAGAGTCCGAAGCCGGGGAGAGTGGTGGGAGATGAAGAAAATTGAAAAACAACAAGAAAGATACATACCAAAATTATGCTTGAAAGCTGGGACCAGGTGGAACCATAGCCTGTTGAGCCAATGGCCGCCTGGAGTCCAGCATGCTCTTTATTTATAGTGTAAGACAAACAAGAAGAGAAGGTAGGGCAAATAGTGCTACATGACCTACGCTGAACATAGTGTGATTTTCTTGTGATGGGGCATGTGCAGAAATGGAATAAGGAAGAAGGATACATAAATGTAACTGTCTCCTGGGGCTAAGCCATCTAGGGTCTACAATCTGGTCTATGGAGGAGAAAGGGAGTAGGGATTAGGTGAAGAGACATCTTCAGGCTTGGCCTGAAACACTGCACTACTGTCTGGTCCGGCTTCTTCCCAGCTTCTTAAGCTGGGCCACTTGACACCCCTTCCCCTTGCAAGTTCAAGCCTTTTTCACAGCCAGGAGAAATGTATAATTATGGTATTTCTCTCACTATCTGCAGATGTTTTTGTTTCATTTGATTTCCATATTCTACTCATCTTCAGTTACCAGGGTCAAAAGTAGCTATGTTCCAAGACATAACAATATAAACTCCCTTTGATCACATTTCATAGTTTATAAAATTAAGTGGCTTCCCTGCTTTTACAATCATGGATCCAGATGACTAAAGTTCATCACTAAACTATGGCTTTGTTCATACTTTGGTAATCAACCTAATGCCTTGTTTATTTAATATTCTTAGTTATGAGTTCTTAACACATCAGAGACCTGGTAAAATGCATTTATCTGGCAGCATGATTTGGGAGGCAAATAAGAGAAAAACCAATTCAAATGGCTTGAACAATGAACAAAATATATGAACTTAACTGGAAGCCTGGAGACCAATTAAGACATGAGAAGTCAGATGTCTTCCTTTTTTCCATTCTGCTTATTTCAGTAAGTCAGCTTATAAATTTCCTGATCATAAAATGGCAGTTCCAAGTATCACAGTGCTCCATGACATCAAAAGCAGCAGCACGAGAGAAATTGTTGCTTTTCCCTCAGCCTACAGTTTCTTTTGATCAGCTGAAAAATCTTTCAAAGGAATTCCAAGCTCATTCCCAGCACCTCTCATTGGCTAGAATTGCCCTACATTCTTAATCTCAACCAATCACAAAAGGAAAATGAGACTGCCTAATAATCTTAAAGACAATTTGTATTTGCCTTGGGCTCAGACTATGGTAGACTTTTCCAGAAAGACAAATGAACAGAGGAAAGTGAATCATAAGAAAATAAATAACAAGAAAAGAGAAGGGAAAATATGGAGGCGAAGTCAGCTAAAATTGATATTAGAGATCAAAAAGTAAATAAAAGTACATCCATCAGTTACTTTGTTCTCAAGCCACTATTTGGTATGGTTGGAGTTACTACTTCAAAGTGCTCTCACAGTAAGGGTAGAAATGTCAACAGAACCACAAACAATTTATTTGATAAACAGTATTAAAACTGTTATTGAGTAACATTGATATGTTTGTATTTTAAGGTACATTATTACCCTGAAAAGTTTCTGAAATCAGATTATTTCTCATCAAACGTAAAATCATGTTACCATCAGGAGCTCTAGAAGCAGTTTTTCTCAATTGTAAGGAAGTTCATAAATGCATTGGTATTATAACTTGTGTCTAGATGTCCCCCCAAAGCCGCATGCAGGCATAGGTGGGGCTTTTCAGAGGTAGCTGGATCTAGAGTGTGTGATACTGAAATTAAATGTGTGATGCTGGGATTAAGAGTGTGTGATTACTGAATTACTCCACTGGTTTGGCATAGTTCTGGTAGTGGATAATGAGAAGGCCCTCCCTGGGTGTGAGTGCTACCTACCCTGAGGGACAGAAAGAGGGTTGTTGCTTGTTGCTTGCTGCTTGCTGCCTTCTGCCTACCGACTCTGTGATGCCTCTCTGCCATGCCACTTTGCCTTGGAGCCAGCCAACTATGGACCAAAACCTCTACAAACTTTGAGCTACAATAAGTCTTTCTTCCTTTAACTTTGAGTGTTGGTTATTTTGTCTCAGCAATGACAAAACTGACTAAGACAACTGGTATTAGCTAAATGTAAATAAATGCTCACTACATCATTTCAAGACTTATTCTAATATGACAGTAATTAAGACAATGATGTAAGAGTAAGGCAATCAATAGAACAGAATAAAAAAACCCAAAATAGATACACAGTATATAGAGCTTTTGTCAATGATTGGTTAAGATATGGAAATGTGGTACAATTCCAGCCAAGGAGGGGGGTGGGGAATGAGCTTGAAATTCATTTGAAAAATTTTCCAGCTAAATAAAAAGAAACTGTGGGTGGAAGACAAAGATAGATAGAGAGGTAGAGGTAGATGGGGTAGGGGTGGCGATAGTACTGGTTGCTCTCCAGTAGATGAGGCAAAATAATCCAATGGGGGAAGAAAAGGTTTTGTTCAGCAAGTGAGGCTGGAGCGACTGGATGGCCAAAGTAGGAAAAGTGAACCTTGAGGTAGGCTGCTCAGTATTCATGAAAAATTTCAACAGGTTATAGACATATATATTAAAGAAAAACAAAGTTTCTAAAAGAAAATAAAAGAAACACTCTTTGTAAACTGAAGAAAAACACAAAGACTTCTCAGGCAGGCTACACAGTTCAAGAAGAACTAGTGCAAAAAATCTTAAGCAGTTTTCTTCAAAATAACTCCAGTTGGAAATAACTCCAGTTGGAAACAACTCAAATATCCAATAACATGGAAATGGATAACTAAATTGTTGCATATTAGTAAAATAAAAATTAGGGCTGGGGATGTAGCTCAGTGGCACCATGCCTATCTGGCAATGCAAGGCCCTGAGTTAGATCCCTGGTACCACCAAAAAAAAAAAAATCAACTACTAGAATATTCAACAACTTGGATGACTATCAAAAACATTATGCTAAGTAAAAGAATATATAGTCTATATATATTCTATATATATTCTATATATAACTATATATAACTATTTTATTTATCAGAAGTTCAAGAACAAGCATAACTAACCCACTGTGATACAACTAAAAACAGTTGGTTCCTCCAGAGTTGAGAGTGAGGCTGCTGAATAAAAAGAACCACAAGGGAACTTGAAGCAGTGATAGAAATGTTTTGTATCTTGGTTGGGGTTTTGAATATATGGACACATGTATCCATGTATCAAAACTTGTTGAATTGCATATTTAATATCTTTGCATTTTTTTTCATAGTTATACCTAAATAAAAACAATACAAAAATGAATGAATATATAAGTAGTGAACTATTTTAAGTTGTATTTTCTTTTGTCTGCATTGTAGGATTTCTAAACTCATGATTATGTCTTTTAATTATGTCCTAAAGAAAGTTTCTAAACACCTGTCATTAAATTCTACAAAATAAAAGTTATTTAGGAAACATTTACTAAAATATAACATGTATGCAGAGGCCTTTAGTGTACAGCTTCATCATTTTTGTTTTATTCATTAAGTTTATTGGTACATTTTAGGTATGCAGTACAATGACATTCACCATTGGGAATTTGTACCTTTACATGACATATCTTGGTTCTTTTTTCCTCATTCCCCTGCCCTCCCTTCAACCCCTCCAGACCCTCTCTATTTATAAAGACTGTTTCCATTGTTTCCTTTTCTCATATTTTTTTCTTTTCCCTTCTTTCCTTTCCCCTACCACTCCCAGTTCCCCTTCCCCTTTAGACTTTTTCTTCCTATTTGACATTATTTATTATACATTTTGATCCTTGTTTACACTTTCATAACAGACTCACTGAGAGATAAATTGAGGAAACAATTCCTTTCACAATAGCATCCAAAAGTATTAAATATCTAGGAATCAATCTAATAGAGGAATTAAAAGATCTCTACCTTGAAAACTACAGCACTCTGAAAAACGAGATTGAAGAGGATATAAGACAATGGAAAGACATCCCCTGCTCCTGAGTAGGAAGAACCAATATAGTGAAAATGGCCATACTTCCAAAACTACTATATAGATTCAATGTAATCCCAATTGAAATTCCAACAGTATATTTCACAGAACTAGAGAAAACAATTCAAAAATTCATTTGGAACCAGAAGAGACCTAGAATATCAAAAGCAATTCTAGACAACAAAGACATGACAAAGGGTATCACAATCCCCAACATGAAACTATACTTCAAAGCCACTGTGATAAAAAAAAAAACAGCATGGTATTGGCAAAGAAACAGACCTGAGGATCAGTGGAACAGATTAGAAGATGTAGAAACAACTCCAGACATACTCAGCCATTTCATCTTTCATAAAGGAGCCAACCACGCTCCTTTGATCATGGATCAAAGGATCCAATGATCATTGATCATTTTTTATGAAATAAATTCCTCCATGTAACCACCTCTCAGATCAAGATATAAAACCCAACTGATCACCAGCACCAACAGGTCTCCCACTACTCCCTCCTTGCTGCACAGTGTTTGCTACATGAATACACCACAATGAGTTTGTCCATTCTGATACTAATAGACATTGAATTGTTACCAATTTCTGTTTCTTATAAATAAACTAGCCAAGAGCAATGCTGTACATTTTGTTTCACTCACATAGTTATGTGACATAAAGTATATGTTCAGCTTTCACAGATATTACATAAAAGTTTTCCAAAGTGGTTGTGCCAATTTATATCATCATCAGGAGTGAGTAAGAATTCCAACTCTTTCACATCCTTACCAAGACTTGGTACTTTCACACTTTTCAATTTTTTTTTTGGTTGATCAGTTTTTGTTCTCTGTATTTCAGGGAGGGGTTATGTTTGCCTTTGTTTTTAATATCCAGATGGGAGGTAGTATCTCATAGTGGCTTTAATGTGAAGTTACATTTTAACTTGAATTTGGATCACTAATGTTGCTTAAAATGTCTTCATAAAGATTGCAGGGTGGGACCATTGCATATGCCAGAGAGGAAAAAACAGTAGCGGGGAATATGGAGATGCCATAAATCAATATTTTCCTATAAATCAACAACCTAACAACAGGTGCTATAAATGACTTATATAAGAGTTGATGAAGCTGTATTTATCACTGAAACATACAAAGACAGGAAGACATTAGGGAAACTGCTTGTCATTACTCCAGATAATGCAATTAAAAATAATGAAATTGTCCAAGTCATCATGATATCCTCAAAAAAAGATACCATTATGTCCATTTCATAGATAAAGAAACTGAGTAATTAGCAGAACAAGAATTTAAAACTAGGCAGGTCCAATTCTAATACCTATATTATCTCTTTTAAGATAAGCAGAATATAAAAGAAGCAAAGAAAAATCCATAGCCCTTGCCCACTTAGTCATCAAAATCTATAAATCTATTATCTCAAAATCCCCCTTGCCTATTATTATAACCATATGAATACATTTTTTAAAAATAACAAGATTGAGAAGTTGACCTATTCACATGATGTCAGAGCCAGGACCAGATTGGGAATCCCTTTCTCCCCAGAATAGGTCATTATGTTTCTCCTATGTCACAGGAGAAATCAACCAAACCCACTTTTCATCATCTGTGTCTTCCTGGAGCCTGAGCTACAGAGTGTGGGTGGGTGGGACACAAAGATATCCTGGTCTCCTCTCCACCCCTACCTACATACTGCATCCCATTTCCTCAAATAACTTTCACTCTGGGATTTAGTGTTCTAATTGATTTCTCCTCCTCTGGATTTATCAGTTTATAAAGGGGCATTACTTATGAATTTACTTTACCCCTATGAAAAAGGGTAACTAAGGATGACAGATTCTACTTAATGAGGGACAGATTATTTTAGAGGTGATAAACTTCTAGAGGCTACATAAGCCAAGCTGATGATAAGGTCCACAGATTCAGATATGCAGCAACACAGTAGGAACTACCTTGCTATCCATTTCCCCTCAGAGCCCAGATTTTCTTTGAACCATATTACTCCTGATAAGGATAAAGATTTCCCAGCCCATTGAATAACAAAGTGTTTAAGGGGCCTAATTATGCCTAACACAGCAAATCACCCTTACAAGAAATCTAACGCTTTTTGCCAACATAGAAACCATCCAACTATTTCTTTGTCTTACAATGATTGGGTTAACTAGGCAGGAAACACCTTTAAAATCAAGTTTGTGTACATCTTGATTCATTATAGCTATCTAAAGTAGAACTTGTTTTCCTAACTATCAGGAGGAAAATCTTAGCAACACAGTCACCTGGTAGAGTAAAACACATGCTCCAAATACATGATAAAAAACTGATTTCCAGCCAGGCATGGTGGCACACATCTGGAATCCCAGCACTTGGGAGGCAAAGGCAGGAGGAATTTGACGTCAGCCTGAACTGTCTAGCAAGATGCTGTCTCAGAAAACCTAAAAAAAAAAATTGATTTCCAAAGGTTTTAAATTAAGGATTATAATCTCTGCAAAACAAATAAATAAATAAACTAGGCATGGTGCTGCATGTCTGTAATCCCAGCACTTGGGAGCCTGAGCCAGGAGGGTTGCAACTTCGAGGCCAGCCTTGGCCACACAGAGAGACTCTGCCTCAAAAAAAGATTAAATAAATAAATCTTCAACCTGCAAACAACTAAAACATGAATAATGTGATTATATTGATGACTAACTCCCATTAAGCAGTGATTCCATTCCTTTGGGTAAGTCCTCCTCACCCAGCAAAGGAGGCCAGAGGGAGGGTGAAAGAGGAAGATGTCACATCCCCAAGACTAGATATGCTCAACCTGCTGGGCAGTCCATGGAGAAAGGGAAGAGAATGGGTCTCAATAATAATAGAAGGACAAACAGTCTTGAAAAAAAATATTTCTCTTTCAATATATACATTTTTATTAGTACATATTCACTTTTTAAATACTAGTTTTAATTGTAGCATTTCACACACACATATAACATATTTCAATTATCTCTACTCCCCATTACCCATTCTTACAACCCCCTTCCCTCCACCCCTTTATTCCCTTAAAGAAAATACTTAAAGTCACTAAAAAGCTAACAAATTGCTACAAAACTTAGAGAAATTATTGTAAAACCAACTTTTTTCTTTTAAAAATAAACCCTGGGAAGAATGATTTTGTAACATGAAGAATTCTCTCTTGTATGAATAGCTCTCCTCTCACTTTTATGCTTTATATGTTTGGTTTTCCAGGTATTGACTTTTTCATAAGGCTGTGTTTCACAAGATGGAGAATAAAACATCATTATATGGATGTAGAGAAGTCAATAAAAGTTATGGAAATGGCATCAAATTATTTACAAGCACTCTCTTTGATAATTCCCTTTCCAGATGATTATATACAATGTACTCTCCATTGAGTAAAGCCAAAGTTTCCTGTTGGAAAATAGTGAAATATCGACCGGCTTCTTAGGAGTCATAGATCTTAGATCTCCTTTATGGTAAGATTGTAGGTATCTTAGTTACCTTTCTCACTGCTGAAACAAAATACTTGACATCCAAAGTTAAAGGATGAAAAGTTTCTTTAGTTCACAGTTTGTAGAGGTTTCAGTCCATAATTGGCTGGCTCCAAGGCAGAGCGGCACATGGCAGAGGGGTGTCACAGAGGAGAAACAGTTCACAGCATGCAGAAAACAGCAAAATAAGAAAGGGAACCTTAGGAGAGTCTTTCTGCCCCTTTTATCTTATCCAGACTACTTAGGGCAAGTAGCACTCACATCCTTAATCCTAGTGCCCTTGAGTTTAGCATTCCACCATGAATCAATTCCAGCATCACACACTCTAGATCCAGCCACCCCTGAAAAGCCCGACTTATGACTGCATGAGGCTTTGGGGGGACATCTACACATAAGGCATAACAGTAGGGTTTGAAAGACATTCAATCCTTTCTTCTAAAATGATGAAACACCGTCTTTTACTATTCTACTCATAAAGACAAAAGAACCTTGGTGGATTCTAATGCTGTCACAAGATGCTCCTCAAAAAAAAAAAAAAGCTTTCTTTGAGATAAATATTTGAGAATGCTTCATATTAAATTCCCTTATTAGAGTCAAAACACATCTCTACAGTGGAAACCACAAGAAGTTCTGACATAAATAAAACTGTTGAGCTGGGGCAAGGGTGGTAGAGTGCTTTCCTTGCCCAGCATGTGCCATGCCCTGAGTTTCATCCCCAGCACCACAAAGAAAAAGGAAAAACTAGTATCCTTGCTTCATGCACGATTTCACAAACCATTTAATGATAGACTCCCTTTTTATTGTAGCATCTAAAAACTTCAAATGTAACACACTTTGGAAAATTTCAATCTGATAATGAAAATGTTGTGATAGCCCAACTTCCTCACTTACTTGATGGAAAAAAAGAAGTTAGAGCCCAAGCATGGCAATAGAGTTTTTAAGTTGACTAATTAACTAGACAAAGAATTTGACCTAACTTCTAGCCAAGTCCCCTCCCCACTGCATGATTCCAAGGGCCACACTCATAAAAGAAGCCTATCTAGAGTTTTCCCATTAATAAACGGTAATACAGAAAGTATTTGGCTTGGAAACAGCCCAAGTGCCCATCAACTGGAAACTGGATAAAGAAGATGTGGTTTTTTTATAAAATGGAGTACTACTCAAACATAAAGAATGAGAAACTAGAGACATTTATAACTAAATGGATGCACACTGAGGCCATACTCTTAAGTGAAATAAGACACACATGTGTAAATACCGAATAGTTTCTCTGGTGTGAGAAACTGAAAGGGTAAATAAGGATTAAAATGATTCAAGGAATAGTTGATAAAGTGAAATAGGAAGAGAAGGTCCAAATGGGTAGGGGAAGTGGGAGGGGTAGGAGAAAGGAAAGAAGAGAAAGGAAAAATGATGAGAAAAGGAAAAAATGGAAAAAAAGTTTTGAAAATAGGGAAGGGTGGAGGCAGTGAAGGGAGGGCAGGGAATGGGGAAAAAATAAGAACCAAGGTACATCATGTAAAGGTACAAGTACCCAGTGATAAATGTAAATGTACTGTATACCTAAAATGTACCAATAAAAGAATTTAAGAAAAAAAAAGAACGTATTTGGCACTGCTTTCCCTGTAGAAAAGCGCATGTCACAAAAAAAATCTGCTAATTTGTTCCTCAACCTAGTGTCTCTCTTCTGGGAAAAATCAGGCAAATCCCTTTCCAGTATCTTCACAGCTTAAGTCAGAGAATGGGAGAGAATAACAAGTATCTGATTTTCCTGGCTCTCAGTGTCACATGAGGTGAGTTCTAGGAATTGATATCTTTAACTCAAGAATTAGACTGGTGTACAGTGGTCTGGTCCCTGGGTTGTCTGACTTACTTGAAGGAAAGGAGGCCTTGAGCACTACTACTACTGTTCCACTACTGTTGACACAGGAAAATATCATTCCTGATCAGATAATGTTCAAATCAAGGACCATGGGAAATCAAAGGTCAAATCTAAGCTAAGAGGTTTTATTCAACTAAAATTAACACAAGGAATTAAATACAATTAAGTGGGCCGGGGATTTAGCTCAGTGGTTCCACCACCTGCCCAGTAAGCACAAGGACCCGAGTTTGATCCTCGGTACCGAAAACAAAAAACAAACTACAAAAAAATACAATTAAGTGTTCTCTTAAATTTTAAGTAAAATTAAACATAAAACCTCATATGTTGTCATTTTAAATCCAAACTAAGAGGAATTACACAGATTTCTGCAGGACCACTGACATCATGTAGGATCTCTGAAAACACATCTCCCCATCAGTACTCTCCATGACAGAGTTCTCTTCACATTCCCAAAAGGCTGAGGACATCCCTTCTTCCCCTAGGGAACACAGTAGAAAGAGATGAGGTTTTACCAATAGGGTTTAGGACTCCTGATATCTTCGCTGGACAGCTTGGGGCTGGTGTTCCATTGCATCTGAGCCTCTCACAGTCAGTGTCCCTCCTTGTACATCCCCATAGAGGGTCAGAGAGTCTCCTAAAAACAAGATAAAGCCTCAAATACTCCCAAGAAATCCTTGGCATAAAAAAAAAGTTCCATGTAAATCCACAAGACCTGCAAGATATTTTATCTGCTGGACTCTAAGGAAAAGCAATGCATTGCTAGAAATCTTATTCCTGGGCTAAAATGCTAGAGAGGAAACTAAATTCACTTCTTAATCACCCTCTCGTCCTGTCTGCAAAGGGGAAATGCTGTTTTCTGAATATACTAAGGGAGAGATGGAAGTATTAAAGCTACATTAATACTTTTTTGAGGAGAGAAAGGCCTACAATTTTACATTCATGCTATGATCATAGCTTAAAAACATCACCATAACCTATGAGACTATCAGAAAGCATTATTAAGAGCTCATCCCCTTCAATCCTATGAGCCACTCTCCCCTTCTTCTTCCTTCAAACCTACCATAAAGAAAGGATCAAATATATTAATTCTTACTTGGAAGTGACTGTCATGACAAGATGGCAATCACCCTGAAAGTATCTGGGGCAACTGTCAATTATTGTTGCTAACATCATTGTTGTTTTCAATAGCACTTTTTGATTTAAATAAATTCAAGTGAAACTTAGATCCAAACACAGCTAAGTTCCAGTCTCATTTTATGATTTACTTACTGTATAAATTTAGTAATAAGAAGGATAATGTATATTTTCATAATAATTATTCAGAAAGCACTGGCTGCCAAAACATACCAAATCAAATTGAACAAGTGTGCGATCACAGACTGATCAATCACAGCCTGGGGGAATAAACTATAAAACTAACCTTGAGTTATTATAATATCATGATTTAAAATAGAGAAATCATCTTTCAGTCTTTTTCAGATAGTTTCATTGCTTGGAGATTACAGTGTTTGGACTACCAGATATGATATCTTCACCCTAGCCTTTGAAATCTGGGTTATATTTTTATTTCAGCATAACATTATTGAGCCTCTACTGAGTTCTGAGTGATTCCCACAGGAAGTGGCCTCAGACTGTTGGGGTCATTCATTGTATTCCCTCTCAGCAGGCTTTCCAATCAGTGTTTTGTAGGGAAGACTTTCCACTGGGCCACATAGCCCCAAGGAGAAGCAGCAAGATGAAGTCTCTCTGCCACCTGGACTGTGTGGGCACTGAGGGGTCCAATTCTGTGGGAACATGACTGTGGAGGTGAGCTAGAGCCAGGGAGGAAGCCAGGGTAGCGACTAGAGCATACTGAACTGGACCTTTCCTATGCTAGGATTCGGGAGGTAAAAGAGACTATGAGCTTTGAAGAGGACAGGTCATTTCAACAACCTGAATTTTGTGACCTATTTCCAATATTTTCCCTGTGTAGCCCTGCTGATATTCACTTATTTTAAAAAACAGTCAATTTTTAAATACCCTGACTTGTCTCAGTCATGATGAAGGGGATTTACTCCTGTTCTGCTACACTTCCAAGATGATGCCTACTTCCAAGAGGCCAAGGAAACAGAAGAGACAGAAATGGAGAAAGGAACATCCTAAGGGGAAGTAGAAACTGAGGAGAAACTGCCAGATCCCTTTGGTTCATCCTCCTTGAATGTATGAAGATCGCTCTCATGCTCAAAGTGCAGAGGTACTGAATTTTAAATTTTGTATTTTCCCTTATACAGATCCCATTCCTTTATTTGACAGCAGCGAATCTAAAATGCTAACATTCTCCTCTACCATTTTCACACTAGATGTCTTTGGTTCCTGTTTTTCAAATAATGTGGAAGTAACTAAGCATGAACTTCTTCAATTTTCTTCTCTGCTGTCTTTCAGCAACATAAGCAGATTCATCCACAACTGCTTTTCCTGTCCTCTATGTCCCTGTGAAGTATTTCCTAGTCCTTTCTCAGACTAATCCTTAATCTTAATCCACTTTTCTCCTTTTTTTTCCAGAAACTTGTGCACTGAATTACCCCTCTTCTCTCAAATCTTCCTTTAAATAATTCTTTCATTACAGGGGGAAGGGTACTTTTGGATATTTTTCCCTAGATATAACCATCTGTTTTCCTTCCAGTCTGTCAAAAAAATCTAAAAGTATAAATTACACTTACTATATTTATTTTTCTTTACCTCTTTTCACCAGGTGGTTCAAGAAGCAAACTCCTACTCATTCTTCAAACCCAGCTGAATTTTTTACTATCACTGTGAACTTCTCACAGCTCCTTCCTCTCTTCTGTCATGAAGAATGGACCCTCTTTTCTGTACCAAAAGCCCCATGCTGCTTCCTCCATTGTACCCCCTTCCATGATCCATATTATAGCATCTGGTGCTTAGGTCTATTTCTCCACAACATTCTACATCTCCTGAGAACTGCAACTACATCTTGTTCTTTTTTAAAAATAGTTTTTACCACCTTATATGATGTTCAAAGCACAGCAGGAATTCCATAAACATTTATTTGATGAAAAGACTATCGTTCTTAAATTCTGGGTCCCCAAGAAGCACCAATACCCAAAGATAATGAAGACGAGCAAACTTTTTTGGGGCCAGAGCTATGGAGTAAGAGAAGGTCTTCATCAGAGTCAATACAAAGCTCTGAATCAGAAGAAAGAATTATAAGAGCCTTAAATGTGTACAAATGCCACTGTCCAAAGTCTACAAGGAACTCCTGGGACAAAAGTGAAAAAAACTGGAGTTACTTGGGTTATAGCTGAGAAAGTACATGCCAATTTTGGTTTCTTAGATAACTAAGTTAGTCCACGCCAAGAAATTCTCAGTCCCTGGCTGTAAGAATCCACTAGGTGTCATCACCAGATACAGTTGGTGTTTAGATGTCCCTGGAATGAATGGGAGACCTAAGGCAGGAAAGAAGGAAAAGGCTGACCATCTTTGCCAAGTAAAACTGTTTGCACACAGACTTAAAATCTGAATTTCAATGACTGAACTCTTTTGACTTTTAAAGTACCTCCCACCCACAACAGAAAAAGCCTACAAATATTTTCATTCTCACAATCTTTGCATCTCGTTTTCTTTTCTCTTCAGCCTAATGGTGTTTTGGAATAAAAATCTGAAATTCTATGTGTTTAATCAAATACCACTTACAGAGGACTAGGAAGAGCTCCCTACCCCACCCTGAGTCCATCCTTCCTGACCCTCACCGACCCACTTTGATTCTACTCTCAATAGCAATTTTTTCTTGCTTTTTTCAAATTGTTCAAATTAAATCATGATCACTAACGACATTTTTAGGGTCAAAGGAGAAAAGAAAACACTGGAGAAGAAGCAATAGCTGTCAAAGGAGTAAAGGTTTTTCCTGGGGCAATATAAAAGAAAATAGAGATGGAAAACTACACAGCTTTAAATTCCCAAAGAAACTGAGGGAGGGCTGATGAATATCGGCTGTTGAGAAGCTTTTTCCCAATAAAGTGAGAAATCTATTCTTTTTAACTTGATCCCAACAGGGAGATATCGCTGAGGCTACTTTCAACAGATGGAAACACTCCACCTGCCTCAAGGATATACTACAGCATAAACAGCTACTGTTTCTCATGTGTCTTGTTAATGTGTTCTGTACACTGAAGTCCTACACAATTACACAGCGTATTTCCTTCTAGGAGCTTAGGGCCCTTTATGGAGAGCTTAATGCTTTAGAAAGCAATTTCCTGGCTCCCTCAATGAAGTTTGAATATTGAAGGGGCTGTCACAATCTAAACAGGTCTATTCTTGTTCTCCTGTCTGGACTCAGGCATGTCTTCTACCAGTCTGCATGGGCCCACCTTTTCCTACAGCCACCATTCCAGAAACCAGCATTGTGTAGGTGCCTGTGGATGGGTGTCAGCTGAGCTGCATTGAAAACCCCTCACTTTAGACTGCAAGCATCACTGATGGTGATGGGAGACACAGTAATTATCATTAGCCCTCCGTGGTTTGAGCAACAGGGGATGTGAGCCAATTGATAAAGGAGATGAGAGCTGATTAATAAACTCTCTCTGTGTAGTAGACAGGTGGTTCTCAAATGTGAATATCCATGAGAATTTACCCAAAGTGTTCGCTTAAATATAATATCCTGCCCCTCCCTTCCTAAGACATTGATTCAAGAAGTCAGAGTGGAGCCCACAAATTTGCATATATATATAACACAGTCAAGGGCAGCTGGTCCACACTCAGAGAATGCTGGGATGCACAATACTGACACATGTTCTACATAGTCCTCAGAGCCTCCAGGCACAATTAAGCTCCAGTCAGCCATGAAGATAGCCAGTTCTTAATGTGCTTTGCCCTTCCATTTTCCACCTCCATTTTATACTCTCCATCCCTTGCTCCTGTTTCCTGGGATCACTTCTCAAATGAACTACCTGAAATACCCTTGTTTCAGGCTCTACTTTGAGAAGAAATCCACCTTAAGGCCTGGGCTTTTTGCCCCCATTTGTCATCAATACTCCTATTGGATTCACTCAGCCTTGTTCCCTTGGACAGTATAGTTATAAACTCTGCCTTCTTATCACAGCATAAAACAAGATCAGAACTAACACCTTATTCAGCCATGCAAGCCAGTAGAGCTTTACTGAGATCAGACATTTAATAGGAGTTAGTACTGGTGGCAGTTGTATTCTATGTATTTAAGTCAAAGGCTTGACCTTCTCACCTCTATTTTGTTCATAAGCTTACCAGGGAATCACAGATTTCCTAAGGATCTCTCATAGCAGTGGAGAGAAACAGTTTTGTGGGATGTGATACTGACATGTTGGGTGCCTGTCAAGCAGCCATTCCTCTCTTTGAAATCAGAGCACCTGTGTTCATGCAGTGTGCCCAGCTCTGTGGTATGAATCATGATTGTTTAATTCAATTATGTCTACAGTACAGTAAGCTATTGCCTAATGCTCATTTTCTCGGCCTTCTTGTCACTGCAGTGTTTATACTGGACACTTAATTTTGGCCAACAGGAAATGAGAGGAAGTTTGAAGGTGCTTCTGAAAAACAATTTTTATCTCTATTGAAAAAACGTAGTAACAATATCTTCTTTTGTTGCCTGGGTGGTTGCTACTCTCCTGCCCTGTGAATGCAGGTGTCCTGCTTGACTCAGTGACAGCCACCATGCAACCGTGAGGTTACAATATCAGCATAGAAAGCTGCCTGATTCTGAATACTTTGCTATATCGGATGATTAATATCACTTGAGTCACCATTAGTCAAGTTCTTTTTTTTGTATCCAAAGATATTCTTGACTTATATGTGACAACTGCATCCAGAATATATAAAGAACTCCTACGAATCAATAATAATGAGACAAACAAATCAATAAAAAAAGGGAAAGATCTACATAGTCACTTCACACACACAAAATGACACAAATGATCAATAAATCTATAAAAAGGGTGCTCAATATAAGTATCCATCAGGGAAATGCAAATTACAAACCAAGAAAGACACCACTACATACTCACCAGAATGGCTAAAAATTATAAATAATGGTAATGGGAATATTTGCAAGATGTATTTTAAGTGGAAATTTCTTACAGAGCTGATGGAAGTTAAAACACTCTTGTTCCAAATGGCAAGGATGTAGATTAGAAGATGAATGGCAGCTTCAAACTGTAGCCAAACCACAAGGCTGCACCCCACCTACCCACCTACCCACTGCATAAGCTACCCACTTGGTCACACTCAGAAGTGGACAGGAGAAACTCTGTCTCTGCAGGGGAACCAGACTCTTCTATCCCACAAACTCGGCCACTGATGGGGAGCTGCCAGACACTTCTTTTATCCTTCAGCATTTCATGTGTGACAGCCTCAAGTGGTTTCAATGATAGATATAGTTCTTAGATTATTTTAACTATTTCAAAAAACAAAATTTGGTACTTAGGTTGATGAGGATATGTGTAGTTATGGAGATAGTAAGTAAAAGTGTTTTATATCTAGACTTCTCTGGATAATCTAGGGCTGGAGATAAGCACTTCCATTACTTTATAACCTTGTAACTCCTTACTAAATAAATATGTATTTTATGGATTCTAAATAAATATCTGTTGATTTGAATTGATTTTGCTATTAAATCCTCAAAGAGCAATACTAAGATTCATAGATAGCTATGTCCTGGATGTACACACACACACAAACACACACACACACACACACCCCATCATTTTCTTCCTTTCCATGTCACAACAGAAAGTATACCAAAAAAAGGAGGGGCAGAAGTCATGCCTCAAGTACCACTTACTCTGAAATCTTAGCCATGTTGTTTTACCAAAAAGTCCTTGGTTTTACCACCAGCAAAATGAAAAATACCAATAGTTTCCCTGACCCAAGATTGGAAACAAGACCAGTGATCTCTCAAGGCTGCTTATAACTCAAAAGAGAGCAAAGTCTTTGAGGCTACTTCAGTCAAGTTGTCTCTCATTTCTTTTGCTCTCTCATGGTTTTACAGGTCTCATCTTTCCTTTCTTAAATTATATCTCCTTTCTTTCAGCCACCTTTGTCCTTCACTTTATACAAGCCACAGGCCCCATTTCCATCCTTTTCTTCCCTAACATGAATCCATTGTCCATTCCCCTCTCCTGAACCCATAAAGAGATGAATTATAATACTTCCCATATATGTAAAATCACAGAAAGCCTATCCTCTTCAACACTCCACAAAGGAAATGCTGAATTCTTTGGAAAAACAGGGAGATATTTACTTAAATGTATTTGATAATATATTGTTAGGATAATAATCAGTGGGGATAAGGAGTTAATGGATATTTTCCAACCATAAAAGATAATGATACCCATAGACTAAAAGAAAAATATTATATACAAAAAGAAGATAATTCTTTCATAATAGGAGTTCCATTTTTCATTTTTCTACCATTGTAGGTTAACCCTACATATATTTTAAGGTCTCATAAAGTATGTGACATCTAAGTGGATACTGCTGTCCCATAGGAATTATATTTTAATGGGGTGAGGTGGATAGTATTATCTAACATAAACATTAAAGACTAACATTTGTCTCATGTGTAAAAGTTCTAATATTTATGATCCTCCATAATCACAATTATTAAAAATAGTAAAATTATCCCAAGATCCACAAAGCAGATATAAAACACTAGACAAGTGAGTAATAGAAGGGGTCTTATTGTATTGTAAAATAAATTAAAAATCCATCATAAAAACAATTTCAGGAGCTCCGCCATGGCCATCCCACGCTCCTAGGGCAGAGAAGCTGAGCTGGTCCCAGCACCCAGAAAGAAGCTCTCAGGCCACCATCCCACGCTCCTTGGGCACAGAAAGGCAGAGAAGCTGAGCTGGTCCCACCACCTGGAAAGAAGCTCTCAGGCCACCATCACATACTCCTAGGGCAGAGAAAGTGAGCCAGTCCCAGCACCCGGAAGGAAGGTTGCCCGCCGCAATCCCACACTCCTAAGGCAGAGAAGCTGAGCTGTTCGGGCACGAGAAGCACAGCCCGCCCCCCTCCCGCACCATTGAAATGAGAAGACACTTAAACAAGCCTAAAAAACAGACTTCTGGATCACCTACAGCAAACCCAAAGAGAAACGAAATGAAACAATCTGATACTCAACCACCTGGACTCTCTGAACTGGCAACAAAAGAGGATCTGGGAAAAATGGAATCAGACATAATTACTCAGATAACAGCAAAGATTTTGCTCATGGTGCAAGACATGATTAATAAATCTAGAGAGGACACAGATAAAAAAAAAATAGAGGATCTGAGGAACATGATGGAATCCCAACATAGGAAACAAATGGAATCCATAAAACAGATGCAAACAGATTTCCAG
>NW_004624778.1:15137044-15148377 GCF_000247695.1 Heterocephalus glaber | reverse complement strand
CACACACACACACACACACACACACACACACACACATTTATTTCTTGGCATTCTGAGATCTCAAAACATTTAAGAAAACCTATTTTATGCTGAGTGAGTAGAAATCTGATTACGCTGTAGGGACCAGGGGAAGAAGATAATTTTGGATTCCGGAACACTTTGAGGGAGAACAGTGCAATACACACCTGGTAGGAGGAGGGGGCAACCAAATGTGAGCAAGAGGAAGCTAAGGGCATGGCAGGGAGAGGCAAGGGAAGAAAGAGAGTATGGAGAAGTGAAAAATGGGCCCAGAAAAGCAAGAAGTGAGACAGATTCCACCTTCTCTAAAATGGCTTCAGGCATCTCTCCTTAATAAGTCTATGCACAATAAATCTCTATTTCCAGGTCTGCTCAGCAAACCGTGGATCACTCTCTCTACATTTTACAGTTAAGCAATAGCTTGCAGTGCTTTTCAGACTGCTCCTCCAATTTTTAATTAATTGACCAAACTGTCCTTAGTTGAAACCTAAATATATCTGAACCCTGCTCTACCTCCAGAACAGGGAAAACTCTAGCCTGAGGGCTGTATAATGATGCTTTTTTGTTTTCAATACTTTTGATGCTTCAGCATCTTTGGACCTTGCTGACCAGGAGGTAGTGCCTCTCCCAGGCAGATCCAATTGCTATGAGCATATGTCTCCTATGCAAATGCACCATCCCAGCCCATTTCACCATGTCTTTTATGGGACTCTTACACTCAGGGTCACTATTCCCATGGTCTAATCACCCCAAGACAGGTTCCCAACCATGAGCAGAACAGCTACTAAGGCCCAGGGCCTGCATAAATCAGTGGGCAAGTCAATCCTAAACCTGCATATCCTGCTTTACCCAATCTTTTCCATAGAAAATAGCAAGGGCTCTTGCCCACATTTTCCCACCTGACTCAGTCTGGGGTTTTCCTGTGTAGCCCTACTTGGAGCAATATGCCCCCTCCTCTTGGGAACTAGGTAAAAAGAACTATCTTTCTCCTGATCTGCTGACCTCAGGATATCTGAATAATAATAAAACCTATGTTTAAAACAAGGAGTAGCAAGTCACAGACAGAAGGTTAGAACCCAAGGCTTCTACACCAGTCTAGTCATATTCCCCAGACTTGCTACTGGTCCTTCACAGTTGAGCTTTATAGTTCTCCACAGAAAGGGGTTCAGTAACTTTAGGTATTTTCAGAATAATCTGGTTTTTATTCAATACTCCAAATTGAAGGAGGGACAATAAGGAAAAGAAATGTATGTGGACTGGTAAAGGAATAGCAGGAGCAGACCTTGCAGTGGAACTGTCTCGTGTCTTGGCTGTAGTGATCTGGCAAATGTAAACCTGGGGTAATATTCATAGAGCTAACTGTGCACATAAATGAAGCATATAAAGCAAGTGAGATCTGAGTATAATGATATAATGATTAATATAATGATAATATGATCATTGATATAATGAGTTATATTAATGTGAATTTCCTGCTTGCCACATTGTATGATAGTTATACAAGATGTTATTACTTGAAGAAACTGCAGGAAAGGTATACAAGGAGTCTTTATTTCTTATAATTACATGTGAATCTACAATTATCTTAGAATAAAATTTAAATAAATCTCCTAAAAAGGAAGTCAAGAAGGCAGAATTTTCAGTTAGGGAAGGAAAAGAAAATGAGGAACAATCTTGTAGCTGAAAGATCTGCATGGCTCATCTCAGGTAGGAAGGATCCTCACTCCACCTCCGAAGCTCTCTGCCTGGCTGTGTGGGACCTGACTTAGGGAAGGAAGGCCTTCAGTGAGGCACTCTGAACCATCTAATCCTCTACCAAGGTTTCTCTTGGAAATCAGAGCTTAGGGACCAGTGCAGCCTCAGTCCCAGAGCGCTCCTGCAGTCTCCCAGGGAATCCCACAGGGTGGAGGGCAAGGTATAGGCACTCCTCATATTTCCCTTCTCCCTACAGTTTGAGTTGGGACCAAGAACAAGTCACAAAAGCCACTGACTTAACATGATTATGTAGCTTGAGATTATGCTGAAGTATTGGGCAAGACACCTCTGGTGGTTTGTTATGGGAGTCAATTGTGGGTAATACTCTGTCATGTAACATTGCTCTCATGTTCCAGGAGTCTCATGACTAAAACAAAGGTCCTGTTTTTCATATCCTCACTGTCTTCTGGAAGAATCTCACACTCTCTTCGCACTCCTTTCTCTTCTTAATTAGAAGGGTTAGAGGAATACAGACCTGCTGTAGATCCTAGGGTCATGCCTGGATCTGGACATACAAAAGCCAGATGCCCCATTCCAGTTGGCTCTGAACTGAACATAGCTGATGACACCTGTCTTTGCACCCCCAATTTCTGGGCTATGCCTCTCTCACACTTCAGATGCTCCCTCTACCATTCTGGGTTTCTCAAGTGCCCCTTTCCTCTCAAATGACCCCTTAAAAACTTCCATGCACTAGCTTAATAATAATGTCTCTACTTTGGGAAAGTGCTTTTTTGGCTTGAGGAATCTCCCAATAGCTCTAGAAGTAGGGAAGAAAAAAATGAATGATCTTTTTCATTTTATGAATGTGAAAATTTTGTCTCTGAGAAGGTAAGAGAGTAGTCATAGCCCACAGAGTTAGTCAACAGTAAATCCAGAACTCAAAAGTATACTGAGCTTGTGATGTACTAGGTTAAACTTCACAGTCCATTGCTTCATCCTCACACCATATAAGATGATTCAAGCTACTGTAAATAATGGGCCCAAACTATATGGTAAACCAAACATAATAGAAATGCACATTTTCTATCTTATTCCACCCTGCAGTGCTCTGTGGGCAAATAGTTCTGTGAGGTTGCTTGCCTCTGTGCAGTCATTGAGGAAACCAGGTTGACCAAAGCCCAGCTACCTTCACTACATGGCTGTGAAAGTCATCTGGGGTCATTTCCTCCCAAACAGACAGAAAAATCTCATTGATGAGTGGATAGGAGAGGTTTGGGGAGAGTTGGTTGCTTGGCTTAGTTTGCAGTACTAAGGATTGAACCCAAGGCCTTTGCACCAAGCTACATCCCCAGCCACCACCTACCCCTTCTTATCAAGACAGAGTCTTGCTAAGTTGTCCAGGCCAGGGTTGAACTTAAGACCCCTACCTCATCCTCCCAGCATGCTACGATTATAGGCATGCACCACCACACCTGCTTGAAAGGGTTTTTGGAAGAAGCCTGTTATGGTCTAAATGTTTGTGCCCCACAAAATTTATATGTGGAGATCCTAATCCCCGAAGTTATGGTATTAGAAGGTAGGGCCTTTAGAAAATGATTCAGTCATGAAGACAAAACCCTCGGAAATGAGATTAGCGCCCTTATAAAAAAGACTGCAGAGAAATCTCTTGTCCTTTCTGCCATGTGAAGAAACAGCAAAAAAGGCTATGAACCAGGAAATGGGCCCTTACTAGATGCTGAATCTACTGATACCTTGATCTTTCCAACCTCAAGAACTCTAAGAAGTAAATTTCTGTTGAATTTTTTCTGAGATTTGACTTTTCCTGGAGACATTTCCACTTTAACAAAAACTGAAAGCTTAAGCCAAAAGACATGCAGTGGAACTCCAGTTGTCTGCCTTTCACCTGGCAGTCCTCCTGGGGAGCTGAGAGACCCCTGCTGCTCTGAAACCTCTGCACAGAGTTTCAGCCAAGACACAAGCCCAGCTCTGTCTCCCCAGGCATTTGAACATATAAAGAGAGACCACTGTGAAGGAGGCAAGAATAAAGTCTTATTAGACCGTGGCCATAACCCCGATTGTGTCCTCAATTTCTAAGGGTATTTGAGCACTAGCTTAAACTTTCTGAAATTCAGTTTTTCCTTTTATGAAATGAGAGGAATAATCCAAATCCCAGAGTAAGCTTCAACCTGGGAAGAAGCCTCCAGACTCGTCATCCCATTGGGAGTTCTTCATGGGATTGAACTTTGATGTGTTCTTTGGATTCAAGAAAGTAGATGTTGCCAACATCCTCCCCCTCAGTAAAATACCCTCACTACTCACTAAACATTCGAGGGCTATATGGACGATTTTTCCCACAGCTGTATGCTCCTCTCTCTCTCTCTCTCTCTCTCTCTCTGTCATATTCACCATTTGACTACATAATTAAAGAAGACTGGAGAAGCACCACCACCATTCAACAGTCAATGTAGAGTGAGTGGGATGTTCCACTTAGAAATACTTCTTTGCTCTTCTGCCCCTTTGCCTTCCTGTGTCCTCCTCCCTCATACCCTACTCCCTAGTGGTATTCTTTTATAGCCTCATTTTGCACCATAAGAAAAAATTAGTATGCCAGGAAAATAAACTTAATATTATTAATTGACTCACAGAACAATGAAAAGCTTATTGAAGACTAGCTATACAGCAGGAGGCAGGTACTGCCCAATCCAAAAGACTCATCAAGGGCTCATTCTGCCTCAATATTCATTTCCACGCTTCTCAGGGAGATTAATGTTAAAGGTGGTGATGGTGTTTTCCACTGTGAACCACTGACCCATTGAAAAATCAATGGAGACATACAAACAAATAAAAAGCAACCTAATTCTTTATTTTCCTTGGAGAAATATAAAGTACTCAATTCACTTGCTTCCTAAATTATAAATAAGGAGTCAATGGAACAATTCAATAAACTAATAACAGGAAAAAGAAGAGAGATTCCTAAGGCTTGAGAAAGATGGAGTTGTTTCTTTTTAACCCTTCTTTCAAAATTAATCAACTTGCTAACATTTTTGACTTTTAGGTCAACCTTAACATTATAGCACAGTGGTTGTTAAAACCAGAGGGTGCACACCTGTGTGAAGTAGCAAAAATGTGCATCCCTGGACCCCCTACAAGATTTTGATTCATTAGACCTTTATCATATGCATTTTCTAAGAGTTCTGTAGGTAATTCCTATCCTGGTTCAGAATCTCAGTTCTAGCATATGTTCTCTACAGGGAAGCTCTATCAGCTCACAAAAGGATAAAGAATTCTACTTCTTGGCTGAGTATGGTGGCACACACCTGTAATCTCAGCTACTGGAGAGGCTGAGGCAGGAGGATAGCACGTTCAAGGCCAGCTTGGGCCACTCAGAGTGACTCTTTCAAAATAAAAAATGAAAAAGTGTGGGAATATAGCTCAGTGATTGAGTCCCCTGGGTTTGATCCACAGAACTGCAAAAGAAAAGGCAGAGAGAATTTAACTTTTCTACTCCCGTCAATATCATGTTTAGCCATGTGACTAAATTTGAACAATGAATTGTGGGCAAAGTGATAGGTGTCAATTTGAGTAAAAGAGCCAGCTCTACCCAAAGTTCATTAGCTTCTCCCTTCTACCACCATAACTATTATGTCCCAGATAAAGACTCTTCCATCCTTCTGGATCCATAATAAAGAGGAAGAAAGATGTAACTAATCCACAGTGGACATATGGTGTGAGCTAAAAATAAGCCTTGGTTTTTATAGCCACTGGTAATTAATTATGATAGTTAATATTAGGTGTTAACTTTAATGAATTAAGGGATACCTAGAGAGCTGGTAAAGCATTGTTTTGAGGTATGTCTGTAAGGATGTTTCCAGAAAAGACTGGCATTTGAGTCAGTGGATTGAGTAAGGAAGACCTGCTCTCAAGTGGTACAGATAGACGCCAATCAGCTGAGGGCCTGGAGCACTGAGACATTTTGTTCTGCCCTTAACCTCAAAAGTCAAGGTTCACCAACCTTCAGACTCCAGGACTTGTACCAACTACATGTTGGGTTCTCAGGCCTTGAGATTTAGACTGACCCATACTACCTTCCCTGGTTCTCTAGCATATCACTGAGACTTTTCAGCCTCTGTAACTACATGAGCCAATTCCCCTAGTGTATCCTCTGTCACATATCTATATGTTTCCTGTGGATTCAGTTTCACTGGAGAACTCACTAGTACCAGGATGTTTGTTGCTGCAGCATAATCTAGCCTATCCTGACTGAATAGAAGATTAATGCTGGATCTCTTTTGATAGCTGGAAGATCCTTGCCTATGCTTTAAGTGAAAGCAGGAAATACTTATCTAGTGACTACTACTTGCCTGGGGCATTACATACAGTGTCTTTTCAGTTTTTTAACATAAAAACAAAAGAAGTATTATCCTTATTTTATAAATAAGGCAGCTGTGTTTTAGAGAACTAAAGGAATTTTCCCAAGGTTAGCAGTAAATAATTGATCTTGGCATTAAACACACCATATCTAATTCTCAAATCCATACTCTCCACTACAGGAAATTATTCCAAATATATACATATATCATTCAGGCTTTAATTTATTTTCTGGTCTAGTAGGGTTTCTGTTTATGATAGTAGGAAGGGAAAAGGCTCATAACAGGAGGGAGAACCAGAAACAAAGCCTTTCTCGTGATCATACCCAAAGCAGGCCAGACTGTCTCAAGGAGAGGGAGATATTAACGCTGAGTCTGTCTCAGTGGGAAGCACTCACTCCATGGTGTCCGTGACCCAGCCTCTTAGAGTGGCTTTGAAACAGATGACTGTTGGGAACATGTCTTACGTGTCCCCAAAGAAAATGCTGATAATTCAATGAAAATGAAATCATTAATGCAAATTGCATTAAAATGTAATCTACCTTATTTCTGAGAGAGGGAGGGTGCTGGTAACTGATTATAAAATATACTCAGAGAGCTCTGATTTCTTGCTTAAGGAGTTACATATTTATAAATCCTTTAAAAGTAAATTGTCATGCAAGCATCACGCTGGGTTCTGAATCTCCATTGTTCCCAAAATAAACATAGGAATACAGCCCAGAGAAAGCTACAATGGTCCCTAATAACAGCAAAGCCTTCCTCAAGATCAAATCCAAAGCAGGCCAGGGGCACATAGCCATCCTGCATGCTGCAGTCCCTCATGTCTGCTCTGTCCATTTGGTGAGCCATGGGCTGCATACAGGAGTGAGAACACACTCATCTGATCATGACAATCCATCCTGAGGACAACATGGCTCTGCAAGCTAGAAGTCACACAGTGCTAGCAACAGCACAATACACACACACACACACACACACACACACACACACGCAATATATATATATATTTAAAATGCACTATGCCAACAAATACTTATACTGCTTTTCCAACAAAGGTTATACAAGGGGTTTCTGCCATGTTACAAAGCAGAAAACATTGCTTTGTCAGATACCCAACCCTCTTCCCTGTGCCACCAGTGCCAGCTTACAGGCCTGTAGCAGGTGGTTTGTCCTTGACTAAATCTTCTTCCTCTTTTGGAACTCTTTCTCCCACTTCCTTAGATAGCCACTTTTCATTTCCGAGATTTAACAATGTTCTTTCCTAACTTTATTATTATAACCTTCCAAGGATCTGATCTCATTCATAAACATCATAACATGAAAGAATTTCTCACAAAGCCCTCAATCTGGAAATAGTCACATCAGCCATTTCATAAGCATTATCTGGTTGGAGTTATTTCAAGCATTAGACAGTGAGTAAGCAAAGGTCTGAGAAGATAAAGGCCTCCATTCCTCAGCAGTCCTTGCTTTACCAGTAAGGAGAGCTCATTCTAAAATTTTTCTAGTCCATTCACCTCTAGTCACCAAAACCTCCACCATATAATAGGTCTCAGATTCCCAAGATACACACACTGCTTTGATTTAGTTCTGAGGAAACTCAAGGAACACTGAAAAGTAACACATCACAGGTCAGTTGACCGAAAAATAATCCCAAAGGCAGGGAGTTTTGTTTTATACTTTCCTGTTTAAAATGAGCAGTGCTATTTCCTTTGTATGACTTCTCACAGCTCAGGCTTCCTCACTCCATTTTCCTGTCTTTGTTTTCCCACTGTTTAAAGCTTTCTCTAAAATCCAGAACAAAGAGCACCTCCTGTATAAAATGTTCTCTCACTACCCTCATCTTGCTGTGATTTTCCTTGTGTGGAGTTCCTTCCACATTACCCTTCTGGATTTAGGGTCTTGCTATTTCATTACATGCTTTCTGGTGTTGTTTATTGTTTCTCATTGTAATATCATACTTCCTAGAGCAGACAAATGGGGATTTGTTATCTCTGCAGCATCCTTTCCTATGAGAAGCAGTTTTCCCCATTGTAAGGTAATTCTGCTTTATCTCTACAGCTGAAGTGGAACTAAACCTGCCCTATGCACATATTTGGTTAAACAGTGAAATTATGCCCTTTCCAGTGAGCAGATCTGGAATTAAAAGTATTCTAAGCTGTGAGCATTTCTAGAGCCTTGTCCAAAAAGTTTCAGGGGCTATAACAATAGCATAGTCCTGGGACTTCCAGAAGCTGTAACACTATTATAGCCCAAAAGACAGGGCAGGAAAACAGAGCTAAGAGATGAGAAGAGAAAGATTATATTTCTCAATATCCGGCATGAAACTAAATGTACTTCTTTTGAAATTACTACTTACATGAATTAACCTTTTTCTTCTTCCCAATTAGTTGACCTTCTGCTACTTGAAACAGTAGGAGTCATAACAAATATACCTTCCCAATATAATTATAAACTCAAGACATTTGTCCATGTCATAATTTTTTGTATTATCTTGTAGGAAGAGAAAGTGGAAAACATCCCCTACACTGACCATCATATTTGAGGGCATAGGAATATTTGAATAGAAGAGAATAATGAAAACTAGTGCTTCAGTTTCTAAGTAGCAACATAAATGTGCCAGACATTCATAAGTAAGACAAAGAAACCCTTGTAAGGCAACATAGACCTGAGGAAGAAGTCAAATTCTCCTTAACACAGTAATGTTTAGTATTTCAAAAGATGCAAGGTTACTTTCACGTTAACTCTAGGAGTCTGTCCATGAGTCTTTTAGTACTCTTGCTTTGATAATGCATGATTGTTTCCTAGATGAACAATGGAAAAATGGCTGTCATTACTTGGACTAGAACCTATTATTCTTAATCAATCACAGCTAAAACAAGGAGCACTTGTGTTAATAACTTACTAAGATAAATTAGCTTCCTAATTTACAAGAATTTATCTAATTTACAAAACAGAGAGGGACCAAGGATCCTACTTTTCCTTCTGGGGATGGGATGGAAGAGAGAAGGCTTTTCATGAAGCAGAGGGTGGAAAGATCCAGGTTGGTCAATTTAAAAAGAGGGAAAAAGGGTTGAAACTGAGATAGGAGAGGGACCAGTCATGGAGTATCCTCCATTCAAAGGCCTAAGCCTGAACCAACTTTCAGAAGACTGCCACAGTTTCAGCCTCTGACATCCCAAGCTGCCTTCAAGGTCTTTACGCCTGAGGATTCTTTGTACCTTGCTACAGTTCAGCGTACTTGATCTGAAGATGTCTGCTGAAGTAGGAAATGGACACTTATCTAGTCATCTTGGATTCCTAAGAAACTCTAGGAAATTTCTTCAAAGGACAAAAGGCAGGAAAATGCTATTTCCTGATTACCAACCCCTCTCTACTGGGGTTAGCAAAAATCACCCTTTAAAGAAAAGAGAAAGAATAGTGCTGTAACCAGGTCATACACTTCCTAGTGCAAAGCCGATATGCAATGGCTACTCATTTTTCCCATTACTAGTCAGCACACAACCAGTCAGAGCCAAAGGGCAATGTCTTTATTGGTAATAACTGTCAGTTCAGTCCTCTCCAAACAATGTTGCTGAGTCATGTGGAATTTTCACTATAGGATATTATAATGTATTTACGGAATGTGAAAACATCATACAGAGAAAGTATGGTCTTAATAATCAGAAAATCATTGAAAGAATGGAGCATTTTTCATTGGAAAACAAGAAGAAACATATTTGTTTAAAATATGGCTTTTAAGGAATTTATTTTTTTCATGTAGTTTAAAGTATTTGAACTGAAAGTCACATTTTCATCCCTGGATAGAAGTAATCTCTTTAAAAACAAAATTCATTATTTCAAGATAATTTTTACATGGTGATATTAAAAATGATAAGGAATTCAAGGAAATGACAGGTAACCCAGAAATTATACTTAACCAAAGAAGAAAAATAGAACATTCACAAATTTCAACTTGGAAGCTGCAATTTTCAATAAATTTTATAGAAAGTATTTGATAGCACACTAACATACAAGTGAAAAGACTTAAAGTTTAATTTATCTGTGCCAATAACTGCATCTGTGACCTTGAAATTTTCACTCAATCTCCCCAGAAATCAGATATGAAGATCTCCAAGAGCATTCTACACCTACCCTTCTAAAAATAAATGGAAAGTAATTTAAGTTATGGAAAAAGTATCAAACTTAAAGAAATTTTGAGCTGGACAGTAACATGTTAAAGAGAAAAAACATTGCCAATGATTTTATTGAGAGTTTTTAAAACCTACTTATTAATATGAACTCATTATATACAAAGTCATACTTATGTATCAGCTGTAATCATTAACCTTATGAAGAAATATTACTATCCCTATTTTACAGATTCAGAAATCTAGGCACACAGAGTTCAAGTAAATTGCCCAAGATTTATATAATTATTAAATATTGGAGCCAGAATTCAAACATGGATCTAATTCAAAATTATTTTCCTCTGTTTTTCCTATAGCTGTCTGCCAGTTCTATTATTCATCACTCTGTGAACATTCAAGCAGAGTCAGAGGACGTTCCTGAGAGCTATGACGTGAAATTTCTGAGAACTATATGCTTGACTATGACAGAGCTGGATAGCTGACCATCAGCTAGCTCTATGCCCATCAACAGGAGGAACATTGCTGGGAGGTGGATGCACAGCCAGATACTACATTTTCTAGCAATCCTACTTGTTTCAATGTGGGGTCGACAGTTCTGTCTCTCCAACAGAATATAAAGGAAGTGACATTTTTCAATTCCACAACATGACTTTTGAGAAGTACATGGGACTTTTACACACTCTATTTCCTCAGCCCAGCCCTGAGAATTCCAAGGTCGTTATAGATGTAAGCCACAAGACACTAAGACCCTTGGTCTTGAATCATTATGCACAAGTCAGCATGCTCTCTGGGAACACTTACATTTTTTTTTCCTTAAATTATTTTATTGGTACATTTTAGGTATACAATACATTTACATTTATCATTGGGTCCTTGTACCTGTACATGATGTATCTTGGTTCTTATTTTTTCCCCATTACCTGTGTGCCCTTCACCCCTTCCACCCTTCCCTATTTAAATAGACTTTATTTCCACATTTTTTCTTTTCTCATAAATTTTTCTTTCCCTTCTTTGCTTTCCCCTTCCCCTCCCACCATCCCTACACCTTTGGACCTTTTCTTCCTATTTCAAATTATCAATTATTCATTTTAATCATTTTAATCCTTATTTACACTATCAGTTTCTC
>NW_004624778.1:15060385-15097048 GCF_000247695.1 Heterocephalus glaber | reverse complement strand
CCTTTCCTCTGTTAAAATGATGACTTTTGGGGGTGGATCTTCCAATGCTGAACCAACACTGCCATCCCTATAATAAAACCACTTTCTACATACTGAAAAAAAAAAGAGTTACATTCCATAGGAGATAGCAATAAATATTTGTGCTTGAATGACAGACCATTACAGGAGATGTCATTCTTTTCTGCAATTAACGTAGTAAGACATTTAGTTTAATAATTCACAATATGTACAGATATCATTTGAAAAGCACATTTGTCCCACCTGGCTAAAGTCCTGTCTTAATTGCCATTTTGTAGTAGTTGATTTGTTAATATTTCTTACGCTCTTTGTTCTATTAGACAAAAGGTAATGAACTAGCCCACTGCTTTGTATTCCCATAGTCACTTAGGATAACAGTCTTCTTTTTCTTCTCCTATTTTCTTTAAATCTATTGGGATTCTGTAACAAGAGTTCAGCCACAATTGTGACCTAGAAAAACTGTGACTAGAAAAATTATAGCAATCACATACATTCATATACATATATATCAAAACATCATGTTGTATACTTTAAAAAAATATGGCTTTTCATTTTCAATATGTACCTAGCACAGCAGCTAGCCTGAAAGATTTCAGACACAGGCAAAATGAGGCTTCTTCTGCTCCTATCTGTTGTGTGATAACTGAATTAGTGCACTGATTGGTTTAAAGTAGCTCTGGGTGTGGATAATGAGAAGACCCACCCTTCCACATGTGGAATAGCTACTCTCCTCCTAAAAGAAAGATAAGTATTTTCTTGCAATGTCATTCAGCTAGCTTCTCTTTGCTCTAATAGACTGGCTGAGATCAATTTAATGACGGGAACGCGCCATTCAGGTAATTAGAAGGAAATAATTAAATAAAATTAGTATAATAAACCTTCCCCAATTTCAAATTCACATCACGTAATTCTCACACAGGGCACCCTGGCTTTAAACATCCTGAACTTGTATTGTCCCCCACTTTACGTTACAGTAAAACCACATCTGATAAAGATGATCACTAATTTCTGCAAGCAATGATTTGATGTTCTGACTGGCAGCCTGTTGTGCTCACTAGGGTTGGCAGTAACTCAGCTACACCATCTACAGATGCACTTAGAGTGAGTGAATCTCATTCAAACCAATCTATACTTTATCTTAGCATATTTTCTCTAAACTGTTAAATGCTTTGCTCTTTTCCATGTCTAAGAAAAAAAACTGATAGAATACACAGAATGTCAGATCTAACAAAAAAAGGTAAGATAATCTATCTCTCTGAAAAAGAACTGTGAGAGTTTAACTTAACAACAGGAGGCGTGAATGGGAATGAGTAAACTTTCACACTGAATGCATAAGCACAACTTTGAGGTGCAAGGAAGCATCTCTGAAGACAGCGAAAAGTGATGAACCACTGCAATAGGCAGTATTGTAAAATCAAAATGAAACAATTTATCAGATGGAAAACCTTACACTGTGTGATGCCTCTGACACCTTTCACCTCTTTGCCTAGCTGGAAAGAGCAAGTCAATTTTGCAGAGACTCCCTTAGTTAAGAAGAATTTTAAGGGGACTCCCTTATCTAATAGGTATTCATTGTTCTAGAACTGTGCATAACAGATTTTTTTAATGTTCCAACAAAGCCCATAGACTGTGGAACTGGCGCTGAGAGAAGACATACCAACTAGAATGATTTTTCCCTATGCTTTACTGGAAGGAAGGAACAAATACCCCAACACCTCCTCTCTAAAAACCAAAGATAAGAAAAACCACTAAAGTAATTTGGTTTTGTTTTGCAGTACGGGGCATCAAACACTGGGCCCCATGCATGCTAGGTAAGTGCTCTACAACTGAGCAACATCCTCAGCAAGAAAAAACTACTGAAGTAGACTAGAGTTGGCCTGACCCAATTTCTACTGGACAGTAGATTTCTAGAAATCCCAGGGATCCTAAAAGAGAATTCACCAATAGGACTGTGTTAACGTCCAGTTCCAATAGAAGAATCTAAAGGCTCTGGTCCAGAATAGAGCCAGAAGCAAATCTAAACAGGCACCAGGATTCCTGCTTTGAAAAAGTAACAGTTGAGTTTGTAAATACAAACAACACCAAAAAGGCCCTTGCAGTCAAGCATATGGCCCAACAGGCAGAATCTGGATAAGCAAAAGCATCATCCTGGAGTGTAGAGGAGTCAACTGGAACATGCAAGCCCAGTGTTAAATATAATAGTATAAAGCAGTCACAAAAGCACCAGTGAGGCTGACCTTTCTCTAGTTATTGCACTAGAATTTCAAATGACTGGAAAATTGGAAACAGAGGAAAATATGTAAGATGGAAACATTAACTGTTTGCTAAAAGGATATGTCAGGATTCAACATTTAATTCAAAGTAAATTTAATGAATTCAACAATTAATTCAAAATCATTGTTTCTATATGCCAGCAACCCTAACCCTAACCTTAATGTGTAACCTTAACCCTAAACAATCTGAAGATGAAATTAAGAAATAATTTCATTTACAATAGCATTAAAATAAAATATTTAGGAATAAGCTTAACAAAAGAAGTGTAAAACACATACTTAGAAAACTAAAAACATTGTTTAAATTCATTAAAGTTCTAAATAAATAGGCATTCCACAAGTAGATATCCTATTTTTCGAGAACTATTATTTAAAAACGCTACTCCATTTAATGGTCTTGGTACATATGTTGCAAATAAACTGCCCAAAGCTGGAGTAGCATTTTTGAATAATAGTTCTCGAAAAATAGGATATCTACTTGTGTAAAAGGAGAAGAAAGAGAAAGAAGAGGAAAAGGAAGAGGGGGAGAATTTAGACCACTGCCTTAGACCATATACAAAAATTAACTGAAAATGAATCAAAGACATAAATGTAAGGGCTAACACTATAAAGCTTATAGAAGAATACATAGGAGTAAATCTTCATGATCTTGGTATGCGCCATGGTTTCTAAGATATGATGCCAAAAGTACACAAAACAAGTAAAATAAATGAACAGATTTGACATCACTCGAATTTAAAATTTAATTTTTTTAACATTAACTTGGTTTTCTCCACCAAGAAAATGAAGACACATCACAGAACTGAAGAAAATACAATCATATTTCTGATTTAAAAATCTGGAATCCAGAATATATTTTTAAATTATTATAAAGTCAACAATAAAAAGATAATTCAACTTTGAAAGTGGCAAATATTAATAGACATTCCTCCAAAGAAGATAGACAAGTTACTACATAACATATGAAAAATGTTCAGCTTTGTTAGTCATTTAGGAAAATGCAAATCAAAACCACAATGAGATAATACTTGGTACACATTGTGATGGCTACAATAAAAAATGTGTTGATGAGCATGTGCAGAAATTAGAATCCCCATATAACGCTGGTGAGACTAGAAAGTTATATAGTACAGCCACTGTGGAAAACAGTTTAATGATTCCTTTAAAAAATTAAACACAAAGTTACCATATAACCCAGCAAAGAGAAATGAAAGCATATGTTCACATGAAAACCTATACATACATATTTATAGAAGTGTTCTTCACAATAACCAAGAAATCATTCAAATGTTCAACAACTGATGAATGTTTAAATTGTTATATATCCATACTATGGAATATTATTCAGCCACAAAAAGGAATGAAGTATATATGCTAGAACATGAACTCCAAAAGCATTATACCAAGGTGTTATGGTTTAGATCTAAAATGTTCCCCAAAAGCCTTTTGAGTTTGGAAGGCGATTGGATCATGGGAGCATTATACTCATCCATGAAGTAGCCCACTGATGAGTTTATAGCTGACTAGCTGTTAGGAGGTGGGACCTGGTTAGAAACTGGTCACTGCAGAAATGACCTGGAAGTATGTATCTCCCTCCCTAGCTCCTCCTTTCTTTCTCTGCTTCCTGGGTGTCATGGGGTGAGCATCTTGTTTCTGCCTTGGAGCCAGGCAACTATGGACTGAAACTGTGAGCCAAAATAAACTCTTCCAAGTTGCAAGTGTCATGTACTGTGTCTCAGTATCAGGGAAAGTGACTAAGACACTGAGTAAAAGAACTCACTACAAAAGGATATATATTAAAGGATTACATTGACATGAAAAGTCCAGAACTGGCATTAAATCTATTGAGTCAAAAAAATATGAGATATGATCACAAAATACACTGAATATTTAATTTTTTAAATTTATCATACTAAAAGCCACATTACCATTAATCCACCTTAAGATCCTCCTTCTCACTTCAAACACATTTATCCCAACATTTTCCTACTTTCTGAAACAGTTCTGGAAGTCCTCTTTCATGAGTGTCTTTAGTTGCACTGTCATGGCTGCCTCAATGTCCTGAGTCAATTCAAACTGTTTACCTCTCAAGACCATTTTGACTTTGGGAAAGGCCCAGAAGTCATGTTTTTTATCACACCTCATAAAGACATAAAAAAAGACAGCCAGAACTTCAGAATGTGGCAAGAACTATGGGATAAATGTGTTTGAAGCAAGGGGGAGCAGTCTGAGGGAGATTAATTACAATGTATCCTTTACTATAATTTTTTTAAACACATACCAGCCAGGGATTTAGCTCAGTGGTTCCTGCACCTGCCTCACAAGCGCAAGGTCCTGAGTTTGATCCCTGGCACTAAAAAAAAAAAATTCCACCACACTTAAACACATACCATATTATTTGTTCAGCTCTTACATGCTGGTGGTTGCCTAGAAGTTAGGGGCAGAGAGTGAGGTGGGAGAGGGTGAAAAGTGACTGCTACTGGGTACAGGGTTTCTTTTTGGCAAGATGAAAATGTTCTACTTAGATTGTGGTGATAGTTGTGCATCTGTGTGTACACACCTTAAACCATTAAACTGTATATTTTAAAGAGATAAATTTGATTGTATGTAAATTATATCTTAACAATGATGTTTACAAAAGAAATACACAACTAAATCTTATTTTCCCTAGAGAAATGAAGATAATTTTCCCCATGTGGGCTTTTCTTTTAAAGAATTGACTTATATGTTTCTCATTAAAGAATTGACTTATATGTTTCTCATAAAAAGATTTAGCATAAAAAAACAATATATTGTAAGAACATGGGATCTACAGTTGGACATTCTGAACCAAATATCTGTGTTTTGTACAGTTGTGTGATCCTATATCTCATTTTCCTCATTTGCAAAATAGCAGTAATATTAAACCCAACCTCACTGAACTGTTGGAATGATTAAATAAATGCTGTTTAGCCTAGTGCCTGGCCTGAAGTTAAATGCAAAACATTTAATAATCAAAAGAATTTTTAAGAACACACATTTGCTTGTCTACAAAATACTCTCTCCACAGGCTTTAGGAAACTGATAAGGTTGATTTTATGGGGAAGAGAATCTGGAGCTGAATGAAGAATAGAGGAAGGAGATATTTTACAGTATCGTCTTTTTATATTTTTGAATTTTGAATCAGGTACTATGCATCTTATACATGAACTGAAATTAACTAAAAAATAAATCGGACCATAATTGTATCTCCAAACTAGTCTGACTGGCTATACTATTTATACATTCATGACTATAGGATCAGAGAGAGAAAATCCAGCAATCTTGGCAAAGGCACACATCTCACCCACATGGGCATCATACGTGTGTTGGAAGACATGCAGCAGAAAAATCTTTATTGCAATAGAGTCACTGCTTCAGATAGAAAACTTGTTGATATAAAATGGTAGAGGCATTGAAGTATGATGGTTAGAAGCACGGAATCTGGACCGACACTACTTGGTTTGAATTTGAAATTTGTGGCTTATGACCTTGGACAAGACCTTTAACCTCTCTAGCCTCTCTGTACCTCAGTTGTCTTTTCTGTAACATGGGAATGCTATCAAAGGGCTTTGTGATGATTGGAAGGAGTAACACTTAGACTACAACGTGGCACACAGTAGTGGTACATAAATACTACTGTAATCATCATTGGGGTCCAGAAAATTGCAAGCACTGGCACAGAGACATTCAGAAGAATTATCTAAAACATTAAAGTAAAATATTGAAAAGACAGGCTATCAGTTGAGAAACTTGTTCTACACTGACAGAAAAGAAATATTTCAGAGGCAAAGAGATAATGCATGAACAAGGAAGAAAAATAATAAGTATAAGGCAACAAATCATCAGTAATTTAGTTGAGGTTAAAGAAAATAAAAAGAAAAGAGGGAAAGAATATGTTCCAGGAAGAGCCATTCTTCTGGTTACTTACTATTCAAGAATTTCAGAGGCATTATTGAACACTGAAATCAGAAACAAAGCAACTCTAAATTTGGACATGTTTAAAAGATGCTCAGAAAGGAAGAATGTCCATGGTGCTAGAAGACAGTCCAGGTGAAAAGAGATGTATTTTGTTCAAACTTCACTGGACACTTACTTGAAAGCTACTTGTTCTTCCTATCTAAGAGCTTTGGAGAAAAAATATATGTAAGATTCCCCACATAAAGGATTCCTTCTTGCAACAGGAACAGGAACAGGTATTAACTTAGCACTCCCTTAAGAGACTGAGTATGGCCAAAGTACCTCTCTGTACTCCTTCCCTAAGCCACTTCTCCCCAGCTTCTTCTCAACATACTGTCTAGTTGTTCTTGTTTCAAAACATCTTAAAATAGTGTCATTCTATGTGTATTATTCCATAATTTATTTGTTCATTCCATATTATTTTTCAAATATTCATTCAAAGTGACATATGAATGTGAAATTCACTTATTTTTCCCTAGCATGCAATATGCCGTTTAAAGATAGTCTACAGATAGCTGTTTTCCTGTCAATAGGCATTTGATTGTCTCAGAATTTTTGCTCTTGCCCACAAAGGTTCTATGAACATTATCACATGTCTTACTATACATAATTTTTCATAATGCTTATGACCAAAATTGTTCAGTTTTAATGACATGTTCAGTTTCATAAGAGAATAACTGTCTTCCAAAATGGTTGTACCAACTAATTCCTGCCCATCAACATTCTTACTTACACTTGGTTTTTGGCAGACTTCTTAGGTTTTTAGCTCTTATGTAATTAATTTGCATTTTTCTGGTAACTAATGATGTATCTTTTCTTTTGTCTATTTGCTATTTGTGAAATGGCCTATGATCTTTTACCCATTGACTGTCTTTAAGCTATGTATTACTTTGCAAACAATATGCATTGCTATGCATGGCTTTCTCTGTTTTGTGACAGAGGCTGCTGATTTCTTAATTTTAATGTAATATTAATGGATCAATTTTTTGTTTCTTTTAAGAAATTTTTCCCTATCAAAGCTTCTAATGAACTTTAAAATTTTTACTTTTCACATTTAGGTCACTAATCAACTGGGAATTGATTTTTGTGTATGAAATAAGGAACTAATTTCATGAGAAAGCTAAATTAATTTTTCCTTATATGGGACATTAACCCTCCCAGCACCATTCTTGGCTATCCTCTATTTCCTCTGTGATCTGCAACACCACCTCTGTCAAATATAGAACCTCCCAGTATACTCAGGTACCCTTCTGATCTCTTATTTCTCTTTCACTGGACATTTTATCTATCACAATAACAACACTAAACTATTTTATTTATTACAGCTTTATAATAACGTTTAATAGGAAAGGAAAATCTCCCTAATCCTTTACCTTACTGTCTTTCAGGACTATCTTGGTGATTCTTGGGCTTGGCAGTTCCATACAATATTATTACAAGTAAACTAAGTGAAGTAGCCTCATTAAGGCTAATTTATGCTATAGTAACCACCAACCCCAGCAGTCTAAATATAAGTGGTTTTAAAAAGACAAGTTGATTTCTTGCTCATGCTACATAATTCTTTGTGTCAACTTTTTTTTTTTTGGTACCTGGATCGAACTTGGGACCTTGTGCTTGCAAGGCAGGTGGCAGAACCACTGAGCTAAATCCCTGGCCTTGTGTCAGCTCTTTTATATGACATATCATTCTAAGAAGCAGACTAACACAGCAGCTGTATGAAGCGCACTGTTTTTCCTCTATGACAAACAGAAAGGGATCTCAGAGAACGGCACATTGTTAACGCAATGTCCCATGAAGAAGTGACACATGCACTCCAAACATGATGGATACCTCGTTGGCCAGAAAAGGTCATATGGTCCCACAAAACTTCAAGCAGGCCAGGAAATGCAATCTACTATGTATCTTAAAAGCAGTCAAAAACATTTACTGAACCCATGAATACCATATGCAGTTATCTCTAAGACCTGTGCCTCACAGCACTTCCACCAAGTTTTCAGAATAGTACCAAAGGAAACACAGCATAGTCAGTACCTGGATTCAGAATCTGAACAATTCTACTTCATCAGTAGAATTTATCAATACTCAAGGTGAACACTGCCATTTATTTTGTGGAAGTTTAAATGTAAATCAAGAAAATGGCCTCACATTTCTTACATTAAAGGAAAACTATGACAATCTAATAAAATCTAAACTCTTGCCCCAGATACTGTGTTGTAAGCCCCTTCCCTGTGGTAGCTACACAGAAAACTTACCTGTTGACTAATCAATCCCATGGAGAAAGATGCTTTGAGTAAAATAAATTCATACAGCCAATCGGCGCAGGATTCCATAGTCCCTAAGCAATAAGCCATGAATCTCCTGACTCTCAGCTGTCTGTTCATCTGGTGGAAATATATGTAAACACAGACGAAAATATAAATATAGTGCAAAGAAGCTGTGAGAACCCTGAGTGAGACTGTCTGAGTTTGAGTCTCCAGTCCTTCACCTTTCAGTTGTACGATATGGGACAACTATAATATAAAGACCAAGAGCATGGATTCTGGAGTTAGGCTGACCAACCCTACTTCTTGCTGGCTGTGCTTATTTTGGACAGTTACTTAACCTAAGCCTCACTGTCATCAGTAGTAAAATGGGGATGATATTAATAGTTACCTCATAGTGTTAAAGTAAGTGTTATATAACACTTTTAAAGGTCTTAGTATAGTCCCAAGTACATAGTAAGAACTCAATAAGGAGGGATATTATTGTATCACTGCAATAATGCTGATATCATAAATTTATGTTTACTTACTATAGGGGAATTTTAATTATACCTCTCATTATAGACAACCATGAGTTCATTCATGACATAGATTTTTTTTATTCATCTTCCAAAGGTCACATTTTTTTTTCTATTCGTTCAGCTGGACAATATAGATCATACTAGAAAAATGTACACAGCATCCTAGAAATGCAATCATCCTCTACTGGTAGATATATAAAAATTCATCTGGCGATTCAGGTCCTCATAGAAATGGAAAAGACTTTACATGCACAGGAGTGAGAATTTACAGGTCCACTGTTCTGATCACTGGCTCCATTACCTGATCTAGGGAATACTCCTGTCCAAGGTTCCCGCAGGTTGTCCCCCACAACACCACCTCAAGAACACAGCCTGGCTTCCAGGAGATGAGAATCCTTAACTGCTTTGTATGAGGACACATAGCTGTAGTACAGAAGGAGGCAAATTTGATTATCCATACAGCCCTCCCAAGTTCAAAGGGAGGGCTTCCACTGGGAGCAGAGGAAAGAATCTTGCCCAAGTACCCACAGGAAGCTGGCTGCCACCTTATTCTGAATTCATAAAAAACCACAGTCACAAGAAATTTCCAGACTTTCTATTTTCATGGAACTTGAGCATCTAGTAATGTTATTTCTATTAAGCACTATGGAACTTCAAAGACTGGCTGTCTCCTTCCAGGACTGAGAAACAGTGGGGAACATCAACTGAAGAGAATGAGACAATAACAACATTAGCCTTTCTCAGGCCCAGCATTAGGGACAGATGTTTTCCGTGGTGAGAGGACTCAGTAGTAAATGTAATGTAGGACAAGTATGATCCACAGCCCAGCTCCATCAACACTCAGAACCATGTTAATTGGTAACAGTTTGCAACCCTTCATTTCCTTCTCACTCACCTTCTACAAGCACCTTTGGCCTTCTTCCTCACACTAGTTTATGCTCACTTGTTGTGAGGACAGATATCCCTTCCACTCTCAGAGGCGAGCTTGGCATGGTCAGCTGAACTCCCCCACTTCCTACCCAGGTGCCCTTCCATGAATAGCCCCATTCATCCCACGTATGGGAAAAACTGGCTGATCCTTAAGTGCTGATTAATGCAACCTCCAATGCTAGTTTCTTCTCAACAAAGCAACCTGGTTTCCTCACAAAAGACCAGCCCATGAACTCTAAGGGGCATGTGTATTTTGTGTGTGTGTGTGTGTGTGCGCGCGCGCGTGCATGTGCGTGCGCACAAGGGAGAAGGGAGGAGCTTAAAACAGCAAAAAGACCAAGAATTTGTTGTTCAATTACCTATTCGGTAACTACTTGTGTAACTTCCTCCTTTTCTCCTTTTTATTTGGTTAGTTGGATTTTTCCCCTTACTGGCGAAAATTCAAGGTATAATCAACTAGACAGATTTTTGTCTCATTTCAATAATAAGAGAAATGATAACTTTTTCTTTTTTTTGAGACAGGTCCCACTCTGTAGTCCAGGCTGGCCTGGAACTGGCTGCCAACATCTGCCTCCCGAGTGCTGGGATTACAAGTGTGTACAGATGGGCCTATGTATATGGTTAATCTGAGGGGCTCCTAGCTCCTGAGAATGTAGGAAATTCCCTCCTTCTCTCTTTAAGTAACTCATAGGCCCCAACAATGGTCACAAATTTAATAAGACTACAGACTATAAGGGGTATGCATCAAATTAATATAAACTACAAACTTCCATTATTGGAACTAAGACCTAGCTTAATTAAAGATACTTACTGATTTCCTAGCAATTATCAGGCACTGTTAGTTGCTATTGAAAAATAAAAAATTATCACAATGCCCATATAACCAATGGATTTATAATCTATGTCACAATGGAGATAAATATAAAAGAAATCCAATTCAAGGAAAATGACATAAATGCCTTACATATACAAAGTAAAAGAAGCTGTGAATTAAAAGGGAAGCAGAGAAACAAGACAAATGAGAACTTCATAAAGAAAGCTGGAGCTTGGGGAAAGCCTTAGACTAACAGTAGAAATTAAATAGAGACACTTGCACCTGTTTTATTTATCTTCATAAGGTGAATCATAAGGTTATATGATGCTATACATCATGTCTATCTCTTGTCTCCCCAACCGGGAAAAATGTAAGCTTACAAAGTCAGAGACTTTGTGTGTCTTGTTTTTGTTCCAACACCAAGAGTAGTGCCTGCAACATAATAAACATATAATAACCACTTATTGTCTATATGATAAATGACACCAGCAACAAAGTATTCCAGGGAGAAGGGACAGAGCAGGGAAAGGAAAATAGTAATAAAAATAGTCACACTTATTGGCCATTTATTCTCTGTCAGGAAATATGCAAGTGCTTTTGATGTATTTGTATTTACTTTATGTGCCTAAAGTAAAGTTGCTCAGTAAAGGGCCAGATAGTAAGCATTATAGACTTTGCAGACCATATGGCTTCTGTGGCAACTACTCAGCTCCGCTGTTGCAGTATGGAAGCAGCCACAGACAACATGTAGAGGAATAAATACAGCTGTGATACAGTAAAACATTACTTACCAAAATAACCAGTGGGCTAAATTTGACCCACAGCCAATCCCTGCCTTTATAAATCATAGAAAGAAATTATTGTGCTATGTATAATTGTCCAGTTGACGTAAATGTGAGTAAACAGAAAAAAAAAGTGCATTAATTATCAATATACTATGGGGTGAATGTTTATTTCCCCACAAAGTTCATGTGTTGAAATGTAGGCACCTATGTGATAATGTTAAGAGGAGGAGCTTCTGGGAGGTGATCTAGTCATGAAAATGGAGCCCTCATGAATGGAGTTCCTACCTTGATGAAAAGGAACCCCAGAGAACTCTTATCCTCTGTCTGCCATGGGAGGACAGAACGAGAAATCAGCAGTCACAACTCTAAGAGGGCCTTCACCAAAACTTGACCATAACTTCACCTTAGTCTTGGACTTCCAGCCTTGAGCATAGTGAGAAATAACTTTCTCTTATTTATATAAGACATAATATTTGCAACACTGATTATCCAACTGCACACATTATACTCTCAGATTACCACAAGGAATAAAGTTTTTATTGTCATACTGACTTTCCTAGGCCTCAAAAACCCAGCTCAAGTCTCTCCAAAGCATTTTGAACAGTTACCAAATATGATGAGCAAAGTATTAAACATGTGGCAGAGACACTGGAGCAGATGTCCCCAGGAGAACTTCCTTTCATGATTTAAAATAAATTTTTATTTGAAATATCTAGATGACTCAGCATTCTTTTCATCAAGTGAACACATATACTTGTGCAAATGGACTTAAGCATTTTGTACAGAAATCCCAACTACTGGTACATCTTGTCACACTGAAATGAAGATAACAACAGAATACTGGCCAGGAGATACCATGTCCCAGGTACAGAGGAGGTAACTCTATGTGCTCAAACAGGCTGGACAGTAAGTTTATGAAGGCACAGGTCAGACTAAATAATTTAAACAGAGAAATCCAGGATGTTAAGAAATGAAGCCCAAGAAAATCAAAGCATAAAGAGCCAAGCAAGTTCCCAAGGTAGAAGGAGGTCAAAGGTCAAATATAGCAAACTCAAAATCTGAAGACTCAGACATCTTTACATTGGCTCCAACAAGCCAGAAAAGACAGCTGAAGGACAGGTGCAAAGCTAATTATTGTCTTTCTTGGCCACACACCAGGATACTTATCAATTGGAGACTTGGCAGTCCTCCCAATTCATACAATTACTCTGCTAGTGTTAATCTCCCTTGTTTTCTGAAAAACAAATGTAGGCGAGAAAGACTTTTAAAATAAAAATCCAGGTTCTTTACCTAAAGATAGTACTCAAATATGTCAAACATATCAAGTTAAATCGAAGATCTACTTCCTGCCACCTTCCTTAATCCCCGTGTTTCTACGCTTCATATGACTGAGATCGATATTAAAGAATCAGTAAGTGAGGGAGGTCCTGAGTCACGAGGAAGACGCCAAATCAACCCGCTGCAGACAGGCAGGTCTGTGCATGCCCTACGAGGTCCTGAGTCACCCGGAAGACGCCAAATCACCCCGCTGCAGACAGGCAGGTCTGCCCATGCCCTACTGAGGTCCTGAGTCACAGAGAACACGCCGAATCAGCCCGCTGAAGACAGGAAGGTCTGTGCACGCCCTACCGAGGTCTCCAGTCGCGCGGAAGACACCGAATCACCCCGCTGCAGACAGGCAGCCACCTGGTTCCACACTACAAAGACGCAGAGGACACCAGACCACCAGACCAAGGTACCGAGTCCCGCTGTTCCCGGCCCAGAGGTAGGGGCTTCTGAGCCATCCTCCCACTGCTCCTGGTCCAGAGGAAGGGGCTTCCCGGTCACCATCCCTCCCGCTGCTCCCAGCCCACAGGAAAGGGCTTTTGGCTCACCATCCCTTCCGCTGCTCCCGGCCCCTGGCCTGCCTCTCCCAGCTCAGAGGAGGTAATCTGTGCAGGAGCTAAGAGCGCCTCGCCCCAGTTGAAATGAGAAAACACGTAAATAAGTCTCAAAACCAGACTTCCAGATCACCTACAGCAACCCCAAAGGGAAATGAGATGGAACGCTCTGATACTCAACCACCTGGACCCACTGAACTGGCAACAAAAGGGGATCTGGAAAAAATGAAATCAGAAATAATTTCTCAGATAACAGGAAAAATTGTGCCCCTAGTGCAAGACATGATTAATAAATCTAGAGAGGAGCTCAGGAACATGATGGAATCCCAACATAAGAAACAAATGGAATCCATAAAACAGATGCAAATAGATTTCCAGGACATGAAAAACTCCACTGAAAGTCTACACAGCAGAATGAGCCAATGTGAGGACAGAATTTCAGATATAAAAGATAAGATTGCAATTAGTAACCAGGAAAAGAAAAATTACTTCAAAATTATAAGGGAACATGAGGAATCAATCCAGCAGCTGCTAGATGATGCAAAGAAGAATAACATAAGACTGACTGGGCTCAATGAAGAAACAGGAGAGAGTGGAGATGACATAAAAAATCTCTTCACAGAAATAATGGCAGAAAACTTCCCAAGCAGGGGGAAAGAGCTTGACATACAGAGAAGTGAGGCATATAGGACTCCAAATAGCCTTGATCAAAAAAAATCTACACACAGACATATAATTGTTAAGATTCCAGAAACACAACAGAAGAACAAAGTTCTCCAAGCAGTCACAGAAAAGAAACAAATCACATACAAAGGAAAGCCCATCAGAATCACAGCAGACTTCTCAACACAAACCATCAAGGCAAGAAGAGCTTGGAGTGACATATTCCAAGCCCTAAAAGAAAACAGCCTCCAACCCAGATTGATGTACCCTGCAAAATGAGCTTTCAAAATTGATGGAGTAATAAGATACTTTCATGACAAAGAGCACCTTAGGAACTTTGTGAATACCAAACCAGCACTGCAAAGAATTTTACACAATATCCTAGGAACAGACATTGAGGATCACAACCCCAGGAAGCAAAGCAGAATGAACCCATCTGGCACGACAAGAAATTGAATGTAAAGGGGAGAACCCAACAAAAAGAAAAAGTCATGGCAATGACAAGTCAATACGTTTCAGTTATAACCATCAATGTTCATGGTCTCAATTCACCAATCAAAAGAAATAGACTGGCAGAATGAGTCAAGAAGGAAGATCCAACAATATGTTGCATACAAGAAACACACTTAATTCAAAAAGAAACTCATAGACTGAAAGTTAAAGGATAGAAAACAATACTCCATGTGACAGGAACCCGAAAAAAAAGCAGGAGTAGCTATCCTCTTTGCTGATCAAGTGGATTTCAAACCAAACTCTGAAACACTTGTGGTCACTTGTGAAATTTCAGATAAGGGACAGTCACCCTGTATGTACAAATCTATTGTGAACATGTTTTTTCATTTCTCTTAAGTAAAAACTTAAGAACAGAATTATTGGTTAACAGTAACAAAAGAAATTTCTGTAGTTTTCCAAAATGGTTTTATCATTTTACATTCACATTAGCACTATTAGTTCTAACTGGTTCACACCTAAGCTTAAATATTTTAACTTAATCTCCCTAATGAGTGCATAATACGATCTTGTTATTGTACTGATTAGTATTTTTCTGATTCTAGTGTTGCATACCTTTCCTTGTGATGTACAGGCTATTTAACAGAGCTGGAGATTTAGCTCAGTGGTTCTGCCACCTACCTCGTAAGCACAGGGTCCCGAGTTTGATCCCCAGTACCAAAAAAAAAAAAAAAAGTACAATTTATCATCTTCTTGTGTCTACTTTTTAATTGGGTTGTCTATTAATGAGCTTTAAGAGTTCTTTATATATTCTGGTCATAGGTTATATGTATTGAAAATATGGTCTGCTTAAGGACTACTTTTCATTTTCTTAACAATGTCTTCTAAAGATCTAAATTTTGATGGAATCTCATCAATTTTTTACTTTTATACATCATGTTTTTTATATCCTAGGAAATTCTTGCCTACCCTAAATTCATAAACATTTTCCCTTATAATTTCTTCTTAAAGTTTTATAGTTTTAGTCTTTCATATTTAGGTTCATAGATCATTTCAAATTATTTTTGTGTATGGAAATAAAGGGTTGAGGTTAATTTTTTCCATACAGATACCAGGTTTTCTAGTACCATCTGTTGAAAGCATTATCTTTTCCTCTGCTCTTGAGTTGAGTTTATGTTCTATAAAATGTTAATGTTAAATAATCTTTCAAAACTCAGTGAGCCATATACATGTCATTCTATTTCTAGACTCTGTTTTATTCCATTGATCTATATGTCTTTCCTTACACCAACATTGCCTTCTTTACTGTAGCTTTAGAGGCAGTCTAAAAATTAGGTCATAAATATCTTCCAACACTTTTTTTTTAATTTTCCAGGTCCTTTGTACTTCTACATAACTTTTAAAGTTCATATCCAATTCTTTATTTATAGCAAGTATACACAGACCTGAATTTTTATATATACCTTGTGTTTTCTAATCTTGCTAAATTGAAATACAAGTTCTAGGGGCTTCTAGATATTTCTTAGTATTTTCTCTGTAGATGATCATTTCATCTACATATAAAGATTTTACTTCTGCCTTGCCAGTCCTATACTATTTGTTTCTTTTTTATTGCCAGACTATTTTGATTTGAGCCTAGGTTTCAAAGTTTAATGGACAGATGAAGAGTAGGCATATCTGCCCTTGTTCCCCACCTTAGGGAGAAAGCATTGATCTTTTCCATTCATATAAGGCATTTTTGCTGGAAGTATGGAGTACATGTCTTTGATCTGTTGAGAAGGTTCTGTTCTACATCTAGACTCCCAATAGCCTTTATCATGAACAGCTATAGAATTTAGTCCAAACATTTTCTGCAAATACTGGTAGGATCATATGGCTTTTTCCTTTCCTGTGTTAAAATGATAACTTTTGGGGGTGAATCTTCCAATGCTGAACCAACACTGCCATCCCTACAATAAAACCACTTACTACCTACTGCCAGATCTGACTTCTAATAGTTTATTTTTTTAAACAAATTTTTATGTATGTTCATACTTTTCTCTTCTATTATCTTTATCCAGTTTTAGTATTAGCACAATGTTGATTTCCTAAAAGGAGGAGCGAAGTGTTCCTTCTTTCTTCTGCTTTAAATGTTTGATATAATTCATCAGTTAAAATGTATATAAGCCTGTTGTTATCATATAGGTAGGTTTTCAAGATAGGAATATACTTTCTTTAATAGGTGCTATTCAAATTTTATATTTCTTCCAGAGTCAGTTTCATTAATTTGTCTTCCAAGGTACTTCTTAGAAGTTGTCAAATTTATTTCAAAAAAGATTTTTGTAATATGCTTTCTATATCCTTTTAAATTCTGTAAAATCTGTGGTCATGTCCTCTAAATCTTGATATTGTAATTTTAAAAATGTATAATTAACAGATTTTTGATACTAGAAATTGGCATGTCCTTGGCTTAAATCATGTAAGGAAATCATGTAAGTCAAAATCATAGTTTGTTCTTAGCATATAAATAACAATACTGGGCCGGGGATTTAGCTCAGTGGTTTCACCGTCTGCTGCACAAGCGCAAGGACCCGAGTTCAATCCCCAGTACCAAATAAATAAATAAATAAATAAATAAATAATACTTGGAAACTCCTTAATGGGCTAGGCCTTCTGCATGAATCTAGAAGATCCAGACAAATCAAATTTTGAGGTATATTTATTAAGAGTGTAATCATCCTGCAGTTAAAAAGGAGGTAAATCTATACTAACTTGAAGAACTCTAAACCACTTGCATGAGTGAAAAGGAAAGTTATGGAATAAAACATGTTGTGAACATCTGTCTTTATTTTGTCTGCTCAACTATAACAAGAATGTCCTATTTGGGTGGACTTCCTGACTGCAGGTATAGTTGGGAGGCAAGTCGTTGTCTTCTGCTCAGGACTCAAAGGAGCAGATCTCTTTCCCCATCCCTGGCACAGGTAGTAAGTTCCAATAGAAACTTCCCTCCTAAGACTTTTATACTCTTTTTTTTTGTACTGGGGATCGAACTCAGGACCTTACACTTTCAAGGCAGGCAGCAGAACCACTGAGCTAAATCCCCAGCCCTCTCCTAGGACTTTTAATCTCAAGGGAGCAGTGAAAAACTGTACAGATAATCTGGATCATCATCTGACCTTTCCTGCATTTGGACTGTTGTCATAGCTGGCTAACTGACCTCTCCTCCTTTTGGAAAGACTGTCCTCTCATGGCCTCATGACTCCACATCTCATTTTCCTGGCCCCCTTCATGCTTTTGTAGATATTCCTCTTACTCTGTTTGGCTGAGTCTCTACCCCTCCCTCACTCTCACCCAACTCACTCCACCAACTCAAAATCACAGGAATTGATCAGGATTGGGACCTGGGCTCTCTTCAGTCCTCATTCATCATTTCTCTCTTGGCAATCTCAGACATCCCACGTTGTTCAGGAGCCAAAGACACCCAAAAACATATCTCCAGCCACGCACGCCCTTTCTTCTGCACTTCAGACAGGAATATAAAACTGCGTATCTGTTCTTTCCACTTTGGAACATTCAAACTTAACCACTCTAAAGCTAATTTCTTTATTCTCCCAGACCCAAGTCCTCAGTCAACTCCTCTTCCAGCCTTTCCCATCTCAATAAATGGCCCCTTTGTCCACTTACTGGCTCATACTGATATGAGGGAAAATACAACTCCAACCTGCTAGATGTCAAATACACTAAGTTCCTGTTCTCTGAAATTGAAGAATGAATTCCAAAGGACAAAGGAGGTTAAGAGTAGGAAAGGTTTATTGGAGAATAGGAACAGCTCCTGAGAGACAAGAGAGGACCTGGAAGTGGGTTGCCACCAAGGCCACTTCTCTAAGAATGTTTTACAGAGCAAAACCACGAAGCGAGTACCAAATCATGAGGTGAGTACAATGTGGGTCAAACTATAATCAACCAATAAGATTACAAGTATAGCTGCTTAGCTAATATTGATCCTATAGGGAAGCAGGTCACATAGCAAGGGTACATGGAAAGAACAAAGGCATTTTTGGGAAGGGATGGGTCTGGAGGTTCTGGTCACCCACTTGAGTGACTGATGTCTATCTGGACATTACTGGACCACACAATGTGAATTATAGTATAATTCCAAGTTACTGCTTATCTCTTAGGGAGGCATGTAGGCCTGGTCATTTCATCTTTATCTTGAGGCCTGGTCTTCTCCAAATGCACCTCCAGTGACAATTCTGATGCATTAATTTTTTCTGCTGACTTCCTTGACAGTCCAGTCACTTTCTGACTGTTTATCAATTTCTATCTAATTTAGCTGCTTATAAAAACTCAATAAAACTAAGAGTCATGCTTCCTTTCCTTTCCCTCAATGTTTAAATCTAACTAGGGACCAGAGCCTGTAGATTCTATTTCCAATATAAGTTTCAAGCCCACCCATTGGCACCACCCCACCCCCCATCCCTCTCCCCTGGACTATTAAAAACTCTCCTATCTGGTTTCCTCCCTCTACACATTCTAGAATGGTTTTTAATTAACAAATATTGTATTTTAACATTTCTCTGCTTAAAACACATTAATGGCTTTCTATCATACTTGAGATAAAAATCCAAAACCCTTGACAAGGCCTACAAGATGATATATGATCCAGTCCCTGCCTAATTCACCAGGCACAACTCCTGTCATTCATGTCTCTACCTGACATCCCAGTCACAATGTCCTTTTTTCCCTTTTGTGAAAATTACAAAGTACATTCCTGCCACAGGGTCTTCACATGTTAATCCTATATCCCTCCATCTTTCCCCTGGCTAGTGTCTACTTAACCTTCAGCATCAGTCCCAAATGCCCTTCACACCAAAAGAGACTGCCCTCCTCTCTCAAGTTAAACATGATCTTAATTAAGTACCATAATTCATACTTTCTCATTTATTCATGTGATTACTTATGTAGTAACTTCAAACTTCATGAGAACAGGAATTATACTTACATTGTTCAGCTAAGTCCTAATGTCTAACCCAGATTCTAGAATGTAACAGGTATTCACAATATAATTGTTGAATGAATACAGACAATGGGAAGTTACTAGATGTATTTGTACAAGAGCTGACTATATGAAGTCATTATTTAAGAACCTCAACCTTGCCAATGAACAGAGATAAATTCAAATGGAGTAATGGAGGGGAAACTAGAAGTTAGTGACCTTGTCAATTTGACTTGAGTATAATTTATAGGGGTGTGGTATGAACATTAATTATGATATTTCAACTTGACTTAAGTGAACCACCTAGCAGATTAGTGAAGCTCTGAGTGTGTCTGTAGATGATTGAAATGAAGGCTGCAAACTGAGGAAAGAAGACCCACCTTAAATATGGGTGTTACCAACCAATAGTTTACAGCGTGGATGTAATAAAAAGGGAAAGAAGAAGGAAGTCTTCCTTTTTCTTCTTCAGAGCTCCAGTCTTCACCATTGCCTTTGTACATTCATCTCCAGTTCCTTCAGGCTTTCAGTAGACCCTTCAGCTTTCTGACATGGACTCACAGCGGACTCTGTAGTGAGCTCTGGCCTTTGACCTTCAGCTGCCCTCCAGAGTGCAGTCATTTTGCATTCTTCCACCTCTGATTCCACAGGCAGGCACTGTAAGCCTACCTACTTAGTAAATCCTTTATATAAGCATATATATTTTATATTAAATCTATTCCTCTAGAGAACCCTAACTAATACATATGGAGAGAAAATTTGGATGCCATATTTAAAAGGAAAAAAAAGGACTATAGCTACCTGAAAAGAGAAATATTTAAAGAGGAATATCATTTACTGTTATGTAACAAACTGTTATGCTAGCTGCTAATAGTACATAGATAAGAATACTCTGGCCTGCAACAGAATGTTGCAGCCATAAAAGGAATGGATGACTGACAAATGCTTCTATATGAATGAGCTAGATGCAGGAAGCCATACACTGCATGATTTTTTTGTTTGAAATGTCTACAATAGGGAAATCCTTAAAGACAGAAAGCTGATTAATGGTCACTAAGGGCTAAGAGAAAAGGATATTTGGGATTAATTGCTAATGGGCACAGGGTTCCTTCTAGGGAGATGAAAATGTTCCGGAATTAGTGATGATGGTTGCACCACTTTGAATATACTAAATACTATCTAGTTGTATATGTTAAGCAGAAGGATTTCATGCCATGTGAATTATATCTCATTAAAAAATTTTAAGAAACAATAAAAGGAGGAAGAAGATAACACTGCTCCTGCCCTCAGAAATTCAGTGAAGATATTACACAAATTCAAAACAAAATATGCTAAGTACTTTGAGAAAAGGAACCAGTAAGTCTCCGCAAGATACTTTGACCCAGGGTTTAATCGGGGTCATGTAGATTGCTGACATCAGGAGGAGGTTCTGACCTGATTAGATTGCCACTGGAGGATGAACCTTGATTGTGAGAGAAAGAAAAAGAGATGCTACATAGTGAAGAATCCTTTCTTCTCCTTCCATTCATCCCCTGGTCACTACACAAATCTAAGAAAAAGCCTTCTCTTAAACAGATATATGTCTCCCTGCAAATACACATTCCAATGACATTATCAGCCCATGAAAAAGACAAACAGCCCAATGCACTGCCTCCAACCTCTGTTTTCACCCCCAAGTGAAGACTGATAGGGTCTGGAGAATTGCTAGTATTGAACAGCCAGCGACAAGCAAATCTTCATTCCAGATCTGTCTCTAATTGCTTATTACAATATCATGTCTGATCTTTGCATTATGAAAGTGTCGATGTAGTGATAACCCTTTTCTGTGCAACAATTTATTTAAATATAATAATACTATGTCTATAATTTTAAATTCCATACTGCCATATACCATTATAGCATGAGTATTTAACATGTTATGTTCTACTTTCTTGAGCAACTGAATAAGTTTATGATGTTCCATTAAGTTAGATATTTAATAGTCAACTAATCCCCATGGTAAGACATTTAAGAGAGCCCCAATCTTTTATTATTATGATAATGCAACAACAAACATATTTGTACACAAAGTGGTTTCCCTACTTATCTTTATTTCACTGAAACGGATTCCCAAAAGTGTCGTTTCTATTTCAATTTCTTTTACTTGTTTTAGTCCCCTAGCACATGCACACTATTTTGTTTATATTGAGCCCGCAGATCAGACCTTACAACTATTGTTCCTCAAGAGAACAATGCAAAAATTAAAACAGTGGGACCAATACTCATACCATCTTGACAAATTTCATACAATTGTGTGGGATAAAGGAAAACATCCCTTTCACACTTAAATTGGTCCTATGTTGTGCCAAGTACTGAATTAAGCGTTTCAAAAATATTAACTCATTTAGCCCTTTCAACTCCAAGAAGTAGTCACTATCATTCTCTTTATTTTAGCGATGAGGACTCCGGGTCATACCTGCACAGCCAGTAAGTGACAGAACCAGGGCCAAAGACACTGAGCGGTCTGGCCCTAGAATCTGGATTCTGGAACATTAACTATGCTGACCCAAGTTTGGAGTCAGAAGCTCTAGGTTCATTTTCTAGCTCCACCATTCATTGACCTCTGGAATGGTCAGTAAACTCTTCTGACTAGTTTTACCATCTCTTATTAAAGCATAAGCACACAAGATTTTATGTAAAGATATGCTACATGTTATTATAGCATTCATTTTAGTAGTCTTTTTTTCTTCTTTGCTTAGCTTAGTCCTTCCCCTTTTCCTACTCCTCCCCCACTCCATAGGCACTCATAATTACTATCACATTCTATGATTGTTTTCCTCAATCAATATTACCTAGAGGAAATTTCTCCAAATCAACAGGTCCACCTCCAATATGTTCTTTTTGTGGCTCCTTAATTACTTATGTGATTATTATGCTATTAATGAGTATTTGTATTCTCATATTCTTAAATGTAAACTGCTTTTATACTTCATACTAGTTTATAGGTCAGAAACTTGAGAAGCAGAGTATGTCTTATTAGATCAAGTATGTCACTGTAAAATGGTATTCACACCGATTGCTGGAAACACAATCTGACTGGAAATTCCAATCTAACCAAAATGGATTGCTACTCTGGGTATCAGAGAAATAGCCATGGACCTGTACCTTCCCTCTCTTAGAAGGTATGTCCTAGACTTCCCTCTGTCTTCTCATCTTGCCCTGCCTCCCAGAGTGCTGTTTCCTCACTTAGAATAAGAAATACCTGATGCCAGATATATACTTCATAGCAGCACTGTCTGTAGATTTTCTGTGATGACGGAAAAGTTTTATCTCTGTGCTGCTGGAAAATGTCAGCCACTTGAAAGTGGCTAGTATGAAAGATTGACCTGTAAATTATAAAGTACACTTCACCCACTCCCAACTCTCCACTCCAAGGACTCTCCTTGGATCTTATTTTTATACAAGGTTAATAAAGATGCTTACAAGAAAAGAAAAGAGAGTGGGAGGGAAGAAAAAGGAAGGGAAGTGAGGTTAGTATCACTGTGAAACTGAATTTTCAGCTTTATTTTATTTTAGTTGATTTAAATTTAAGTTGTCACATGTGGCTAGTGGCTATTGCATTGGACATTGTGACTTCAGAGCCTCACAATTATCTCACAAGAGGAGTCCTTCTTACCCAGGATGACATGTGAGAATCAACTGAAAGTTTTTCCCGATGCACATACTTAAAACTTCACACTAGATTTATTGAAACAGAATCTCTGGAATTTAGACTAGAATAGTCTGTTTAGTTCCCTGAAGTTCTAAATTCTCCGTAAGAAGGAGGAGAGATGTGCAGAAGATGCCTGCATGATGTTACTTTGTAAGATGAATACATCAGCTCACCTACTGATTAGTGGAGTTTAAAATTCTTTGGACTGATTTATTGTTTAGGGTTATTGCATGATGGGGGGAGGAGTTTTGATAGAGTAGAAAGCAGCCAAGAAGTTCTCAAGAATCTGATAATTCTCCTGGGACCTCTGTGTTTGGCATCTCTGGACACCCCAAGTTCAGTGTAAAGGCACCAGAAAGAGAAGCACACCGTCAACAACTTTTATAAACTTTGTCAGGGTCATCTTGATAGTCCAGGAAGAAACATGAGAGGATCTGGAACTCAACAGGCCTACAGTGTGAAAGGGCAGGGGGACTATGCCAAGGTGCATCTGTACTAATTAGGCAGACTGCTGCTGCAATTGCACAATGGGCTAGATAACATGCTGCTGAAAGACATATGATGAGGTAAAGCACTTATTAAATATAAACACCACATTGGAGGTGAGGTGTTAATTTTCAAGACAATGGGTAGTTATTGAGTCCTGTCACATAATTCCATTCTACATTAAATGTACTATGGACCATAATATAATAATGTCCATGACTCACCTCTGTTCCTCAACAGCAAGGAAATTGATGGTAAACTAAGACATTTTCAGCCCTGAAGTTAGTACATGGCTTGAGGGGATAAAACTGGAATGGGGAAGATATGAAAAATTCAGAATGAATGCTTATAATGCTATCTTGGGCACAATTGCTCGATGTTGCTAAGAAAGCATTAGCATGCCCAGGCTCTGCTGTGGGTTCTGTCAGCAGCAAGAGGGAAAACTTTCTGCTCCTCATTACAATGTCTTTAATAAGTACAAGCATGGCTCGGAGGAGGCTTAAACACTCTACCTTCCCCCATTTTCCCTGAAGAAGGGATACAATCTAATAAACAACCAACTGTCAGGATAAAGTTTTCTAATTCACCTTTTTTATTATATCATAAGCTTCATTCCTCCACCTCCCAAACTAAAAACTTCAAATGTGTTTTCTTGCCTCTACGATGAGCTCATGCTCCTCAGCCTGACATCAAGTGTTTAGAGAATGGGCTCAACCTGACCTTCCTGTCTAATCACTGTATTGTTTGCCTTCCTTGGACTTCACAAGGTTAACAGGGAAACATACTGCCAATGGGACCATCGGTGAGCTAACTTTTACGAACTGCTTCTTGATCTGTAAAATGGGCCAAGAATAAAGGACATGATGGGATTACTATGCACACTCAGTAGAGCACCTGGCACAGGGCCTGGCTTTGTAAAATACAAGTTCTCTAGTCAGATTTGCCTTCTCACTATTTCTAAAACACACCTAATAAATTTTTCCTTACAGCATTCCTTCCCTACAATTGTGCTAGGATATGTATGGTCTCCATTTCTAAATTCTCTGTTACCCAGTCCTACTCTCTCTAAATTCCAGGGCCATCTGCCATATTCTGAGGGAAAGCCAGGCTTGGATCCTGCACTAGAGGAAGGCCTAGACAATCTTAAATATTTTCTCCAAGGCTAATATTGCATGATACAAAGAATATTTCAATTTTGCTTTGAAAGCAGGAAAAATTAAACCCTCAGACTCTATAAAGAATGTAATACGACTCGTCCAGAATTCATGGGAACAATAATAACTGAAAGGGTAAAGATTTTTGTAACTAAGAGCTTGTTTCATGCCAGATATTGAGCTTTACCGGGTACATTATCTTAAACTCCCCTGCAACAAGGTCAATACTAGCACCCACTGTTTAGATGATCAGAAAACTGAACCTCAAGGTCATTCAGCTTCAAAAATTTAGATGACAAAATCTAGATAAACCAAGACTATGATCTTGTACAGAATTCTGAAATCACTTCCCACTCTGTTCAGCTCCCTCAAGCCTACCCATTTATCTAGTGCTGTGACCTACAGAACATGCAATATGTAAGGAGCACTTCTATATGTATAAGATATATTTCCTTCTCTTAAAGAGTTTACAGACTAGAAAGAAAAATAAAGCATTATATAAATATAAAATAGATGGAAGTTTCAGGATATATCATATTGGTATAGTGTTTGAGAGAAATCAAAGCGGGTGTTCCTTGGATCTAACTTGATCAAACAGCTCTGTCCAGAGACCTACTTTCCAAAGCTGTATCTGTCTGGCTCTAGAAAAAAAGGGCTTTAAAGCTTCTACAAGTTTCTCTTAAGAACCTCACAAGCACATTTTTTATACCTTCATCCTCACTCTTTGAAAGTTTTAAAATCTACTCCCCTGTAATAATTCTTTTGTAATTTCTCACTTGGAAACATGCTTAAGATAGACTCTTAAATCAAAGCAATAAAGTTGGAATATATAACTTCAGACTGAGATATAAAAGTTAATAATTCATCTTAAAATGACCATGACATACAAAAGAATATGAAATATTTTCTCTAAATGGACTACAGAAATTTCTATTTGCACTGAATTCACTTTTGATCTTCTTTCTTACACTCAGAAACTAAAACAATAATAATTTTACCCAAAACCCTGAATTTAATCCTTTTCTAAGTTTGAAATGCATCTTTCAGAACACTATGTGACTTGTTTCAGCCCTGTATGAGTCACATTTACACTCCAGCCTTATCCTTTGGCAGTCACAGCCTCTGCAGAAATAGCTACCATGGATCAGAATTGTCCACGTTAGTAAGAAAAACTTAAATTTATTTTTTACCTTGTTATGAAGTATATATTTAGGTCAACTTCAAAACATTTGGAAACTGAGCCAACCTAATAGCTTCTGTCACTTTAGAAAAGAATAAAAAGAATATATAACAATAAAAATAATAGTAGATTGTATCTATTGAGCATAATCTGGCATAAGCACTTTACATGTTTTATATTATTGAATGAGGTTTTATATCATTTAATCCTCATAAGTAACCCCATGATACCAGAAGTATTGTTACAGCCATTGCACAATGATCCTGAGGCCAACACCTTGGAGAGATTAAGGGCAAACACAGCACTTACATACCTAAAATTCACTATGGCAAGCTGAATAATGACCCTCAAGGATATCCATGCCCCAATCCCTGGCTTCTGACCAAGGGACTCAGCTAATGTAATTAAAGTTGTGAACCTAAAGCTAATGAGACTCTCCTGGATGATGTCAGTAGACTCATCTAATCACAAAAGCTTGAAAAGCAGAAAACTCTCTGGCTGGAGTGAGAAATGCAACAAAAAGGAAAGCAAAGTGAGTCCAAGCATGAGGAGGAGTCCACAGCGCATTGCCGGCTCTGAGCAATAGAGCCCAGAGGGGAGGACCGGAGGCCTCATGGAGCCAAAAGCAGCCCCCACCGTATGGCCAGAAAGAAAACAAGGACCTTGACCCTAAACCAGAAGGAACTGGATTCTGCCACCACCTGAATGATCTTGGATGGATATTCTTGCCAACAGGAGGCCAGATGGCCAACACTGTGATTTTAGTCTTGTAAAATCCAGCTGAACCAGCCCAGGCATCTGACTGACCTACAGAACCTTAATATAATAAATTTATGCTATTTAAAGGAACTAAATTGTGATAATTTATCATGGTACCAACAGAAAACTAACACATTCTATTGCTTGTTGAATTTGTGGCATTATTCTTTTTTATCCAAAAAGTAATTCCACAAATTCAACACATTCTCTAAAAAAACAAAAACTAGGAGAAAATAAGATGCAAGTAAGCCTACACTGGCGATAGTAATTCTAGCTCCTATAATCAGTGGGACCTCTTTGACTGAGTATGAAGCATCCAGGAAACGAAAAGTTCCAGAAAGGCAAGAGCTATCAGGCTGTTGATGGTACCTAGAGATAACAGCCAGGTACCCATCACTGTTGGCTAAATCAAGGACTGGCAAACCACAAGCCATTCTACTATCTGTTTTTGTAAGTCCTAAGAATTAAATTTAAGTTTTAAATATTTTTAAAAAGCAAAAAATAAGTGATATTTTATAACAAGAAAAATCATGTGCATTTCAAGTTCTAGTGCCCATAAATAAAGTTTTATTGGAACACAACTACACATATTCAGTTACGTGCAGTCCATGGCTACATTTTACTACAATCGCAAAGTTGAACAGTTGCAATGGAGATCACGTGGCATACTTATTACCTGACCCTTTACGAAAAATATCTGACATCCCTATGTTAGGGAATGCTAAAATGTAAATATCCCTGAGAGCATTCAGTGTCCTGTGCATGCACATCTCCATCATCGGCATGGGAGGAGGTAGAGTTCAAGAGTAGCCATTTCCTAAAAAGGCTTGGAGAAGCATGGATGAGGACTCTGAGGAACAGAAGGACAGATAGCCAAAGTCTAGCTTTTCATACTTGGTGTTGCAGAGATAGCAGCAGAGATTCATATGAGGAGCAGTTCCCTTACTTCCTATTGTGAATCCCGAGAGAAATGCACAAAGCCCAGGTACTTGTGACTATCCTTTCTGGGCAGCCAGGAAGAAACCTCTGGCTTTTTTCTGCACTGTCCCTCGTGTTGAACTAAGTGGGGAGCAATGAGGCAAGTTGACTTTGTAGGATTCAGGCGGTGCCCAGATAATAATGCAAAGTAGAGGAGCAGAAACTGTGTGGTTTCTAGTAATGAGAGAGTAAAAAGCAGAAACACGAGGCTCAAGACCAATGGCTGAGATGATAGGAATACACCCCTCCTCTAGCACAAGCCAGAAATAAGAGCTGGACTATTAAAAGGAAGCTCTAAGTATCACTCAGAAGAGACAAACTTTCCCAGGCTGATGATTTTTCTTCCTTAACTGTGGTCTAGATGGCCAGGTCAATTCTGGAATATTCAAGTCCTTAACACTCTAATTAAGAATTAGTGAACAGGTTTATCTGCACTCATGTGAGGCAGGGGTCTCTGGCAACTGTCAAGAGGTGGAGACAGAATATGATCTAAGCTACAATGAGATGATTTAACAACTAGAGATGATGAAATATTTTAAAGGTTGTGACTAGATGTTCTCTGAATTTCCATGAGGTCTGACTGTTTAGAGTTAGCTTTCCTCTCGAGTTTCTTAGGCTTTCTTTTACTCTTTTCAAAGTAAAAACACAAGCTAGAATGGGACTAGGTCTTTGTCAGTAATTGAAGAGGCTGGGGGGAGGGGTGTTAAAGGAAGATTTTAAAGAGATTGAATCTGCGAAATTTGCTGAGTCCCCATGTGGAACTGTCATCCTGAGCTTACTCAGCACCTTAATAAGTCTCAATATGACCATAATGAGACCATCAGGTGTCACAACTGGTGTAAACAAAATAATTTAAATAGAATCCAACAGACTCCCTGAAGGGAACGGAACACCTCAAGGGAGATGGCAGAGTTAAAGATCAGCAGCTGAGTTAAGATTACTTCTGTAATCTCCCCACCAAGGCAAACCAGAGCTGAAGCACAGTGACCAATTCTAGTACTTGAGTGAAATCAGAGATATTGAGTCTAAGCAAAATCATAGGAACCCAATGAGGAGAACATTAAATAGAAAGGTGAATGCTGATTTTGTGATCTAAAAAGGAAAGATAAGTTACAGAAACCTAGAAAGTGAGAGGCTGAAATAACACATTTCTAATTGGGACCCCTGACGAATATGTCCAAAAGTCTGGGAAACCCAGGTCTCTGGATGCCCAGTATGTGTTCTTTGCACAGTGCCACCAGCTCCACTCTGCTTTCTCCTTTTGAGCATCTGAGACTGTCCCAGGGCTGTGTATGTTGAGAGGGAGGCAAAGCTATTGTCCTGGATGAGTGCCATCTACTCTAGCCATCTGTGTCAGGCTGACCCAGCAACCTGCCTTCCAAGGGCCAGCTTGGATATTCCCCTCGACCATTCTTTTCACCATAGACAAGGACAGTGTTGATCATCTAGGGAACACTTTCCCTAATTAACACACAAATCCCCATCTCCCCCGGCACGGCCAGGAGGTCAAGCAAGATTATGATGATTCCCTAACTTGTTCTTAACCATCAATACTGCACCAGGCACTGAAATCAGATGGTCTCTCCCCTACTCAAGTTTTTCCTTTAGAATAAGAAATTTTACAAATTCATCCAGGAAACATCAATGTCATGGCTTGTGATAAGAAAAAAGTAGAATTTGTTAAGAGAATCAAGGAAGAAGCAAGGCCAAAAGCACTTGATTTTGGAATGATGCTGTAGGAAGCACAGGAGACTTCATCCTCACCTGAAATCCTAGCTCCTATTATCAGTAGTGTACCTCATTATTCTAAGCTTGCAAGATAGGGGACAAAGTTTTCACCCTGTGTATGTAGCACCAAAAACACTGTTCATGGAAGGGTTCACTACACATGAAGCATCTGGGGATAACTAGGTAATGCCAGTGATCCAGTGGATATGAGAGGAATCTAGTTCTGCTTGTTCCTCTGCCCTTGCCTCAGCACTGAGGCAACAGCTGATCACTTTTGCTAAGTTGCTACCTCCTGCCTTCTAGTTCTTCTGATGTAAGAGTGGAACTAACTGAAAAGGGGACATCAGCAAAATAGACAGTGTACCAGTGTGTGACTGAGCTGGATTAACAGGCTTACTTCTGGTAGCCTGTATCAATGTAAATCGATACTATCCTCTATCGATGTAAATCATTCACGCCACCTGGAGGATTGCTCAAGTCACAATCCGCCCAACCATAATGTGGTGAGCTGCTCTGCTGGGGAGAAACAAAAGTTCTGATCCATGACTCAAGTTGCAGAGAAAGAAGTGGCTTTTGGATTCTAAACACTTTAAGGGAAGGAATGCTGGTCAAGTGGACATAGTCCCTGAATATACAGACACCAGAGACAGTATGAAACAGAAGGGGGACAAGAGGAAGCCAGATGCCAAGAAAGAAGGCTTAGAAAAAGGAACCAAAAGAGCCCAAGTTTTGTGACTGTGACAAAAGTCACATACAGACAAAAGCCTGGTGACCACAGTGTTGATGTTCACAACCATTTACTTGTTGACCTTGAACCCTAAGATGGCCTGCAAAGTCTATAGTAGGGTCACTGCTGGACATGGAAAGTCATGTAATTTCAAGCAGGAAAACCCGGATTTCAGTACTGTTTCCACTTCTTTTTGATTTTGTGACCATGAACAAGTTTAGTCCCTTCCTGTGCATCTTAAGGTCTTCATTTACAAAACGAGGGTGAAACTAAGTGAAGTCAAAGCTTTCTTTAGGCTCTGGTTCTGAGTTTCTGGAGAAAGTATATGACTAGAAAGAAAGTTTTCTTTCAAAACAGAATCTACTGGAATCCTTGTTTACATTTCTCTGGGGCAGGGATAATGATTTTTTTCTAAAACTCTTGAGTCAAGAGAATAATTATGTAACTGAGAATGAGTAACTGTTCTTAGTGGCCAAGGAACTCGGGTTGTGACTTCACCCCACCGAGACTGTACTTTAATGATCTCTACAGACTCACGGCCAAAGAAGAGTGCATTTTCTTCAGCTGATCTGGAGTAATGAGTGAGTGAGTTGGCCAACCCCTACTGTCTTACAGCTCCTAGTACATCTGTGTCCTTGTGTTTCTCCAACATGTGCCCACTGCACGCTTGCCAATTCTCATGACTTTCAGGACTAATTCTTGATTCCTGGACTGTTTCAAGTCCCAGCTGGTATTCTTTTCCCCACCAGCTGCCTCAGAACACCCAGCCCTGCTGTTTGTCCACCCACCTCCCCAAAGCTACGTTGTTTCCCCAAAAAAATGCCATGCCACTCAGTCTGAGGATGCTGTTATCCCAGTGACACCAAGAAGTGTGAAGCCAACCCGCGTTCCCTTCCTTTCCACCAGGGCACATGTACCAGAAGATAGGTTCACATGGCCTCTGTTTCTGCCTTCTCTCTGTCCTGTGACAGCTTTTTCATCTGGATTCTTCTTCAAAATGAGTCCACATGGGTTGTAAAACCAGAATGAGAGTCTTGTCTCTATCCTGTACAAATGATATGACAGTAAATTAACACAACATGAATCTGTAACATGCCTTCTCCATGTCAGGCATTGCTCTGGTTAGAATTAGTAAAAATGAAGACTCAGGCACAGACCAGAGAATATTAAAAAACAAACCACTGATTAATGGAGTGATAGAAACCGTTCCTCCAACCAAGTTAGCCAACCTATCCAAGTTAATGGTCTAAAGGAATCTTGTCAATAATTCAATTCTGCTTCTGACTGACTGGGAAACACTACTACTCCAGTAACTGAAAATTGAAAAAAAAAATTGTGCTAATAAAAGATTCTTCTCATCCTCATCCCTACCATTTAATTATTTGTGCACCAAGGGTTTCCTTAAAGTTGAACATTCCTGTATTTTAATTGTTCTCATGGTGAAAAAAAAATAAAGTATGACATTTTGACGTATGTGCATTTTCAAGTTCATAATAATGGGCCAAGGGAACCTGGCAGTATTCAAACCCCAGCAGGATAGTGGCGCCCCAGAAAAGTGCCTTGCAAGTGACCTAGATGAAGGATCAAGTTTAAGCTGTATTACATAACTGCCAGCAAGATGTTCCCATGTAGTGAGCAAGGAGCTACTAGCTACTGAATGCTGCCTCAGGCAGGGTGAGAAACTCTGAGAGGACAGGTGCTTACACCTTAGGTAAAGAAAATCTTGAATCAAGTTGAAAGAAATCATAAAACAGATTGAAGTTATATGCTGAAATTATGCATAACTGTGCCAGATTTTGAGTGTTGCTGAAACTTTGAGAAGAACAACAGAGGGGGTCAGTGTCACTAAAGAAGTGAGGAAGGATTGCTGGAGGAACCTTGAAGGATGAGCAGCTTGGACCAAGAGAGAGAAATGATGTGTTAGTTTCCTTAGGCCTCTGTAACAATGTGCTGCAGACTAACTGGCTTAAAAGAACACAGCTTTCTTCTCTCACAGTTCTGGAGGCTGGAGCCCAAAATCAGCATGTCACCAAGGTCATGATCTCTCTAAAGCTTATAGGAGAGAAGTGTTCCTTGCTTCTTCCTAGCTCTTAACATTTGTCAGCAATTCTTGACATTGTTCAATTTATAGGTGCATCATTCCTATCTCGACCTCTGTCGTTACATGGCTATGTTCTCCCTGAGTGCCTCTGTGTCTTCACAATGGTGTTCTCTTTTATAAGAATACCACTCAAGAGGGATAAGGGCCAACTTTGTTTCAGTAGTGCCCTAACTAAATGTATCTGTGATGACTATTTCCATATAAAGTCATTCTCTGAGGTACTAGGTGTTTAGACTCCAACCTGTCTTTTTCATGGGCACAATACAATCCATAACAAATGGCAAAGATTTTCTACATGGCTCCATTTCCCATCTGCCTCAACTTCTGCCATCACTCAGGCAAGTTAAGTGTCCACAGAACCTGATATTCTCCAAGGAACTTCACCTCTCCTGCAGAACCCATTTACATGGAAATCACTTATTATAGAACACCTTATCACCCAGGATTGCTCATTCTGCAAAATTCCACAGTCTGTGATGCTCTTGTCTAAGCCACTTTTGCCCCTGTGCTCTGCCTGCTCCCTCCTTCCTTCCTCAAAGCCCCAGTCTCTGGGTTTCTTCTTGGAGTCTGCTACCCAACTCCTAGATTAACATTCCTTTTCAAACACATAGGACCCACAGTTCACCTGAATTATCAGTAAATCTGTCAATGTCCCTGCCCTCTTGACAGCCCATGTGCCCAACATGCACAAGGGCTGGCCCCCCAAACATGAATCCATTCTTCAGAGTTGGAATTTAAAAAGGCTTGTGCGCATCTCTAGAAAAAGAATGCCATTTCAATCCTAGTTGTGTTTTAGTATGCACATTCTTATACTCATTTAATTTCTTGTCCCTTTCCCCAGTTCAACTTTCCAAACTCCTCACCCCTCCCAAGTCCAAGCCTTGTCCTCATTTCCTTCCCTCCCTCTGGAAACAGCACTGTCCTATATTACATGGAGTAAATAGAGGGCATCAAATATAAACTTGTTCCCCCTCCTCCTGCTCAAAATGTATACCTAAGTCTTCTTGCCATGTTTATCTCCTCCTCTGAGCTTCCTTCATAAGAAAGAAGTTACTGATATATTTGTTGAATCCTTCCCAAGTGCCGGGCATCATGCTAGATGTCTTCATATGTTAACCCATTTATGTTCCTACCTTGACACTTAGGTTATTCTATTTTTTGCTTGTTTTTCCCTTCTACATCACCCTCTAATTACAAGCTTTTTGAGAAAATCTCTTGGACATCTCTGGCATGTGTTTTTCATTTATACCTCTCAAACTTTACGAACTAAGAGAACTTCTAGTATTTCCATGTTATATATGAGGAACCAAAGATCACTGAGGTAAAGCCACTTGAACAACCTACAGTGCTAGGAAACAAGGAGCCAAAAAACTGTACCTTATGCCAAAACCCATGTGGGACCTACCAGGGGACTTTGAATGAAGTGAGGGGAACTGCACTAACCAAGACCTAGAAGGGAGGGGAAATAGAGCCTGCTCCTATTCCTTCCAACAAATGTCTCCCTCCTCTCTGACTAGGAGCTACACACAGAGTCTAGAGTGGGAAACACGTAAAATTCTCCAAGCTCAGTCAGTGAAGCACCTTTCATTCATTTCAGTCAACAGATATTTAATGAGTGCTGTGTGTGTGTCAAGACCTGTGCCAGAAGCTGTAGACACAATTGGGATGGAAACAAATTTGGCCTTTCTTCTGTCCCCTGTGAATCTTGAAGCCTAAGGATTCTCTCTAGAAACAAAAACAAAGACAGAAGAGGTCACTGTAGGCCTTGTACATAGCCTTTCATTTAGCTCTGGACATTTGGACTTGAGGTCAGGTACATCAGCAGATCCTAGGGGAAAGAGAGAAGCAAATTGGATAGTTTTCCCTTATCCTTGGAGGGCAAATGTCAAGCAGAACTTCTTCCCATCATAAGATTTATGTAACAGCTAGAATTCAAAACTGCTGCTGAGGCCCCTGAGAAGATACAAGTCTACATCAAGTCCAACCATGACCACTCATTTGTTCCAGATGTCTGAGATGTGTGCTTATCTTCCAACCAGCATTTACCATGGGTGACTTCCCTGTGCACTGTAGGATGCTTAAGAGCTTCCTAACTTTTACCCACTAGAGGCTAGTAGCAACATCATCTTCCCCCACCTACACCTTCAGTTACGACAACCAGATATTGCTAAATGTTCCCTTGTGGTGGTGGTGGTGGTGGTGGTGGTGGTGGTGGTGGTGAATCAGTCCCAGTTGAGAGCTATTGCTCTTGTGCATTTAAAAGCATTTGGATGGCCTCCAAGGTACAAGCTGAGGACCACATCACCTGAGTTCCACAGAGAAGTCACACTGGGGGCAGGCCTCTGTGCAGCCAGGAATCTCCATCAGACCACAACTACAGAGATGACACTGCAGCCAGGATCCATAGACAGCTCAGATTCAACATGCCAACTGGAGACTTGGAAATTGCTTCACTGTAACTAGAGTCTCAAAACACTTGTAGCAGGGCCCATAACAACAAAAGGTGTGTGTTAATCCTCCAAAAGTCTCTAACCTGAGTGGTTCCAGCACATGCTTTAATCCCCAGCTATTTCATGCTGGCCACCTTTTCCCTGTCACATCCTGAAATGCTTCTGTTAGAGTATTGTCTTTTTTTCCTATGCACTTGCCTTTAAAACATAAACCTCTCAAAGACAACACATTAAATAATGGACTTTTTATCTTGAATTATCTGACAAATATCTTAACTTCAAGGTCCTGTGGAAATTAGACACATGTCAAACAGCTTGACAAAAAGTTTTCTGTCTCCTGAATCTTTTGAATCAGTTGCTCTGCAGCTGTATCTTTTACATGCCAGAGCAAAACTGGCTGAACTAACTTGATTGTGCCAATTTGAAGAGAGTTTTCCTAATTCTGCTGTGCAGCTCAATAAACCCCAGAATTTCCTGACTAGTGTACGGTTCCTGCATGAGAGCACCTCTTTGCTTCCAACCCTTCCCTTTCCGCATTCCTCAGAGATGAAATCTGGCCCTGGAATCCAAACCACTAGGAAGCTAAAGTCTACCCTTATGGGTACCCTAGACAAAAAGATCAACCCAACTTAGTTAACAACCCATTTTCTGTGATAGATTCTCTGTCTTGCAAAGCCCTAGGTGGCCAGAAAATCACTTGGCCATTGGAATAAACAATCTCCAGTGTTTCTTAGTATGTACGATTGTCTTATACTCTTTTTTTTTTTTGGTACCAGGGATCGAACTTGGGTCCTTGCGAGGCAGGCGACGGAAACACTGAGCTAAATCCCTGGCCCAATATGTATGATTGTCTTAGTCCCGATAGTTGCTATAAGAGAACACCATACAGTATGTGACTTATAAACAACAAAAATTTATTTCTTATATTTCAAAATATTGGAAAGTACAAGACCAATTCAGTGTCTGTTGAGGGCCTAATTCCTGATTCACTGACAGCCATCTTCTCACAGTGTTCTTATATGGTGGGGAGGCTGAGGGAGTTATCCAGGTTCTCTTTTTACCAGTAAGGGGACTAACCCCACCACTGGACTAATTAATCTAATCTAGGGTCTCTTTTATAAGGGCTTCACTTTCATCGCCTCCCAAAGGCCCCACATTCTAATACCACCACACTGAGGTTTGGCTTTAACATATGAAATCAGGAAAACAAAAACTTTCAATCTATAGCAATGGAACTTCCTAGGCTTTAATAATGGTGCTACCTCCAAAATTCATGCTGTGAGGAGGAGGCTTCCATGGCCACCATACCACCTACAGCAATCCCAAAGGGAAACCAGATGGCATACTCTGATAGTCAACCACCTGGACTCCCTGAACTGGCAAAAAAGAGGATCTGGAAAAAATGAAATCAGAAATAATTTCTCACATAACAGCACAGATATGATTAATAAATTATTACTCAAGATATGATTAATAAATCTAAAGTGGACACAAATTCAAAAAATAGAGGAGCTAAGGAACATGATGGAATCCCAACACAGGAAACAAACGGAATCCATAAAACAGATGCAAATAGATTTCCAGGAGATTAAAAACTCCATTGAAAGTTTATGCAGCAGAACGAGACAATGTGAGGACAGAATTTCAGATATAGAGGATAAGATTGCAATTAATGTCTAGGAAAAGAAAAATTGCTTCAAAATAGCAATGGAACATGGGAAATCAATCCAGCAGCTGCTGCATGATGCAAATAAGAATAACAGAAGACTCATCAGAGTCAATAAAGAAACAGGAGAGAGTGGAGATGACATAAAAAAAACTTCACAGAAGTGATGGCAGGAAACTTCCCAAGGAGGGGAAAAGA
>NW_004624778.1:15003299-15033553 GCF_000247695.1 Heterocephalus glaber | reverse complement strand
CATTATGTAAAGGTACAATTCCCAATGAGAAATGTAATTGTGTTGTATACCTACAATGTACCAATAAAAGAATTTAATACAAAAAAAAAAGAGGCCAGAGACTATGAGATGTGATATATTTACATAATGACTGCAAATACACAGCTAAGTATATATTTTGGATTCAGTAAATATTTTTACTTTAACCTCACTACTTAGTAAGAATATAAAACAAGTAAAAATGAATATGCCAAAATTAAACCACATATATTTTAGCAATGACACTGATGGTTAATTTTGTGGACGAACAATAGCGAGATATCTATCATGTTCCAAGCGCCAGGTCCCATTTTCAAAATAAATAAGATGTCACCTGGCCTGAGCAGGGAGAGAGAGTCTGGTGAGTTCATAAATAAGTTTGTAGACAGTCTCTGTTGTCTCTTGTAATATGCTAAGTTGTCTAATGTGTAAATGGAGTTGGAAAGCAAATTTTGTGGGATTCCAAATTCAAACTGTGGTGGAAGTGGAGACCAAAGAAGTAACTCTGCCTTCAGACATGAAGGATTAAGGGACAAGAGAAATCACAAAAAGCAATTGGAGAAAGTGTTGTAGGCAGATGGAGAAGCACGAGAAAAGTTACAAAAGCAGAAAACTCTGGCTCATGTAAAGGATAAGAAGTTCTTCAGAAGAGTTAGACTCTGGATGCTTGAGAGGGAGAAATAAGAGATGAGCCAGTAAGAGGCAAGAGTCATACACACAAGGTGTAGTATGTTGAAATGGGAGGTATGGTGACCATTCAGAATCCCTCCATTCAGGACCTAGGAATTCATTCTACTAACTGCCAGGAGTCTATGATAAAGCTAAATCCTTCTGTGGACATTAACTGATTCAACCCAAGGGGGCCTCATCTGAGGTTAAGGCTCCTGGTTGAAGACATCCCATATCCAAAAACTAGTTTTTATCCCATAGGAAATGAGAAATCATCTGTTTAGTGCCTGGATGAAGAATGGACTCAAAAGGAAAGGAAGATTTGAGGCTAAGAAATAATATTAATATTATTAATATTATATTATTAATAGAAGCTAGAAATGAATGATTAATTGGTTCCCAAGGGACAATGCTCTATCCTGGAGCTAATTATACTAAGTTTGGATTGCCACCCCTAAGCCAGAAAAAGTAAGAATGAGAAGAAAACTTATTGGAAACCAGAGACATAAAGAGTCGCTGAAGAGGACTACCTCAGAGATACCTTTGAATAAGAGATAAAACCAGCATTTAGGAAACCACAGGGAAGAAGCTGGGACAATAAGTACCCCCGACTACAACTCTTTACGCCCGCCAATCTGTTACCACTTGCCATTGGCCAAGTTCACATGAGAAGCAGAGGGCCAGAAAGCAAATGGTCGTGTGCCCAGAGGCCAGCCATCCAACCCCAGAGCAGGTAAAAGAATGGTGAGGAGGGACTTAGGGAAGCAAATGGAAGACACTTGGCATTGCTACATGGAAAACAGGCCTCAACACACAAAATAAAGGAATTCAGAGGAAATACAGACAATGGACACAAAGAAAGAAATACAATCATTATCATCTTCACTGAGATAAGATACTGTATTCATGAATAAGAAAAATGTGCTATCAAAAAGAAATATTCAGGGCCGGGGATTTAGCTCAGTGGTTCTAGCACCTGCCTCGAAAGCCCAAGGTCCCAAGTTCCAACCCCAGTATCAAAAAAAAGAAATATTTAGAAACAAAGAGCTCTTAGAAGTTCAAGTTCTGATGGCAAAAAAAATTTAGTAGAAAGTCTAAAAAGCAAAATTGCCACAATCACATAAAAATTAGAATGAAAAGATGAAATGATAGAGTATAGAAAAGATAAAATTAAGAATCATTCCAGGAAATACAACATTTAAAGAGTAGAAGTTGGATAAAAGTGTAACAGAGAAAATGGAGAGGAGGAAATTTTCAAGAAAATAATTTAAGAAAATTTTCCCAGAACTGAAAGGCATGAGATGCTACTGATCAAAAAGACCCACTGAATTTCCAGTGGTCACAGCACTAGAAATGAAGAAAAGACTCTACAAGTTTCTAGATGAAAATAGCAACTTACACATAAAAAGTCTAAAAGATGAACATGGGTCTAGACTTTTCAAAAGCAACATTAGAAAAAAATTATTTCCAACTTAGAATTCTCTACTAAGCTAATTTTTCAATTAAATACAAAGGAAAATAAAGGCACTTAAAGACATGAAATGTCTCAAAAACTAAACCTCCCAATACACTCTTCTCCAGATGCTACTAAACAGCAACAAGAGAACACTGTGGAGTATATAACACTGGAGAGCAGTAAATAAAGCAAAGGAAAACAAGGAGAGTTACCAGGAAGTCAGTAAAGAGACATTCCAGAATGACTTCTGTATCCAGAGAGGACAATGAGGACAAATTACAATGGGATGACTCAAGAGACTGACAAGACAAGAATGCTCACTGCCATTGTACCTCCTAATAACCACAGACAAAATGCCTAGGTGAGTCCAATCCACACTCTAATCTGTGCTTGTGTGGACAATGTACTAATGAAGTCCTGCTCACCACACCACAGCCACAGCCTGAATCAGCTTAGAACATTCATATTCTACATAAATTTTCTGCTTTGGCCTAGCTGTGAGAGTTTAAGATAGGTCATGAGGAACTTTGAAGAATAATAACCATAGCATCCCACTTTCCCTGCCTATAATCCTGCTGGACATGCGGCACTGGACTCACACTAGAGCCCTGCCAAAATACCCAACTATGGTGACTCCTCTGTTTCCAGAATCTCTCATGATTATATTCTTTGAATCTTTCTAAAAGAGAACCTGTCAGCCCATAGGTTTCTCAGGGAATCTGACACACTGTACACTATCTTCATTATTATTTTTAACATATATTGATTGTACAAATTAATGGGTTTTACCATGACATTTTCACACATGTATATTTGTGCCTTGATCATGTCCACCCTCGCTTCTACTTTCTCTTCTCCCTTCTCCCCCTTGCTTTCCTTCCCATTCTCTAATAGTTCCTCTTTGACTTATAAGTCATTGTTTTTGTTTTTCTGTTTCCATATATAAAAGGAAGTATGCAATATTTGTCTTTCTATGTCTGGCTTATATATTTCACTTAACATGATATCCTTCAGTTCCATCTATGCAAATGATGTAATTTCATTCTTCTTTATAGTTGAACAATAGTGCATTGTGTATATATACCATATTTTCCTGTTGACAGACACCTGTGCTGATTCCATATTTTGTTTGTTGTGAATAGTGCTGTAATAAACATGGGTGTGCAGGTATCTATTTTGTAGGCTGACTTCATTTCCTTTGCATGCACACCTAGGAGATAGCTGAATCAAATAGTAGCTATATTTTTAGTTAAGGAATTTCCATGTTGGCTACACTAATTTTCTTTCCCATCAACAGAGTATATGGGTTCCTTTCTCTATTTTCTACTGATATTCTTCATCTACTGCCTTTTTCTTGCACAGATGTGTTTTCTCCTGTTACTATGTATCTCAAAACTGCACAGTGTATCTCTAAACAATACTTAACATGGTAATAAAATTATAAATAAAAGCCAAGGAATATTTAAAACAAAAATCAAGACAACAGGTACCTCTAGTGAGGGAAGGAATCAGCTCTGGTGATGAAAGATACAATAACAGAGAGGTTTTTCTGAAAGAGTGTAATATATTTCCTAACCTGAATGTTGCATTGTTCTTTAAACTGTACCTATGCATTATGTGCTTCATACTATATCTTGTAATGTTGGAATACTGTGTCACAACAAAAAACTTAAAGTAACAGAAATGGATTTAAGAATTTCCTAATAAATGAAAATAGTAAGTGGGATATGAGGAAGATGAAGATAGAGAGAATTTAAGGATAAAGTTTGACTAATGAAATGAATAACGGCTCTACTCAATGAAATGGGATACAACTGTAAGAATAGATCTGAAAAACATATACAGTAGGCAACAAAAATATATGGATTTGGAACTCAGGAGAAGAGCCTGGGCTGAAAAACTAGATCAAGTACTGTGAGGATATAGTTAGCAGTTAAAGCTGTGACACTAGATTAGATTGCTTAAGAAGCATGTCGAATGAGAATAGAGAGACTCAAAGGAATATTGAGATTTAAGAGCTAATTAGAGAAAGACTTTGATTCAAAGCCCTAGAGTTGAAAAAGGAAGTTAACAATTTACTAATTGATCTGCCCTGCTAAGGACATTAGTTTGCATCTGACTTTTTTTTTTTATCAGACTACCTTCCAGTACATTTGTTCTTCTGGGTTTTGGGAGGCTATGACCGACTGCATGGAGAAAAACATAAGAAACCATGTCCTGGGTTCTCTTGATAAAAGTATAAGGTCCTAAGCTCTTGAGAAGTTCAGCCAGAAGTCCAGTACTAGCAAATAAGAATCAAAAATGGGAAGGTAAAATTTAGGGGTAAGATGAACATAGGTAAAGAAAGAAAGCTTAAGAGTAGGTATCCGAGCAGATAAGACCGTTGAGGAGCCAGCAAAAACAAAAAGTAAGCCAGCAATGATTTGGTACTAAAACCATACCAAAAAATTACAAGAAAAATGAAACTACAAACCAATATCATTTCTAAACATAGAAACAACAATCCTGAACAACATATATATATGAACAGATAGGAATGTGAGATAAGGCAACCACTTCAAAAAAGTTTGGCAGATTCTTATAAATTTAAACATATACAAATCATGTGATTTAGCAATCCTATACTAAGGTATTTACCCAAGAGAAATGATAATATATGTTCACTCAAAGACTTGTACACACATGTTCATAACAGCTTCATTCATAATAGCCAAAAATTAATAGTGGACAGCTAGCTATTTCAAATACGGATTTATTATTTCCATGAACATAGGGATGCACTCAACATTTTTTTCCTTACAGTCTCAATTTATTAGAGAGGTCAGGCATTTGCAATTTCTTGTTGGATAAAAAAAAATCTTTGAAGACAAGCACTGCACTTATTTAGTTTTGTGTTTGTAGTATCTAGTTTATCATTTAGCACATAGTAAATGCTGAATGAATATTTGTTGGTCATGATACAATTCAATATAATATTAGGTTCTCCAAAGACCATATTACTTTAAGTCTCCAATTTATGAGAGATATATTTTCTCTTCATCCTCAGTTAAGGAAATTATAGAACGTTCTTAGCAATCACATGTCCCACAAGGGTTGAAGTTGGCTATCATATAGTAGCTCTAGCAAGAGGCCTGGGGCTTCAGGAGGAGAAGTTTGCCTATCTTCTTCTTTTTCCCCTAGTAGACTACGATTGTGCAATCATAGATGAGAAAAACATGAAGCACTATAATTCCTCCAATGAGAGAGTTCTAGATCAAGCTCCAGAGGGAGCTGACAAGTCCATTATTTCCTCTGACTTAAAGGAAATTTGAGTGCAGAAATAGGGAGCCTGGTGTAATGAGGAAAAAGACAAAAAATTAGGTACCCAGAATTCCCCAGGTGTATCATTAATGTCAAATTCAGCCTAATTCAATAACTAGTTTAACCTTATGATGCAAGAATTAATTTCTAAGCATTACTGGGTGAATACATTATAAACTTAAAGTGGCAATACAAATTGTATTTCACTTTGTATTTGCATTATTTGTTCAACTAAACTCCAGCTAAACTAAAGAAAATCAAAAGCATAATATTCCAAACAGCATGCAAACAATATTTTTTTTTAAATACTCCTTAAACATAAACCCCAAAGCTGTTCACACTTTGTTTCCAATCAAGAAGAGGTTTGGAATGTCAGCAGGTGAACACATTTAATTGTGCCATTCATTGCAGCTACCCTTATTAGAGCTGTCCTTGTAAAGGCAATGAAAATGTCAAAGTTCAAAAAATGTTTTAAGATAACATGTGTGCTCCAAATTCCCTTGAGAAGATTAAAAGTCATTATCAAAACGAAATATACAATGGGCTAGGATTTTTTCAGAGCAATCACTGCATTGTTTATTTCTTTTATTTCTTGTTCTCTTTTTATCATAATTGCTGATTCTGGCCTTTGAAAAGATATTGGTGCTTGATAAAATAAACAAATAAAAACAAAAAATTACGAAGGGCCTAGAAGTTCTTTCCTGCAAATTTTTCAAGTTTTAGCCATTGCTTTTTCATATAATTGTATCTGTTATAAAAGAAAACACCATCTTAACTTTCTAGAAGTTATCTAACAAGTTTCAGGAACATATAATTTATTTTTTTCAAGTGCTTAGAAAGATGCATAGGCCTCATTTTTGCAGATCAGACTTAGTAAAGCTACCTATGAGATGATGAGGGAAATACTTTGATTAAAGACTAGGAAATAGGGGGAAAGGTGGAAGGAAATGGGCAAAAAAGCCAGGTGAGGCTGAGGAGCAGGAAAGTAATGGGGAAAATTTTCCAACACAGCTCCCCCATCCTAAAGGTTTAATCAGTTAACACACTGTCAGGCATTATTCATTTGCATGTATGTCCTTTGAATTAGACAAGTTCCCTGAAGGGAAATTTTTCTCTTTGTGTCCCCAATACCTGGCACCAAGAAGTCTCAAAGATGTCTTGAAATAAGTTAAGTCTACAACAGCATGAAGCTCAGCGTAGAAAAACAACCAAGAAAAAGTTAAAAATCGTTTTCCATCTTCTAGGAATCAATACTCTAGAGTTGGAAAGACAAGTGCAGACTACACCAGTCTGGAAAGACTCCAGATTTGCTCAGCATGGACAAATTGAAAAAGGATCCTTGGGGGCAGGGGGCCATGAGAGCCTTATGAAATGTGCAGTTCCTACTAATACTGACTCTGAGGGACAGTGGCTCCCAAGTGGAGTAGAGGTTCATGGAACCTTGGGAAACACCATCCTAGACTACTGTAGGATGAGCAGATGAGCCAAATGACCCTTAAACTGCTACATTTTTCAGAGAAGAATGTTAAGACCTAGAAGGATGAAATTATTCCCTCAAGGTTGCACAGTAAATTTATACCTAAGGACCCCTGACTTGGAGTTTTTGCTATTTTTGCTACTCCACAGAGGCTCATTTGTTTGTTCAGGAAAACTCCAGCAATTAATTGTGTACCTGCAACCCAGGCTCTTCCATTTGATTGAGAAGCCACTGCTGGTGATTTGATAACTCCACATCCACTGCTATCTTTTCAAAACACCTTTCTCTAACTGGCCCCCTTTAACATTGGCATCTGCACCTTCAGTCCATCTAGAGGGACTATGGTAATTAGATTACCATATTAATAACTTCAGATGCAAGAAAACAGAGGAATAAGTATTGCTCAGGAAAAAATATCTGAATAATTTGTTTTGTTATTTTTCACATACACACAAAGCAGTCCTTAACATTCTGCCCCAGTCTGCCTCTCCCCAAACTCCTCAGTCACTTTCATCCATCAGTCTTTGTTCCAGCTCTTTCCTTGACTCACAGAGTCCTTCCTAACCCCACTTTAACTTCCTCTTCATCTGCTTAACCATTTACATTTACTTTAAAGCTTCTAATTATGACAGGCTTTCAGATTGCCTCCAGTCATAACAAATTGTTCTTTTATCAGAGACCACAAACTCCCAATGTGCAGCCTCTGCCTCCACTTCAGTTCTCAGATCCTTAGATGCTCTTCTGGTCCCCTTCCAGATTGAAAACCTCCAGAAAGCAGGGATAAGATTCTTTTTTTTTTTTTAGTTTTTCACTAAACATCTCAGAATAGGCATTGAGTAAATGCTTGTCAAATGAAGAGATAAACAAAATATCCTTTCCTGGCTGTATATTTGCAAATATTTACTATAGCTAAATTTTGTAAATTGCAATATATTAAAATTTTATTAGTAAAAGAAGTTATACAGTGACAGTGGAATTCAACTCAAAAAATAAGCTCATTATTATTTTAGGAAATAATAAATGTGAACTTTTTATGAAGTGAGAAAATAATTTTTTAGAAAGCTTAACTAAAACAAGACAGTAATTGGGACTTGAGGTTCTTAAACAGAGCATCCATGATGCCACATGGTGAAGGAGAAGAAGAGTACAAGAAAACCACCCTGACAGCACTGGAAATTGGTACAGCTATGGACCCACAGCATTTGGGAAGAAGGGATGGGGAGAAGGAGAAGATCAGAGTGAGTTGTGCTTTGAAATACTTGTATTCAATATTTTTATCCCTACTTATTTACAAACAAGTTTTAGGGATGCTGGAAGTGATATCAAAAGGAAGTAGGGTATACAATAGGGCAATAATCATATTTTTCAATTCCTGTCCATGTGTGTGAAAGATAATAGAAAATGAGGACTTGGCACAGAAACCATTTTTACAAAGACATGGATATTAGAAGAAAAGCAAGAGCATCTGCAGATAATCTCATACACCTGCAATAACGGTGAATAACCAGCAATAGGTTCAAACAAGCTCCATCAGAAGAGTAGTTATATGTCTATAAAGGTGATAAGCACCTAGAGATGCTGGGAAAAACTAAAGTCAAATAGCCTCTCTGAGAAGCTCAGGTGATCATAAGTCATTTATTTAACAGATATTTATTTAGCATCAAATGAGTATAAGGCACAATAAAGTGAATTTTTAAATTTGTCCTTAAATAGCTTATAACCAAGAAGGAAAAGAAAATCCACACATATTATATAACAAGCCAACAACTATTAATTAAGCACACACAATTTCTCAAAATCCCCTAGATAGTAAAACCAGATAATACATTAAAAAGATACTATTTGTCCCCAAGGCACTTATACTCTAGGTAGGTAAGGAGGCACACAATGCATATGAAACAAACTGTGAGCTATATAAAGAAGCAGGTAGCTTAGCCCAGTAGAATGGCAAATAAATACCCCCTGAATTTTAAGAATGAAGACTTACCTTATACCTTAAGATAACTGGAAAAGGAGGAGGAGTAGAAGAAGCTAAGAAATTGAGATAATTCTTGAAAGATGAGGAGGATCAGGATCCAGGGAAAAATGGGGTAAGTTCAACATCAAAACTAAAACATGCAAAGAAGAGAAGTGATTGATTTGAAAGTGTAAAATTTGCTCATGACTGAGTAAGAAAAGTTACAGTTCAAAATAGGAGTGAGGAAAGTTTTTTTAAGTATATTAAATCATACTCCAGAGCTGAGTGTCCTCAAATTTATCAGATGCCTATTGGCATGTGACATTATATCAATGCATACAAAACCAACATGATCCCCTTAACCCCTGAGGCTAGGTCCTAACACATCAAGAATGACACACAGTAGCATGTATGCTAATCCTCTCTCCCCCCAGATAAGAGTTTCAAAATCCCTTATCTAACTCCAGGAACCAAGGATTTCAAGGACACAATAATCAAGACAGAACAGAGAAAAAATGCAAAACATAAGAATGGGAAAGTTAGATGCTCAAATCATGAGCAGCCTCATCTACAGCATCCTTAGAAGTGACTCCATAAAGAATTTTTTCCCCTCAGCTATTCTTAGTGATTCTATACAGCTTTGAAAATGAGGTCTTTCTGCCTCCTTTTTCACAATTTCACAATACAGAATAAAAAAACTTTCAACTTTTTTGGAAACTGAAAAAAAAATATGCTTACATTTCTTCCCATTCAACAATAACTCAGAGGCAGCTAATGAGATTTTTCTTTCCTTCCCTGTGCTCCCAGAAGCCATTCATTCTTCACCTGGCAGGGTCTAGCTGTGAAAATTTTCACCCAATTTATAGTTCTTCAGACAGCTAGGAGAGGGATGAAAATGGTTTAGTAATGGGAGTAGCCATAAAGCTTATAATTACTGAATTTGTTACAGTGAACTTTATAGTGGAGTGTTTGTTTAAATCAAATATCCATTGACTCTGAAGATAAATGATGTATTCTATATACCATCTTCCCTGAATGTACTAAGACAGCTTTTTTTGCACAACAGTGGTTCATCCATCTTTCTTTGGTTCACCAGCTTGCCTGGCAGTAGCAAGTACCTTTACCTCACTCAGGAACCCACATCCAGACCCTGAGTACACATCACCCAGTATGTAAGCCCAGCATCAGCCAGTAACTTAACTAATCCACTTTCTTAAGACCTTCAGGGAAAGCAGACATCCTATCTAACAGAAGTAATACTGAGGGCAGGCCAAGGAACAAACCAATGTAGCCCTGTGTGAACTTCAGATATGCCTCCCTTTCTCTGCCTTAATTTTCACATCTTTGAAGTCAAGGGGTTGACTTTATCTATAAAATCTGAATCCTTGAAAATTCTATGATTCTAAATTGGAAAGAAAACTAAGATTAGAATTAAGCTCATACTCAAGTCCTCAGACCGAGTTGGCTCCACAGTTTAACCCCTAAAACCCTGCAACAAGGCCTTTGATGGAGAACTTCATTAGGAGACAGGTGGATTTTTCTCTCAAAATCTCTCCACTCTCATCTCTCCCTTGTTCTGTATTTTAGCTGGTAGCAGGAAATGTTCTTTGAAGCCCGAAGACACTTATGAAGAGAATAAGAATCATTTTTATTCTCTATCCTATTGTTAGCCAACTAGTAACTGTCCCCACAGGACAAGAAGTGTTAAGAGGATTAATTAGTTAATCTTCATGGAGGGCTTGAAGAGGAAGAATGCTCCACATAATGCTCAGGAGAATTAGGTGTAGACTAATTTTCACACCAAACAATAAAAATCCTTAAAAGAACACATTTCAAGATTTAAATTGAGAGAAGTAAACAAAAGTGGAGAAGGGAAGGATGGACTGAGGTAATTCTATTTTGCGTCACTGGGGACACAGGGAAACCCAACCTACAAAGATGGGACATTAATCAAAAGACCCACAACCAAGCACTAGAAAGTGTACATGCTTTGTTTTGTTTGTTTGTTTTTGTTGTTGTTGTTGTTGTTGTTGTTTTGTTACAGGGCCTTGCTTTGTAGTTCAGGCTGGTTCATAACTCACTATGTAGCCCATACTGGTCTCAAACTCGCAGCAATCCTACCTCACCCTCCTGAGTGTTGGGATTACAGGTGTGCACCACCACGCCCCACATGTGTACATGCTTTGAAAGAGGAAATGGGAAAGGTAAAGAGTAATAGACCCAAGGCCTACAGATGAAAACCCCCATCCTGTGAAGTAGAGATCTCTGAAGGCAGCTCTTTCATGGGGGCCATATGAAAGAAGACCTCTGGGTCTCATCCTCTCAAGCCTTCTTCAAATCTCTCCTAAAGAGCAACCTGCCCCCACAAACTAGCTGCCCGGTAAACCTGCTGCAAGAAAGGAGCTGTCCACAAAGGATCATCACTCAGCTCTATGGAGGACCCCCACACCACTGGAAAAATCCCGGAACTATTAGAACCAAGAATCCTAGGCTGTTCCCATCTCTCCATAGAGGACAGCTTTTCACAATAAAAAGACTTAAAGCTCAGACTAAGCAACCTAGAGAACTGAAGCATTTATCCTGCCAATCCAAACCAAGCACAATAAAATGTTGCTTTCTTCCAGGCAATTTGGGGGAAAATCCAAGGCTAGCACTGTTCCTTGATATGTATTCTTTTTGCATCTCAGAAGTTGTCAAATGCCTCTGCCACCTGAGCTGAAATTCTAGCCAATGCTTTCCTTAAACCTGAGCAGGTATTGGCAGCACACTCAGGTCACATTCAGAGCAGCCTCTGCTAGTCCAGACTCTATTTTGTAGATCCCTACTTCTTCAATGCATTTCATTAATTACTGGTGGACATTACACAGAGTCCTAAGTATTTAATACCCTGAAAATGACTAATGTATGTCAATCAACTAAAATTCTTCCATGATTAGAAAAAAAGTCTGTGTAACACAGCAGCAAGTAAAATGGATTGGACTATTTCGTAATCTATAATCCCTTTTAAGGACACAATTAAAGAATTGTTGGTTTCTAGGATAGAAGAAGCAGAACATAAACCCAAGTCCACCCTGACTGGACTTCTAGCTAGAGGAAAAGTTTTTTTAACCATCCTAAGACATGAGGTTCTCCTCTGCAAAGTGGTAATTCTAACAGTATGTGACTCATAGGGTTAGGAACAAATGAACACAATACTCGTGCTCAATAAATGTTCACTGGTGTATTTGAGTCTTAAATTTTACTAATTCTATCTGCTATGGTTTCAATATGATTTGTCCCTTCTGAAACTTGTGTTGGAATTTAATGCCCCCCCACTGTGAAGTGAGACCATGTGTGGCCTTTGAGAGGTAATTAGGACTCTGCCCTCGTAAATGGATTAATCCATTCATGAAATTAAAGAATTGATAAATTAATGGGTTATCTCCAGCATGTGTCTTCTACAAAATCCAATTTGGCTGGGTCTCTCCCATGCTTCCTGTCTCTCACCATGTGGTGTCCACTATTGTCTTGGGGCTCTGGCAGCAAGAAGGTCATTACTTGATGCAGCCCCTTGATCTTGTGTGAGAACAGTGAGACAAGCCTATTTTCTTTATCACTTACCAAGTTTGTACTGTTACTAGCAACAAAAAACAGTAAGATAGAATTTATAGTAAATAAATATATGAAAATGTAGTTCTAATTCCAGTAATACAAGTTTTCATTTTTTCATTTTCCTTTTTGATGTCTATCCTTAAATATATATGTATTAAACATCTATTAACATACTATACATAAAACTTTTTTGTTTTATATTGTGACTTAAATTTTGCCATGAATGCTTTTCCACTCTGTTTCCTGACCTCTATAATTCAAATCTGTAAAGACCCCATGATGTTCCACAAGTTGGCACACCACAGATGAATAAAAAGTCCTTCCACTGGGAAATGGTGATTGAATCACTGAACTTGCAGCCTAAAGACCTGGGTTTTTCATTTCCTCTTTCAAAACACATATACTTGCAGGTACTTTGTAGTGGATGTTTTTGATGAGTGTTCTGTCTCTTGGGTGGGTTTTCCTGTTCGCACAACTAACCAAAACTTTCCAAAATCTGCCACCCACTTAACCGGGCAGCCTTAAAGAAATCATATCACCTTTCATAGGCTGTTTCTTCATTTATAAAATAAGGAGAAAAAAATAAAGCCACCTACTCTGGAGAGTTGTTATGAAGAGGAACCGAGATAATATGTATGAAATGGCACTGTAAACTATAAACTGCACCCCTGTATATTAAAATTACACCAATGTATGTTGATGGGAGTGCAGACTGGTGCAACCACTGTGGAAATCAATATGGAGAAAACTCAAAAACCTAGGATTAGAGGACCCATTTGACCCAGCTATTCCCCTGCTGGGTATCCTTTCAAAAGAATTAAAAGAATCATACTACAGTCATATGGTCATTTGAGAAATGCAAATGAAAGCAACGCTGAGATTCCACTTCACTCCAGAAAGAATGGCTGCTATCATGAAATCAACCAATAACAAATGCTGGCATGGCTGTGGGGAAAGAGGAACCCTGCTCCTCTGCTGGTGGGAGTGTAGATAGGTGCAACCACTGTGGAAATCAATATGGAGAAAACTCAAAAACCTAGGATTAGAGGACCCATTTGACCCAGCTATTCCCCTGCTGGGTATCTTTTCCAAAGAATTAAAAGAATCATACTACAGTGATATATGTGCACCCATGTTCATAGCAGCACAGTTTTTAATAGCTAAAACTTGGAAACAGCCCAAATGCCCATCAACTGGAGACTGGGTAAAGAAAATGTGTTTTTTAATAAAATGGAGTACTACTCAGCCATTAAAAAATGAGAAATTAGAGACATTTATAGCTAAATGGATGCACATTGAAGCAATTCTCTTAAGTGAAATTAATAGGTCACACATGTATAAATACTGAATAGTTTCTCTACTGTGAGAAATTTAAAGTGTAAAGAAGGACTAAAAGGTATAATAGATAATGTGAAATAGGAAGAAAAGAGGCAAAAGGGAAGCAGAAGTGGGAGGGGTAGGGGAAAGGAAAGAAAGGGATGGAATTAATATAAGAAAATGAAAAAATGGAAACAAAGTCTTTGTAAATAGGGAGAGATGGAGGAGTTGAAGGGAGGGCAGAGGAAGGGTGAAAAATAAGAACCAAGAGAGATTATGTAAAGGTGCAAATTTCCAATGATGAATCTCATTATACTGTATACCTAAAATGTACCAATAAAATAAAATTTTAAAAAAAAGAATCATACTACAGTGATATATGCATACCATGTTTATAGCAGCACAGTTTATAATAGCTAAAACTTGGATACAGCCCAATTGCCCATCCACTGGAGACGGGATAAAGATGATGTGGTTTTTCTATAAAATGGAATACTACTCAGCCATAAAGAACAAGAAAATAGAGTCATTTATAGCTAAATGGATGCACATTGAGGCCATACTCTTAAGTGAAATAAACAGGACACACATGTGTAAATACCAAATAGTTTCTCTGGTGTGAAAAACTAAAAGTGTAAATAAGGTTCAAACAGTATAATTGATAATGTGAAATAGGAAGAAAAGGTCTAAAGGAGTTGGGGAAGTGGGAAGGGGAGGGGAAAGGAAAGAAGGAAAAAGAAAAAATATGACAAAAAGAAAAAAGGTACAAGATCCCAATGATGAATGTAACTGTACTGTATACCTAAAATGTACCAATAAACTTAATGAAAGAAAAAAAAATTATACCAATTTATTTTATCACTTTTCTTTCTTTTACAGGATTTCATTGGTATAATTTCACAAAGAGGAATTACTGTTTCCAAGAGTATGTCCATTTTTATGGGCATAATAGATACACCTAAAGTGCTTAAAGAGGGAGGGAAGCTTGAAAACAAATGGATAAAGGCAAGCTCAGTCCCTTGCTTCAGTGCTCTCATCAACCACACAACCACATTCCAAACACATACATTCTATAAGGGTTTGTTTTTAACAGTGTCAAACCCACCACTACAGAGTTGGAGATGAACACAAAAATGTAAATACAGCTTTTCTGTATACTTTGTGTTCTTACCAGTACTATGAATATCCATCTAAATTTACAGCATTAAAAGGAATGAGAAAGCCATCCTTTGTCATCCATAAAGAACAGCCTTTGAACATAAAGTGAATACTCACGTATGTGATCTGGCACTAGTTCTTCTACCCCATCTGCAATCCCTGAGCCCTGGAGGGACAGGCACCACAGACGGAGGAGCCAGGGGACATTTCCAAGGTTAGGCATTGGAACAGTGTCCCTTAGGCAGGATGAGAATGAAGAAAAATGAGTTGTGACAACCAAGCTCATCTGAGACCAGAGATACTTGTGCTCAAGGCACCTCTTATTTATAACTTTTCATCTTTTGTAATAACCTCCTTAATAAACGCCCTTGTGAATATGTTCAGTTTCCTGTCAAGGGTTGGGAAGCTAAGGGGGAATGGGGCTGTATCCACTCTATGGGGTCAGTGTATGAGTGATGGCTGGGAATTCAGTGGTAGCCGAAGTATAGGGCTCATCAAGTCCACAAGGGCACCCACTGAAGAACATCTGAAGCCAGTGTCAGCCTCTGAGCTGGGAAGCAGTAATAGACAGACAGTGCTCGGACTCACAGAGAAGACCCTTAGCTGGCATCTAGATGGATTTCATGGATTCTCATCTAAATGACTGTACAACACCACAGGCTGAGTCACAAGGACAGGGCACCAACACTAAATCATGGTGACCTCTAGTCTGTAGAATAATCTTTCCAGTTGGAACTTCATTTCTGAACCTATCTACACCTTATTTAACTTATTTTGTGGAGCTTATCAGTCACTAACAGCACCCTCCTAAGGAAGGGGGAGGCCCATGAATGTCAAATCGGACAAGATACACTTTGAATTTTAGTTCTGACTGAGAAATTTTGGGCAAGTACCTTAACTCTCCTGTCCCTTAGTTTCCTCATTTATAAAAATGAGCAAATTCAAATCCCCTCCTTAAACAATCACAGTTATACTGAACACATTTTCCTAAAACCAGCATTTGGAGTTGCAATGGCTGTTTTTTATTACCATTTGAAAGATCTGCATGCTCATAAATATTAAGTCAATAGCATAATAAAATTTTGGATTCCATTGTTCTTTTCCATGAAATTTCTAATTTAATTTAGTAGCATTGTGGACATAGGAGTCAAGCTCTGGTCTCAATTACCAAAACACAACTTTCAAATGCAGACTGAGGATCTTCTGAAACCCACTTTAACTCCAAAAAGCAGCAGGCCAGAACATAGCCTCACCATGTTTATGATTTTTTAAAAAGGAGACTATGAAGAAATTGCCCATACACTGGTTTTTGCCAAAGAATGACTGGATTAAAAACATAAGGTGAGTTTTTATGACTGACTTCATATCCCATACTGCAAATTATTTTGATTCAGAGGAGTTATCAAATCCTTATCTTCCTATCTCTTTTATCTTCATCCTAGACAAACATGAATATTTATAAGGGGACTGTATAAATAAACACTGAGTTAAATCTCTGACATTCATAGTTCATCTCACAGATTAATGTTCTTACACTTTCTCCAAGTTACAGAATTCTGTTCCCCTGTCTTAGTTCCCTTAATGTATTATTGAAGCATTTTACAAATGTCTCAGTCAAGTTGTGTATCCCACTAATTGTTGGTAGAAGGGGAAATTCCAGCCAGTGAGACATGAATGGAAATTTGCTAGGGAAGCCTCTGGGAATGCATTTGTAATTCCTGACAAAAATTAATGTTAACCTTCCCTCTTTCTCCTTCCCTTTCTTCCAGTCTTGTTGACTAGAGCTGCAGCAGCTGTTTTGCAACCATGAGGAAATTTTCTTTCCCTCAAGATGCTTTTAGTGCAGATGTTCCCTTTTAGAAGTTCACAGAAGAGGTTTCCACTCTTCCACAGACTCTAATTATATCAGGCTTCAAAAATGACAGCAACCATAACTCAATAGCCTCAGTTTCCTTATATCCTACCATCAACAACCGCATGTCCTATAAATACATGTGCAAATAGTGTCACAAAAATGTCTGATAAACTCACTGGCAAACAACACAAACTCTGCTTGAGTTAGATTAGCATGCAAACAGTATCAGGATTCTACTAACTACAGCATTCTGTAAGGTAAAACATTCATCATCAATCTGGGGGGCGGGGGGAGTGGCAAAGAGAAAAGAATTACAAAGAGTTACCAAAAAAACGTGCCAAACCTTTATCTTTGTCTTCATTATTAACAGGCACCATGGCAGAATATAATCCTTGCTCTTTACAAATGTGATGGGAAAGTTTCCAAAGAGAAAACATTTAACTGGTTTTGGTTATTTCTTTACTATAGGTGTGCCACTAGGACCAGGCCCACCCCCTTTTCCATCGCCTCTTCTCTCCCTCTCTCTGTCTCTCTCCTTCCTGCCACAATCAGTGAAACAGAAAAAAGCCTGTCCCTTCCATTGTTCCAGCTCCTTCATTATATTCATCAGTGTAGAATACTAGAATTTTTGAGTCTGGAAGAACTTAGCAGTTTTCTAATCCAACTTAATTAATTTAAGGATCTTCTCTAGCTCCTCTTGAAATGTGGTCACTCTGCCCGTTTGAATGATGCCTTCCTATTGCTTTCTTAGCAGCCAAATTTCATGATTTAACAGCACTCTTTGCTAGATAGTTTCCTTGGACCAAAGTCTGCTTTCTTGTAACTACTTCCAATCTTTCTTAATGGCACCTGTAATGGCATCATATAAGCCTAACCTCATTGTTGTATAACAGCCCTTCAAAGGACCTTTGAAAATTATTTCCATAAGTTCCATTTATTTTTTATTCTGTGGTTTATCTACTACATATAGCTTAATGATAGCACTGAAAATGAAATGAGATAAAGCACATAGAACATGACCAAAACATAACAGGAATTCGTTGTACAAGTACACTTCCTGACCACAATTTTGCCGGGATCTGTCATTTATATGAAATTCCAGGCTTGGCTTTTCTGAATCAAAATTCACAGATAAAGCCAAGCATAGTGGCATGTACCTGTAATGCCAGTACTCAGGAAATGAAAGCAGGCAGATTGCAGCAAGTTCGAGGCCAGCCTGGGCTACATAGTGAGTTCAAGGCCAGCCTGAACCACAAAAGAAGAACCTGTCAAAAAAATGTATAGATGAATTGTTTCCTACATATAAATTTAACAAACCTTCTGAACAGCAGAGGAAATCACCAACAGAATGTAGATACAAGCTACAGAATTGGAAAAAAAAATTTGTCAGCTACTCTTGAGACAAAGAACTAATACCTAGAATCTATAAAGAACCTCCCAAAAAGTTGGACCCCACAAATTTAAAGACTCAATCAAAAAATGGTCATATGAAATGAACAGACACTTCCAGGTGTAAAAGCACAAATGGCCAATAAATACATGAAAAACTGTTCCACATCACTGGCCATTACAGAAATGCAAATTAAAACAACACTGAGATCCCGTATCACTCCCAGAAAGAATGGCTATCATCGAGAAATCAAACAATAACACATACTGGAGAAGCTGTGGGGAGAAAGGAACAATTTTTCATTGTTGGTGGGAGTGTAAGCTGGTATAACCATGATGGAAATCAATACTGGTATTTCTTAAAAAATAAAAGGGGGTAAAGGGAAAAGGGGAAAGTAATTAAGATATATTATGTACATGTACCAATTCCCCACAATTAATGTAATCATTATGTACTGCAAATATGTACTAATAAAAGTAAAAAATTTAAAAATACATGTAGTCTATTTTTGCTTAATTTACTTCCAGTTAAAAACCCTAAGAATATATGAATATAGACATACCTGTGGTAAAAATGCATGGAACTATAACACATATACAAATGAGTGTAAAAACTGTTGAATCATCAATTAAGGTAGCTATAGAACACAAATGTCAATTTTTCTGGTTTTAACATTGTATTGTAGTTATGTAGGATGTTCCCATTGGGCTTTGAAATGAATACATACACAGGACTTCTCTACACTCTTTGCAAATCACTGCACACCTATAATTATTTCAAAGTTTAAAATTTTCTTTAAATATTGTCAAGTAGCCAATAAAAAAACTAAGATCAGGCTGGCTTTCTTGGTATTCCTTGCACACCATTAACTCAAAGTTTGTTGTATTTATTATTTACCTGGTATGCCAGGTTTTCTCATATGTCTTTCTTTACTTGAACTTTCAAAAAAGTACAAATCTGTGATTTATCTCTTTCAAATTTGACTTGTTAAGTTTTAAACTCAATGTTATGGCCTGTTTAGATTTTGAATCTTGATTCTACTATCTGGGAAATAAAACACCCTACCTTGATCTTTCTGTTCTCTGGAAATATGAAAATCAAATCCTCTATCTTCATCAAGCCTAAGAAAATCGAGGCTGACAACAATCCATCAATCAGCACTCTTCATGTACATTCATTGAGTAAACTGTAAAGAGGTTTTGATGTATATCATCATCCAGCTTTATTTCTCCATTTTTTCCATAAGGATATTTTGGCAAATTTTTCAAAACACATAGATGAAGTCCTCATGAAACATATTTAGGCATTTCTCTTATCTACCAATTTAGAAGCCCCATTTATCTCAGAAGCCACAAAAGAAAAGGGCAATAAATTTAACTACATTTTTGAAAAATCACTTGACGAAACAAAAAATCAAACGCAAGGTTAAGAGGACAAATTACAAACTGGAAAACTGCTTGAAACACATGGCAAACAATGGACAATTTAATTATCCATCATTCAAAACAATGCTAAAAAGTTAAACAACATTAAAATGAACAAAAGATATGAAGTTTTTAAAAAGAAAAATATGAATGTAAAAAACTTTTGAAATTTCCCTTAACCTTACTAATGAATACATGCAAATCAAAAAATAAAAATATGATTCTTCCCCTGTAAAGTTGGCAGGTTTTTTAGAAATGTTAAAGCCTTTTATGGAGAAACAGGCCATGCTCAAGTTCTGCTTGAGTTAGAATAATGTGACAGAACCATCCTCGAGGGCCCTTGAGCAATATTAAAATGCATATATTTAAGTCTACTTGTAGGAATTTATCTTACAGGTGTACTTGGAAATAGATACATAACATGTGTGTGAAATAGGGTATTGCATCATTGCTAGAAATAGCAAAACAAAAATAAATAACATCCACAATCAGTAAAATATGTAAAAGAAATCTATGCAGTCATCAAAAATAATGAAGTAGCACTATGGTTGTTAAGATGGAAAGATCCCCACAATATACAATTAAATTTATGTTAAAAGGCAAAATGTAGAAAAGTGAGGCCGGGGATTTAGCTCAGTGGTGCTGCTGCCTTGTAAGCACAAGGTCCAGAGTTAGATCCCCGGTACCTCAAAAAAAGAAAGAAAAGTGCACCTGCAGAAAGAGAGAGGAGGCAATTATTTTATGTATAAATTTTCTCTTCCAGAAGAAAACACAAAATCTTATAGAAAGCCTTGATGGCTGGGGAGGGGATCTCAGTTATATGGGATTCTGGCCTGTTTTTGTTTTCTTCTTTATACCTTTTGGTATTTAAACATATGGGATGTTATTTAGTAGCAGCAATAAAACAACACAAAGTCCCTGGTATATTTGGATATTAGTAAACTACTCCCAGCTCTTCATACTCACTGCTTTCCTTGTTAAAAGGAAACTTACTGTTTATTTGGTTCACACCCCAACCATATAATGAAGCATTCTACATTTTTGAAAGAGATTATTCCCAGGCTAATCAGACCAAGGTTTTCAAGATCAATTTGATTTTGATTTTCAAAAACTGGGAAGATTTCATTTGCCAGACTATGAGTCTCTGTGATTTCTCCCAGCACCATCAGCACTTTTGTAATAGCAGCCACAACTTGCAACACATAGAAGAATGACTCTGAGACTTTTGAGGCCTCCAATCTTTTTCAGAATCTGATGAAAGCCATCAACTGTATTCCCCTTTTCTCTCCTCCAAAAATGCACACTGGCAAAAATATTTGTTTCCAACTATGAAGGGCTCACTACTCTCAGAAGCCTGGGTTATGAATTTCTATTCTGGATTTGATAACAGAATCTCCTGAAGGCTTGTTAAAATGTAGATTACTAAACCCCAAGCCCACAATAGCTGATTCAGTAGCCACAGGACTGATCCCAAAACTACCAAGTCTTAAGAATTTCCTAGAGTATTTTGAAGTTTCTAGCCCAGGGATGCACCTGGGAACCACTAGTACTCGAGGACATACTCCATCTGGCCCTGGAAGTCTGAACATATTTGAAAACCACCAGGAGTCTCCTTATTGCTTTCCCTCTTCACTTTGATCTCATTTCTGTTATAATCATTGTCCCTTTACAATCTGACCACTATTCTCCATAATAGCGCAATGTTGGTGGTTGCATCATCTGACCATTCCTAATTCTTCTTCAGGCTCCACCAACACCTCAGATGCTATTTTTCTTATTCTTGGCATTCTGTTACAAGCTCCTGTTTATTTTCCTCAATACCTTTCCTGCCACTTTTCTCAAATGTCTCTCTTTAGTATTTATCCCGACATTTGGAGGTGGGGGTACACATACCACCAAAATTCTCCAAGGAGCTCCTATACCATTGCTCTTTTAGAGACTCTGGCCTTTTGTTTATCTTCCCTTTACTCTTTTTTTTTTTTTTTTCTTTTTTGGTACCGAGGATCGAACTCAGGACCTTGCGCTTGCCAAGGCAGGTGGTGGAACCACTCACTGAGCTAAACCCCTGGCCCTTTCCTCTTGAATCTTGCTTTTGCAAACTCTAGGGCTTGTGCACAACGAATCCCTGAGTCCATGCCTCAGCAGCTGCACACTGCACAGTGACTCCTTTCCCAGGGTCCTGCAGTTTCACCAAGCAGCTCCCCTCTCTTCCTCAAAATTAAGTCACTAGAGAAGCTCTTCTATTGTCTCCTTCCTTCCTCCTCTCTCTTTTTCTTCTTACAGACAACACTGTCCTTCAAGAGCACCAGGAAAGAACTGGTTGTGAAGAATAGGGGGGAAATATCTCTGACTAGTATGAAATCCCCATTAAGACTGTGTCCTCCTAGCAGTTTTATAATTCACTTTGGAAAAGCATCACCATATCCTCTAGTACCCACACGAGGCTGTCTATAAAATGCCTCAAGGAATGGATGTCCCAGAGTGAGGCCAGATCCTCCCATATTTCAGAAAAGCACACATTGGGTGGAAGGAGAACTGTCACCAACTAGAAGAGTTAGTGAAGCCAGGAGCTAACACACCCACATCTGAGCCGAGCAATATTGAGCCTGGGAGCCTGGTCATCCAAAGACACACCCCAGGCTCTTTCTTTATCTGGGCCTCTATCAGTTTTCTCTTGTTCCAGGGACACATTACCATGAAATGTACCGCCTTACAGTTATGGAAGGCAGAAGTCTGAAATCAAGATGGCTCAGGCACATTCCCTCTGGAAACCCAGGAAGAATCCATTTCCTTCCTTTCCAGCATCACGAGACCTCCTCATCTCCCTTGGCTCACAGTCCCTGTGCACATCAGTCTGAGCCCTGCTTCGATCTTCAAAAGTCTTCTGCCTTTTACACTCCTACTTCATTCCTATAAGGACCTTTATGATTATACTGGGCCCCAATAATCCATACTAATCTCCCCATCTCAAGATTCTTAAGTCAATCATATCTGCAAGCTGCTTTTGACATGTAAATTACCATATTCACAAGGCCAGGCAAGAGGACATGGGCAACTTGGGTAGGGAGAGGGAGGCATCAGGCTGCTGCACCTTAAGACCTTAAAGTGAAAATACTATAGCTTCAGATGTAAGAACTCCCTCACTCTCTTATCTTGAACTAGGACATCGTGCCCTTGGAGGATGGGTCCCTGATTCTCTGCCTTTGGACTTACAGTGAATTACGTCACAAGCTTTTGGGGATTCCAGCTTGCAGAGGGCACAATGGGAGACTTCTTAACCTCTATAATTATGTGAACAATTCCCACACTAAAACCCCTCTTCTATCTCTGTGTATATACACATATCTCTCCTATTGGTTTTCTTTCTCATAAGACTCCTGACTAACACAGGGCCAACATTCAGTTTTTGAAGGGACATAATTACCTATAAAAAAACATCATTCCTAGGGTGCTCACAAGAGGCCACCATGAACAAGGACAACCCCAGCAAAGGCCTTAAACAGGAGAGAATGGCCAGCCAGGGCAGAGTGGTGCTGGATAAATTCAAGAAAGAGATCACAGAAGCCAAGGGAAGAAACACAATCAAAGCCCAGAGAAGAAGAAAAGCCCATGGGCTGAGGAGAAAATAGAGTTTCTAAGGGTAGGGTGTGAGGCTAAAAGGGACAAAAGAAAAGCAGATCTCTGAGAGCTTGCAAACCTGGCAGAAGGGCTCAGGGCTGAGGTGCAGCCTGACAGGGAAGCGCTGCAGAACTGGAGAGCATGTGGATGAAACTGCCAATTTGGGAGGATTTCTCTAGAACTGGCACTGAGGTGGGTGAGGGCTGGCAGCTCACACACAGGAAACATGAAACAGAGGGACATGAAACAGCTGTATTGACTCAGAAATCAAGACACAGAAACCAGACACCTGCTCAGAGAAAATGACTGAACAGTGAGAATGAAAGAGAAGTCATGCACTCCTCACTTGGAGTTCTCCAAGACCTTCACAGCATCCACTACCTGCCTCCTCACCCTTTCATAGATGTGCACTCAAATTTAATGAATTTTGAATTCTCCAGAATTTTGAAATCATTGCAAAAACATTGCTTAACTGGTCCAAATTCTGCATAAAATCATTATTGTAGGTTTTTGTTCATTTGCTTTGCATTAGTAGAGATTGAACTCAGGGTCTTCATACTGAGCTACAACCCCAGTTCTTTTTGTATTTTTTATATTGAGATAGGGTATTGCTATGTCACTAAATTGGCCAGGCCTGGAGTTGAATTCATGATCCTCCTGCCTCAGCTTCTCAGAGTGCTGGGATTATAGGCATGCAACACCGTGTCCAGCTGTTGTAGGTTTTTATTAAAAGAGAAATATCACCCAAACCAACAGGAAGAGGTAAAAAGGGTCAATTTCTGCCCTTCAAAACCAGAGAAATAAAAAAATTATATTTTCTTATAACTAATACACAACCACCAACTCCAGTCCCACCATCCCAGAGCTGATGCACTATCTCTGTGTAATTTACACTGACTGAGCCCACCAGGCAAAAAGCCTAGTTCCACTTCTGTTCTCTGACAGCTCTCAATGCTCTTCATGGACACAATTAGTGTTAGAAATATGTAATAGTGGTGGCATTAACTATTCCTGCATGTCACACTCTGTATGGGCCACAGCACCATCCAGAGTCAAATCACAAGTGAACGCACACACCCATATGGAAACTCAGTGCTCAGAAAGATGGTGTGAGACAAGAGAGTAGGGTCTACCTTGGTCTCTGTGGGTCAATTCCAGCCTGTGGAGCCCTAAACAGGGTCTCCCAGAGGTCGCCTGCTGATCTCTACTTAAGCAGTGTGTGTGAGGGGTACAGAGGTTAGGACCCTCACCTCCTACTGTGATCAGGAGTGAGGGACTATGTCAGGGGCATTCCTAGAGTAGCCTCATCTTCCCTGTCATTTGAATGAGGCAGCCACAGGTAGAGTTAAGCTCTGTCAGGCTTCTCTATGACCACTGCTGCCATTTGAGTAACAGACTTTAATTCAGTAGCTCCCAGAATGGGCCTGACAGTGATTCCTCTAAGAATGGATCATTGCTAGAAGTGCCTGGGGCGACCTTGCCTTTGAGTTCTACTCCCTGTCCCAGTGTGAGAAAAAAGCTAAAACAAACCTGTGTTCAGAGAAGTGGATGGCTCAGGAAGGTGAAACAACTGCTGATGTCAAGATCCACAGCAAAGTTGGAGCTAGGTCAGCCTAGAGTATCAAGCTTCCTTCCAGCAGAGTCTCAAAACATTTCTTTGGGGCAAGTCTGAGCCACTGGCCTGCTGAGTATACTCCTACATCCTGCTTCCTGAGTGTTCCCAGTCCTTCAGGAAGGCAAGATGGCATAGTGGTCAAACAGGTGGGCTCTGCAGCCAGATTGTCCAAGTTCAAATTCTCACTCAGTGCATGAACTTGAACATAAGGCTTTACATTTGTCTCAATGCTTTGAAGTCCTCGCATGCCACTGAATGTAAGTTTGGTAACCCCCTTAAACAGCCTTGTGAAGCAGGCAGGCCACTCGACTTTATCTACAAGCTGATGGCACCCATGTCACAGGGTTGAATGAGTTCTAAGTGAGATAACATACACAGCTCACTCCGCACCATGCCATGATAAGCCCTCAATTGTCAGTAAAAATTTTATCTCTATTAATGCCTCTTATCATATCACATTCTAATTATCTGGCATATTTCTATTTTTCCTAGTAGTGTTTCTTTAAATAAAATGTGTTTTCTCCAGTTTCCAGCACTATATTTTAGTAATGGGTACATTCCAGTACCTAGCACTGCAGAACGTTCTGGGCTAGCTAGAAACAAATAAAGAAGTGGTGAATTAATGAGGAATCAAAGAAATCAGGGCTGACCAGCCTGGAAGGAGAAAACAGCCAGGAATAAAGCATTTGTCTCAGAAATATAAAGGGAGGACTCTTCTGCAAAGGAGGGAGTCAGCTAACTCTGGGGTTTCCAAAGAGAACACCAGGATTAGAGACAGAAAGTTGTGAGGAAATTGATTTGAGATCCAAACAAGAAGGCAATTTCTCAGGGTGAGACAGGTGGAAAGGCTGCCTTGGAAAACTGGCCTCTGTAGAGGGAGATGGTTCTGCCCCAGTCAAATCAGGGCTGGGAGTCCTGATGTCGGAAGATGCAAGGTGAAGCAGAGGCCTCCAACACTGAGGTGTAGCTGTCTACACCGGAGTATGTGCTTCAGGGGAGCATTTTATGTTCACTGCTAGGGCTGAAAAAAAAGTCTGTGGACTCTACCTTCTCCCTCTCAGACACTAAACTCGCGCGCACGCGCGCACACACACACACACGAAGAAGAGAAGGTCTGGGAACACTTTCTTTCCCATTTCACTGGAAATAGTTTTTAAAAGTTAAAATGTCCCCACATGCAAAATGAGCAGAAAGCTAGAGGTGGCTCAGTTCAGGCTCTAGCATTGTGACCAGCCTTTAGAAAGATGCTCCAAGGAGATGAGTCCTTGAGAAAGCACTGCCCTCCCTTGGGGTGCTACCAAGGCCAGCCCACCCTGATCCCTGTCTGCCAAGGCAGTGTCATTCCCATACTGGAGTTGCCCCTGGAGCTGGAGAAAACCTGGCATGAAAGATGTTTGCCCAGACAGGGCTGTGGCCAGGGTGACCAGCTGCAGGCACTGCCCAACCACCCCCACAGCTAACCCCCAGCTGGCATTTCTACCATCTCCATGCACTGCCTGTTTTCTATCGCTGCCTCCAAGCTCACCCACCTCAAGGGCACGTAGCGTTCAAGGCTCCGGGTGGGTGCTAATTATAGTCAGGCCTGTCACTGGCACTTCCTTTCACACAGGCAGGGAGCAGAGCTGAATCGCACCTGTGCTGGTTGCAACAATTTCCTGGGACCCCGCTCCTCCACTGTGAATTAAGGGCAAAGCTACATAAGGCCAACAGCTGAGAGCAAAAGGGCCCCAGGATGCCTGTGACACAGCTGCTCATTCCTTGTCTGCCTCTGCTGGCTTTTCAGGTCCTCTGTTGTTTTTCCTTCCCCTCTTCATTTCTGCTATGTTAGCCTAACCCACACTCTCTTTCTCCTTTTGTACTCTTCCTCCCTCTAGACCTCTTTACCTCCCTTCCTGTGCTTCAGGGCCTAGAGACAGCAGGTGATATTTTGACCCTAGGAGATAGCTGACCTTCACTGGCAGGACTGCACCTTTATTTAAAGAAAATGATGATGTATGTAGTGTGTGCCAGGCACTGTGCCCTGCCACACTTTGTATGTGTGTTTCTTCCCAAAATTCTGCCAAAATCCATAGGTTTCACTTTCCCCAAGTCATTCTTGCTCTCCAGTCCAGAATCTCTAGAAATGGGTGTGTTATCAGATGAGGTGGGGACCAGCAGTGTTTTCCAGGTGCTTATTTGTCCCAATCAATGAATTGGTCAGGACAACTGGTAGATGTGAAAGATTGCCACTTATTCTAGGACAGAAATAAGAAAAAGAAGAATCACAAAAGAAGCGCTCAAGGGAAAAGGGGTGCTTGGAAAAAAGATTCTTCCTGCAAGCAGACTGGACCACTGCAAGAACAAGAGGGCAGTGTGGCAAAGTCAATTCCTGCTGTCTTTTTATATCTTCTTTGATAGTCAATCCAGGAGGTCCTACTTGACCTTGTGCTAGAAGTTTTATATCAAGTGCCAGGTTCAGTGTGTTCTCATATCAAAAGATTGGGACAGGGTGCAGGGCTCAACTTGATCCTGTGCTGCAGTTCTGTGCCAGTAGTTAATAAGTCTCCTCAATTGGGAGGTCGTACCCAGCTGCTCCAGCCACTCTTTCATGCCCTGGCCTCCTGCTACACACCCGCATTCTCTTTCTCTCTGCAGCAGCCTCACAAACACAGTACTACCTGTGAGCTGCATCCTGAGCCCCTCATCTCCTCAGGGACTTCATACCTGCAGTTATTGCTTCTCCCTCCGGAATCGTCTCTCCCTCTTTTTGATCCTTCCCATCAAACTACAAATACGTTTTGATTTTTTTTCCCATTTAAAGAAAAGCAAACACCCTGGACCCCACATTTGCCTTGAGCTATCAGCTCTGGTTCCTGTTAAAGTTAGCAGACAACTCCTGAAAATGCAGTCTACACTGACCACATCCTCACCTCCCATGCTCTCCTCCACCCCCTCCCTCATCCTCACCCAATTGCTCCAGGAGGTTGAAACTACTTTCACCAAACCACAGTAGCCTCCCTGCTGCCAAAGTAAGGCCTCCCTGTCCTTGTCTTACCAGTCCTTTCAGTGGCAGTGGATGGCAGCCATTCCTTCTAGGAACTCTTTTCTTCCCTAAATTCCATGAGTCCACATTTTCTTCATTTCCTTTCTAACTCTGTCCCCTTTTCTTGGTCCTCTTGTAGCTGCCTTCAGAATTTAGGAGCCTCTCAGTAGAGTCCCAGATCTTCTCTTCTCTCTCCCATCTCTCTCTCTCTCTCTCTCTCCTTCTCTCTCTCTCTCTCTCTCAGATCTCATCTATCCTTACGGTTTTCTAAATTATGATGTCAAAACTCCTTTCCAGGCCTCTTCTGGCACCATCAGAAAATAGCAGCTGAACTCACTTCATTACTTGGGGCACAAACCTGTATCTCCCTTTCCCTCATATCCACATCTAACCCACCATCAAGTCCTCATTGTCCAGCCTCAAGCACCCACCAAATTCTCTTACAGCTCCACAGCCTCCATCCTAAGAAAAGCCCCTTCTCCATGAAGCTGGCTCCAGTGCACACTCCCTCATTCTTCAATTCCATCTTGCCAGGCTTGAAGCTGTTCTGCACAGCACGGAAAATCAGAGAGGCCTTTGTAACATATGTGTGTAAGCATGAGACTTCTCTGACTACAACCTTCCAGTGGCTTCCTGTTACGCCTAGAATATTACCTGACATTAAGAGCTCAAAAGTAGTTGTTGGGTGAATGAATAAATGGACACTTGGCCAGGTTCACATGACCAAAATGTAAGAATAGATGGTTTGAAGCTTTAAGTTTCCCAAGGGAGTTCCTTCTGCTGTTCTTTGAACATTGTTCAGGATTGGTCATTTTTTGCTCGATAAATAGTAGCTACAATTTGTTAAATGTGTCCAACATTAAACTGTGGAGTTGGGTTGATCCACTCCCTTATTTACAGGATGATCCAGCTAATGCCAGAGCTGAGATTTACACACAAGGCAGTCAGACTCTAGAGCCCACGCATTCTCTTGGCTCAATTCTGTCACTCATCCAACCATAGTTTCTTGAGGACCATTACACAAGGCCCTCTGCAAGGCACTGTGGAATACAAGAGACATGGTTCCTTACTTTAAGAGCCTTGCATTCTGAGGACCATCTTCTCCCAAAAAGGAATCAACAAATGAATGAACAAAAGAACTAAATTTACAAATAGCTTTTGCTGTACATGTCAAATAAAGCACTCGATATAGTGACTATACCCGAGAGTTGCTACCAACTAACCATTTTGTAAGTTTCCTTTGACCTACTTATTTATCCTAATCAATTTTTACCCTTCTCCTTTCATCCATCACAAAATTATAAACATGCTGTTTGCATAAAGTCTTTAAGGACTGAACCATGCTGTTTACATGCAGTGTCTAAACAGATGTGTCCATATGCCCAAGCGAGTGCTGATCCCGCAACTCATAATCGGGGATCCCCTTAACCATAGTAAGGACCAGATCCCCAGGACCAAGGATGTCCCCCTCCTAACCCCCTCTGTCTTGTGGAGGCAAGACTTGCTTATCTTTACCTACCTGCTAGCCCCAGAGAGCTGTTCAGCACCAGCAGCACCAAGAGGCAGCTGCAGGGCTCTGAGAAATCATAACACACTCTTATTTCAGGTGAAGTTTCAGGGGTGGCATCTGACTGGGGCCTGGGTTAGTGGATCAGACTCAAAACCAGATGCAGTGATATTATCCCAGGAGACATGAAGTATGAACTCTCTTCTTCTTTGGCTGTTAGCATAAAAAGCAGTGGTGAGCTTCCTGCCACTCCCAGCCCAGAGGAGAGGGCTTCAGGGCTACCGTCCATCCTGCCGCTCCCGGCCCAGAGGAAGGGGATTCTGGGCTGCCATCCATCCCCCGCTCCCAGCCCAGAGGTAGGGGCTTCTGAGCTGCTGTCCCACTGCTCCTGGTCCAGAGGAAGAGGCTTCCTGGCCACCATGCCTCCCACCACTCCCAGCCCAGAGGTAGAGGCTTCTGAGACGCCATCCCACTGCTCCTGGTCCAGAGGAAGGGGCTTCCCGGCCACCATCTCTCCCACTGCTCCAAGACCAAAGGAAAGGGCTTTTGGGCTGCCTTCTGTCCTACCACTCCCACCCCAGAGGAAGGGGCTTCCAGGCCACCATCCCTACCACCGCTCCCGGCCCCTGTCCCACATCTCCCAGCTCAGAGGTGAGCTGGGTGGGTACCAATAGCATTCCCCACACACCCCCAGTCAAAATGAGAAAACACATAAATAAGTCTCAAAATCAGACTTCCAGATCATCTACAGCAACACCAAAGGGAAATGAGATGGAACACTGTGATATTCAACCACCTGGACCCACTGAACTGGCAACAAAAGGGGATCTGGAAAAAAATGAAATCAGAAATAATTTCTCAGATAACAGGAGAAATTGTG
>NW_004624778.1:14978623-14998494 GCF_000247695.1 Heterocephalus glaber | reverse complement strand
ATGTCATTATATTGTATACCTAAAGTGTACCAATGATTAGAATGAATAATCGATAATGTAAAATAGGAAGAAAATGTCCAAAGGGGTAGGGGTAGGGGTAGTGGGAGGGGCAGGGGAAAAGAAAGAAGGGAAAGGAAAAATAATGAGAAGTGGAAAAAATGGAAATAAAGTCTTTGTAAATAGGGAAGCGTGGAGGGGGTGAAGGGAGGGCTAGGAATGGGGAAAAAATAAGAACAAAGATGCATCATGTAAAGGTACAAGTTCCCAGTGAGAAATGTAATTGTGCTGTATACCTGAAATCTACCAATAAAAGAATTTAACAACAACAACAAAAAAAGCAGTGGTGAAAAAAAGTCGTCAAGGTCATACAGGATACTGGACATGAATACCGAAGTAAAGCACTTTGTAAATTATAGAACCCTGTACTGGAGTAAGAAATTACTGGCATTTGCTTAAACTTCACCCTGAAACTCACTCCTCTAGGTTGCTTCTTCCATGATTCTGCTTGAAAGTAAATACATCAGGAGAAAGAGCACTTAAACTGCTTATTTCCTGGAGGAGTTGTTTTGTTTTCCATTTCATTCTTTAATTAAGGTAAAAAGTCACATAACAAAATTGAGCAGTTTAAAGTGGACAAGTCAGGAGAATTTAGTACATTCACAATGTTCTACAAACATCACATCTATCTACTTCCAAAATATTTTCATCACTTCAAAATAAAGCCCCATATTCATTAAGCAATATCTCTCCACTTATACTTCACCAACCCTAGACAATCACCAGTCTGTTTCCTGTCCCTATAGATTTGTTTATTCTGGATATTTCATATAAATGGAATCAATCAAAATGTAACATTTTGTAACTGTCTTCTTTCACTTAGTACAATGTTTTTGAGGTCCATTCATTATACAACATAAATACATGAACTAGTACTTCATTCCTTTTTATGACTGAATAATATTCCATTATATGGGCATATAAAAATTGGTTAACAATTTATCTATTAATGGATATTTCAATAGTTTTCATCTTTTAGCAATTGTAAAAAGTACTATTATGTGCATTCCTATACAAAGATGTAGTGCAGTGTGTGTTTTCAATTCTTTGAGGTATATATCTATAAGTAGAATTGCTGGGTTATATGGTCATTCTAGGTTGAACTTTTTGAGCACCTGAAGGGATCTACTGATCCTCTAGCAAATCCTAAGAATATAGGATACAGCTTACAGTTGCTGTGATAGATAAAAGAAAGCAGCTGGGGATGTAGCTCAGCAGTGCTGCATCTGCCTGGCAAGTACAAGGTCCTGACTTCAATTCCCGGTACTGGAAAAAGAAACAAAGCAACAAATTTTTGAAATTCTGAAAAGGATGGAAGGTAATGCTGTCCTGAGTGAAGTGTCAGGTGTAGGAGGAAAAGGACCCAGTTATCATGAAGGCCACTAAGGAAGAGAACCAAAGCAAAGTGTGCATGTGGAGCACATGGGAGTTGTTCAAGAGTATGAATGATGGAAGCTCAATTATAGGAGTTAGGAAGCAAAATACATCCTAGTCCCCATCAAGCTGTCCTTGACTGTGATAACTTCTATAAAGATGAGACTCTTACTCTTTCAGGACTGTTTAAATTCCCCAGGCCCAAATGCTTTGCTCTGACTTGAATTTCATATACTTATAACCTCATGCTGCTAGTCCCCATATACTCATTACATTATATGTTTCTAACTTATCTTCACAACCCCTTCTTAAGTTTTTCAAGAGCAGTGACCCTGACAAGTTTGTTTTTTTCTTTATCATCTCTACTGTCTGATAGAATGCCTTAGAGAGAATGCCCTGAATAAGTGCAAGGTGCTTGCTTGCTTGACTTTCAAAGTTCCGTAGATAATGAGTACCTCTTTGGTACAGAGGTTAGCTACTGCTAAGTTCAGTTTTCAGCACTTAGCTGTGCAACCTGCCCCAGACACTTTTGTCAAAAGCTGCAAGGCTGCTCCTTATAAATCTTTGTCAAAAACCTTCACACTTAAAGTGAGCAGTGTGCTATGACAGCCCATCCCCTCATGGTCAGAAGGAGGGTGGAGGTGCTGACCAAGATGCCTGAGGCACACTCTGGTTGTCATTTATTTCATATGCATGGCACTTGAGCCTGAAAACCACAACTTACGTCTTCTCTTCTATTCACTAGTATGTGGGGGGGGCTGCACAACACAGATTTAAGTTTGAAGTTCTTAGAACATATCCAAATTATCATATGGCACTTGCTTTTTATTATCCCATGAAAATGACAAATTCTTATAAAGAATTATTGCTGTAGATTGATTAAAAGAGGCCCATATACGCTAAAACTGAAGGTTAAGGACAAATGAGACTTATGGCAATCATTTCTCCGAAAGTGGCACAATCTGAGAATATGAAAAAAGGAAAATATTTAAAAGTATTTATCAATGATCCATCCACCATGAATAATTAAAGAGTCCCACTAAGTAGCTGTATATGTGGACACTCCTTACCTCTCAGTCTAACAGCCTGCAGGCTGAATGGATACATTCTTTCTACAATGCTTCATGATAGGTCCCTGTGATAAAGACATCTGAACTGTGGGAGAAAATATCCTTGGATCTGTCCAGGACAATATCCATTTCAAATTTATGCCTTTTTGCCTTAAAGAGGGCTAGAGGTTGGCCCTCTGTACCTCCACTAAAGGTAACAGTTTTATTAGAGAATAGAATGAAAAACTGACTTGTTATCTTCTGTGTGTGTGTGTGTGTGTGTGTGTGTGTGAGAGAGAGAGAGAGAGTGTTTAAGAGAGCACCAAGTGTGTACTTGCATTCATGAGCTTCAGAGAAAGATAGGAAGCTCATCTCAGAAACTGTTGCTGAGAGTTAATTTTGATACACCCCTAAAAAGCGAATTTGACAAAATGCACAAAATTACAAGTGGATACACCTGATACAGTGCTTCCATTTAAGGAATTGAGTCTACAGGAATCCTCTCACATTCAGATTATGATGTAAGTAATTATTCAGTGTAATAGTGTTTGTAAAAGTAAAAAACTGGAAACACCCTACATGTCCTTTGTCAATGGATTGGTCTTTGGTTTAGACACCATAAACAGAGGCTTTGTTGATCAATGTCCAACACTGCAGTCCAGCACCAAACCTTCCCACAAGCCAAGATCACCCCAACTTCTCAGCTTCAACTCCCAATACTCTCACCACAGACTCAGACTCTTCCTTCCATTTGAATTTTGAACTACTGCAGTGCAGAGATTCTGCCACAGGCAACTCCATATTCATCCTATGACTCCATAAATATTTGTTAATAAATTGTGAGGAAAGGAAAAAACTTGAAAAGTCATCACCAAGTCATCTCCTATTAGCTCAAAAATATAATTCAGCATTTTGACACAATGAATTTTATTTATCTTATAAATCTAGAGATCCTGGCCTTTGGGATTGTGATAATGAAGCAAAAATACCTCCGTGGGGGGGGGGGTAGGAGGAGGAGGAGGCATGGGGCTATTTTATTATTTCCAAAACTAACTTACTCTGAGACGAACCAGAATTAAAAGAGAAATTTTTTTGTCATTGGAGCTTCCCATAGTCCGTTATTGGGATGTGATATCTCAGCTCCAAATCCCCTTAATCCTCCATAAGAACACTGAGAAAATGAGGAAACCCAGGGGGGGAAACCAGCCGAGTTGTGGGGAATCCCTGAAGTTGGGGAAGCTGGCTCAAGTTGCCACAACCACAGTGACTAAACAATGAGCTTGTTCTCCCCTCTCCTAGTTGGGTTGGAGAAGACTTCTAAGGGACAAGGGAAGGCAAGAAGCCCCAGCTCATGCAGTGGACACTAATGCTGGAGTGATTTCCATTGCTATCAGCATCTTGGCCAGGTAAACACTAGAAACTTTCTCCATGAGGGGAGCAGTCCTGACTGACTGGCTAGTGGCAGCAATTTAGTTGATTTATTTATGAAAAGCCCATGTGAATGTACTCCCTAAATCACTGCTAGCTACTCCAAGGTTACAGTTTTAATGTTATCACTGCCTATTCAGCCAGAGAGACAGGAAGACTTCCCCATAAGTCACAAAGCTCCCAATCCCTAAAGATTCATCACATTTGGATCCATAGCACCCCCACTCTAGGAGGGAACAAAGCCATCTTTCCAATAGATTCATTGTCGGTTCACTCATTCTCTCATTCATTTGTTGATTATGCTTTCTGAAGCATCTTCCATTGCTAAGCACTATGCCTGGCATTATAAAGCAAACAAAAATTTAAAAGGCAAGGTTGCTGCCTCCAAGCAACTCTCCAAATCAATTAGGGAGGGTAAAACATGAACATAATTAATCCTAATTGATGGCAGTACTATGGACTACAAAAGCTTTTCATGGCTTCAAAAAATGCTACATGGGATTTCAGAGTCCTCTTATGATTGAGTCCATCTATAAAGCTTTGTGAAAGAGACAGCATTTAAACAAAGCCAGAAGAAAATGAGGACTTTTCATGTAGCATGCTGGAAGTTTCTGGAGTCAAGACAGTAACTGAAATAAGCATAAGCTCATAATGAAAGTTCCTCAAATTAGGACAATAATGATCTGGGATCTTGCTTCATCCTTTCTCCTTACAGGTGTGCAACCTTGAGCAGTGGTTTCAGGCATTAGTGCCCTCATCCAGAAGATAATGGGGAAAGCAGATCACCTACCAACCTCATGTAGCTCTGCCACTCAGTTTGGCCCATTGAGCTCCTAGATCTAGAGGTAAGGAAGATGGCATGAGCCAGAAGTCAACTGCATGTGTCTGGTCAGAGACACCATCACTGAGGTGCAATACTTCAGGCGTATGCCTGTGGGTGCCCAAACCTCACACTCACCAGTCAGACATTAAGGTAACATGGAGGAGCAGGTAGGAAGGGGGAAAAAAAAGATTAGTCCATTTAAGCAGGTTTCAACTAAGTCCTTGGCTGGAAATCTCTGAAAAAGGTGATATCTCCATTCCACTCGTTTGCAGAAGCAAAGGAGATTTGAGATGGCTTTTGACTTTTACCTTTTCTTGTCCTAAACTGATAGGGTTGTGATAGTATAGTAAAGGAGGAGTACATGTCAAACTATATCTCTGCACTGCACCTCAAGAGCTCCAGGTGTCAGGTATCACCAGAAAATCACAGTCACAGTCCCTAAGAACCACCCATAGTGGAAGGAGCAGGATGGTAATGAGCAGAGAAAAGAATATAAGGCTAAGTATTGTAGAAAAGAAAGCTTTAAAGTAACTTCCACTTTTGGAAGAAGATAAAAACCTCTAGCGATCACTCAGGGTTCTCAAAATCCAAGAAACTGGTCAGTTTTCCTCTTTTCTTTTTCTCTTCTCTCTCTCTCTTTTTTTTAGCTGCAGCAGGATTATTTCTGAATCTTTGCACAATATACAAGCAACTTTACGACAATCTGCCAAAGACCCTCCACCACTACTCATCACCTGCTCATCTGCCTAATCTACCTTCCAAACTCAGCATCTGTGAGAGTCAAGCAATTATTTTTGCTGATTCCATTCCAGATACTCTGGGAAAGAGGCAACCATGAGTCCTCCTGTGGATACACTGATTTACTATTAACACCAGTCACAAATATAAAATTAGACAGCACTGTCTAACTTAACCAGAGGGTGTTATTTTTCTTGATGCACAATTTGATGGTGAAGATCATCTGTATAATGAACTTGGAGGAAACAACCCAAATAGAAAGCATCTGATTAGGAGAGCCAAAGTGGAGGAGAAGGGAGTTGTTTGGTTTTCTTGATACCTGGGTGGCAGGTAAGCATTGTTGACTTAAAGTGGATAGTTTTTCTTAAAGACATATGTATGCATATTCAGGAATGTTTCTGGCTGACTTGGTTTTAGATTTATGCTATGGACTGGCAGGTTGAGTCTTCATTCAATTAGTCCCTATTTGAGGACAGCTGTGGCCTCATTGGATGCAGCCTCGATATCCAGTCTCTGACCAGCTGTCCATTAATTTCCAAAGTGTTTAAAATCTCAGTTGATATGTAACTTTACACTCTGCTACACCCCACCACCACCATTACATTATAATATTATTCCATAGTGGTCTTAGTTATCAACTTTTTTACAATGGCAAAGGTGTTCATGAAGTAAATTACCATATTTATAAAACTGTTCCCTTTGATTAAACATTTATATCACTTGCTCTATTTATTGAAAATAACAAAAAGTAACACTGTGGAGTTTGTGCACTAAATAAAGAATAAAAACTACCTCCTCCCAAAAATGATGAGAAATGGAAAAAATGGAAATAAAGTCTTTGTAAATAGGGAAGGGTGGAGGGCTTGAAGGGAGGGCTAGGAATGGGGAAAAAATAAGAACCAAGATGCATTATGTAAAGGTACAATTCCCAATGAGAAATGTAATTGTGTTGTATACCTACAATGTACCAATAAAAGAATTTAATCCAAAAAAAAAAAACTACCTCCTCCCAAACTTTAGAGAAAAATTTCCTACTGCCTTCCACTTAACTATGAAATCCTCTCTGAGAGCAGAACTAGCAATCAGTATTTAATTTAGTACCTGCTAAGTAACACAAGAGAACTCTTCAGAACTTCCATTTTTCAAACTTTCTAAGAAAAATAATATGAATCAAGATCCTCCTTTTCATTTTCTCATCTTTCAGTTTTGATAAGACGGTTTTTAGGACCAAAAAAATCTGAGATATTCCTGTGTTTCTTAATATTTTCATCTCAGCTGTAGCAAAACAATATTTTGAATGTCATCTATTGCTCTCTCTATATATATATATCTCCATGTGGAAGTGAGAAAACTTATTAAAAACTTAAAATTACAAAATTGGGATCCTGAACTCTCAAATGTGCCAAAGTAAATGTACCTGCTGTGTGTAGATAGCACTGGAAGGCAATCAACAAAAGCCAAGTAAAATCAGAACTCAGATAAAAGGGGGTTAGCACAAAAAGCACAAGATTCAAACATGACATCACAGTGGCCAAAAAAACTCCAGATTTTCCTTCTTATCTTATCAGAAATTGGGAGACATAGATTAAACTGCAAATAGGCAGATAAATGAAAAACCTTTACAATAAGGTACAGGCAGCCCCCAAATGCTTTGCAGTGCTCACAGAAGAAAATCCAAATTCCTGAGCTATGTAAACAACCCTATCCTACCATTATCCCTCTAAATGCTGCTTTTACATTAGCCCCAATGGTCTCTGGCCTCTTACTCATCCTTCCTCCCAAGCCTCTACCTACCTAGTCTCCTCCACCACCAAGGCTCTGGCCCTTTATCCCTAGCATCCAGTCAAAATCTCTGCAAGCCCCATTCTAAAGCCGCTCCTTTGAGCCTTCCCAAGACCTCCCAAATGAAAGCAGTGTCTCTAGCCAATGCACAACGCTGCTTCCCTCTTCACCTGCCCACACATTTCACGAAGCTTTGCCTCTCTCCACGGGGACACTAGACCCAGTGCCCACTCCTAGTTATTCCCCAATAAATGTACACTAATTTTCTGAAATCAAACCAAGAACCAGACAAAACAGTTATCAGGTCAGTTGAGGTGGAAGCTGTAGCATGAAGACTGAAGAACTTTCATAGGATAAGAAGGAGGTGCTGATTTGATTCATTTTTACTACTAGTTTATCTTACTTCATACAAAAGAAAGTTTTGTGTTATTATCTGTTTGTTTCTTGTATGTAAGAATCTTTTTGGTCTATGTCTTGTACTCTGAGTAACTACTTTGAAGATGATACAGTTTACAATCTATTGTTTTTCTCTTATTATTTTATTATGAAATTTTCTTTTCTTTTTTCATAAAATAAAAATAAATTTAAAAAGAAGAAGAGAAAGATGGAGGCAGCCTATAAATATGGCCTCAGGGGACAGTCACTTTGTGAGAAAATGATTCCTGTGGGAGTTGGGTAAACTTTCTGACCTCCTACCTCTCCTGCCCCTCACGAACACCCTGGGGAAAAAAACTCTTCATCCTTCTCTCGAACCAGATAACAGAAAGTTACCGAAAGTTGCAGTAGTCACTCTGGAAATTTCTGATAAGGAATGAGTGGTTTGAGTTATCTTTTTCTTTCCTCTTCCTCCCCCTTTCTTCTTTTTTTCTTCTATGTTTTATTTCCAAGATTATAGAATCAATTCAAATGGGAGATATTAAAGCCAAAATCCTATGAACTATGTCTCAAGAAAATACTTTTAGCAAGAGAAAGCAGAGCAAGGGAAAAGACAGAGTTCAAACTAATATTAGAGACCAGGTTTGCTGGCAGACACACCCTACCCTTTGAGTACAACCACCCTCACAGGTGTGCATACCCGGAGGTGTCAGGAGCACGGTCCTGGTAAGAGAGAGGGAAGAGCTCACCTTTTCCCTGATGTCAATGGCCCAAGCCCCCCACCTTCTCCATGACGTTTTAAGAAACACTTGACCCATATTCACTTTACCTTCACCTGCCACACTTCCACCACAATCACACAAGCCTTTCCTCTGCCCAAGCCTCCAGGCCGACCCCTCCCTGCATCTCAGGAAGACTAGAGCCTTTCCTTCTTTCATATTTCAAGACCATCTAACAAAGCCCCTGAACTCTGTCCCCTGCAGAACTCCCAGTGCATATGTACAGTTTCCATGCCTCCATTCTCAGAGGAAGAAGTCTCCAGGTACACCCTGGTTCCAGCCCTTTCCTCATCTTCTGGCTCCCTTGGTTCTCCCACTAACACCTGAAATCTGGTTTTTCTATTTTTTTTAATATATGCTTTTGGCTGCTTAATTGTATCTTTCATTTATTCATTTATAAGAATTTATTTATACTGATCTGTTATAGTATTTTCCAAGTCTCATCTTCACCTAACATATTGTATATAATATTGAGCATGGACTTGCATTTAGCCTCGTTACAAATCAGCCAGGGTAGCTGACCTTTGGTCCACCTTATCTTCTTTGTGAAGACTATAATTTCACTGCTACTTTAACAGGAAAAAAATTAAATTACAATTGCAACTTTTCTGCATTTTACCCCTATCAGTTTTCACTAGTCTTTTCTCCATCTTATAAATAAATCCATCACAAGTGAACAAATACTGTCAAATTTTCAATACATTTCATTGTTTCTTTTCAAATTTGTTTGCAAGAAAGTAAAATTCACTTCCTTCAAGCCTATAATTTATTATGCACCCAAAATTTACCTTTTACAATCTTTTTTCACATTTATACAATCAGATATTTTCTACTTTAAGACAAAACTGCTTCCTACTCTATTTTTTATTCTTACCATCAGTCAACTTGTCTCCCTTCTTATTTTTCAAACAAACCTAAAATTTCCAATGATTGTCCTATGGCAGTTTATTTCACTAGTCTAGAATACAGCATTTCATTTTATATATATTAATCAACTCAAAGTGTTGCATCTTAATAACTACAATTTTTAATTGTCAAAATAGTGTGGCTTAGTTTCACTTGGTAAAACTGATATAGTCACACACATTTTTAATCAAAAAAGAAAAATACTTTATACACAAGCCCATTGGAAAAAGCAGCAAAGTAAAAAATAAAATATTAAATCTACTTTACAATAAAAAATAATAATTACTGCGCAAGCGCAAGGACCCAAGTTCGATCTCCAGTACAAAAAAAATTAAAATTAAAATTAAAAAAATAACAAACAGGTTAATAGATGGAAAATGAGGAATATGCCAAAAGTCAAAAAAGCATTCTAGTGAATTAAACGGAAAATCCTGTTAAGTTACATGATCTGTTCTCCAAAGCAGTTATGTTTTAATGTGAAGTTTTAAATACCACACACATACATTCAATGTAGAATTTAGACGGTGATATTTAAACTTTAAATTTTATGTTCTAGGTTTACTGAAAAAACACTAATAGCCTAGTATTTGCAGAAATCTAAGTTTAGTTAAATATTGTATGTTATCACAATTACTTGATACTACAAAGTCATGATAAATTCAGAATTAGGAGAAAATTCATCTTAGTAATATTTCATTTGATTAAAATACAAGGCTTGCATTTTCTAAATGAATCCCCAAAAATCTTTATGATCACCAATTAAACATAGTCTGTATACCTTTCATTGCCACAGAAATCAAAACAAAACGACACAAAATGTTAAGGCTTTTATACCTCATCATGTAATTCTTCCGCACTTACATTACAAGCAAGAACCTGTGTGTCTTTGTAAATAGTCTAGCAGTTAATGCTAAAACTCTCCTGATACCAAAATTTCCTTGTAGTGACCACTTAACTGGGTTTTCCTGGCTTTTATAAACCCAGATCATGTACTATGTATTTTTATACTTTTGGTGTCTTCTGCTTTCTGCACAGGGGAACCATATCCTGAAGCTTTTCTTTCTGTTTGAGTTACATTAGAAACTCGGGGTACCTGTCTCAGGCTTTGCTGGTTCAGGCAGAGGGTGGGTCTCTTCACACTCCCTAAAGAGCTCTGGCAAGTCCGCAGACTTTGTTGGCCAGGTGGTCTGCTGTAAAGGGTAGCAACTATTTAAATACAACTGAACCACTGATGATTATGAAATGTCTTGTAGAACGTGGGACTGGCCCAGAAAAGGGTGTTGGAAGGGAACACCAAAGACATTTTTAGCTTTATCTGAATTACAGAAAACTCTTCAAAAAGACCTTCCCATTCTCATATCTCCAACTCACAGGTCTTCAAAGACTAGGTCTTTGAAGCTCTTAGACTAGAGTTGATTGCCAGTAAGACTGGTAAAGGTAATGTTCCTTTCATGTTTCATGTAACAGGTCAAGTCAAAACCAAGAAGTCCAGAAGCAAGGACCTGTTAAGTCAATGTCCATACTATTTTTCCATTCCACATGGGAGAGCCATACTTTGCTTTTTTCAATTCCAGGGTCTTTCCACTTTGTCATCTAAATACTCCAGTTTGTCAATATAATATTAGAATTCTGATTCGCCTTTCTTCAAGTAACAGCAGAGGTAACTCTTGTGTTATTAATACAACATTCACTAAAGCTCAACAGCAAGGCCTCTCAGAGCATGTCTAATATTCTCTTTGAACACTAAAGACTGTTTAAATAGTCAAGGTTGAGGAACATCTAGGAAGTTCCTAAAATGTTGTTTTCAACTGAAAGGAGACTCGAGATATTCTCAAAAGTCAATGACTCCTGGATCTTGTTTCTTTTGAGAAAGAACTTTGACCACCAGCTTAAACCACAGTAGTCTTTAGACACATTTAAATTTGGAAACCGGTTCACAAGCAAGGACACAATCTGTTCCTCTATTCTACCAGTTTTGATTGTTTTTCCTATTCTTGCCAACAAATCTTCATGCAGAGGTATGGCAGCTTCAAATCACCAAATATATTCATGAGTTCATCCTCAGAAACAACAGGCAACTATAATATGAACACATGGTGCACTTTCTTGCAGCCTCCAGACCTATTATGAACCCTTGCTCCCCTCAGGACATTTCTCATGTTAGCATCAAAGTTTGCATTTCTCAGTAATTAAAGGTTCCCCTACATGATTATGACAGCCCTGGCCACTATGCATTTCTTAGTACGCGTTGGAACCACCGATCTGCTAAATGACTTTTGGGCTCAAGCCTGGACTGTGTTGAGAGAGAGAGAAAGAGAGAGAAAGAAAGAGAGAGAAAGAGAGAGAGAGAAAGAGAGAGAGAGAGAGCGCTAAAGCTCATGACCTCACCAACTTTTTATCTTCATTTTCTTTTCAGAATGAAGTCCAAAGTGGATGAAGGCATTTAAAAATGTGAAGGAGCTACCTCTCCAAGACAGAAAAAATCTCTCGTCAGGATCCGGTCCTGACTTGAAGTGTTGGTTGAAGCCTCAATGATACCAAAATACCAAGCCCTGCGATCCAGAGGCTTTGTTTCTGTGGCTGAGCTACTATCCTTTTGTTCCCATTTTTTAAATAAAGAATAACTTTTTCCAGTTCTCCAATCCCCCTTTCCTTTACTATAAATCATCTTAAAAAGTAATAATGATAATTCCTCATACTGTTGTCAATTTTCTGATGTTTCATTCACCCTCCTCACCTTCTCTAGCAAATATAAACTATATTCTTAAATTTTATGCTATGATTTGCTTACTATCCATTGTCATAACCCAGGCTTCAAAACACCTGACTCCACAGCTTCAGAACAGTGCTATTAACTTCCATCCCCAAATTCTCCCCTCCCTGTACTATCAGAAGACAATGTCACATTATTGTATTCTGACCTCCCTTCCTCCTTTAATATTATTCCTGGGTGATCTGTCCTCAACTACTCTTTCCTTTTCTTTCTTATTTTTTATTAGTACACATTTGTGGTACATAATGTTTACACTCCTTGGGGGAGAGTTGGTACATGTACATAAAACATCTTAATTCCTTCTTCCCCAATCTCTTCTTTGCCTCTCCTTCCATCCTTCTCTTCTCCCTACTTCCTACTGTCTATCTCTTATTTTGCTCTTTATTTATATTTTGGGTTTCTCATATAAGAGAAACTATGCAATATTTAAGCTTGTATGTCTAATTTATTTCACTTAACATTATGGTCTCAAAGTACATTCATTTTCCTACAGATGACTCAAGTTTATCTTTCTTTATGGCAGAGTAGTACTGTAATGTGTATAAATACCATACCTTCTCTTTTGACGCTCTCTTCTCTATACACTTTAGTCTGATAAAGATTTGCACTGCAATCTTTATGAAAAAATATTATCAAAATCCACATCAGTATTGTGTTTTATGAATATTCATGGGGAAAAAATGGTCAAATGCAGCAGGGAGGGCAAACTCAAGAGAAGTGGTATTATGGTTTTCATCTGGGGTGTCACCCAAAAGCCTCATGTGTTCAGTTCAGAGGTGGGGCTTTTGGAGGTTGATTGGATCATGGAGGCACTGTACTCACTGGTGGATTCACTGACTAAGTTTGCTGTTGGGAGGTGGGACCTGGTCAGAAGAGGCAGTGGTCACAGGGGATGTGGCCTGGAAGAGTATATCTCCCTCTTCACTCCTCTCTTTTCTCCTTCTCTGCTTCCTTCCCCGCCTTGACATGGGCAGCTTTCTTCTAGGCAGGCTCTTCTTCCATGCCATTTCTGTGCATTTCAGCCTGCCAACTATGGACTCAAACTTCTGAAACCAAAATGAACTTCTCCTCCTTTAAATTGTTGGTGGCAGTTATTGTGTCTCAGCAACAAAGAAAGTAGCTAAGACTAGTGAATTCCCAAAGAGACAGTGTTATCAACCCAGATGTCTGTGATGAGGTAAGGCTATGTAATTCACAATGAGCTATCACTTCACACCCAGTAAGAAAACTATTATTTAAAACATGGAGAAAAAATAAGTGTTGGTGGACCTGTAGAGAAATTTGAACCATTGTGCATCACTAATGGGAATATAAAATGGGGCAGCTACTGTGAAAAATAGCTTGGAGCATAAGATTTTCATATATTCCAGCAATTTTATACTCAAAAGAACTGAGAACAAGACTCAAATACTTATGCATCAATGTTCGTAGCATCACTGTTCAACAGCCAAAACATAGAAATACTTAAATGCCCACTGACAGATGAATGCAATGTTTAAAATGTGGTGTATACATACAATAAAATGCCATTCAGCTATCAAAAGAAAGGAAATCCTGACACATGCTGCAGTGTGGATGACCCTGAAGATATTATGCTAAGTGAAGTAAGTAAGCCAGGCACAAAAGGACAAATGTTATATGATCCCACTTACAGGAGGGACTTCAAACAGGCAAATCCATAGAGATATAAAGTAGAATAGAGATTACCCTCGTCTGGTGGGGGGGCTGTACGGATTTGTTGTCTAGAAGACACAATTTCTTTTGTGGATGACAAAAGTTCTGGAAGTGGGCAGTGACAATGATTGGATGACACTGCCACAATTATGTACTTGTCATAATTTCATATTACATATATTTTATCATAATTTATTTTTTATTTTAAAAAGCAAAAAGCAGACTATGTGAATGGCAATAGAAGTAGAGGGCAAGATATATCTGAAATGATTTCAAAGGAAAAAAAGAGTTAGTAGCAGATAATCACACAATCATACAAAAATACTATCTGTCAAGGGGTAATAAATACCCTAAACAAATTACAAAACTAGGAAAGAAGAAATGAAAATAATGGACGGGGGAGTTGGAATGCTATTTTATACACTGTAGTCAAAGAAGACCTTTCAGTTAAGTGGCCCTGATCACAGGGGAGCAAGAGAGTAAGTCACATAGATATTTGAGTAAAAAGCTTTTCAGGCAGAGGAAATAGTAAAGGCAAAGATCTTGAGGTTAGAGAGTTCAAGGAAAATAGCAAAGAGCCCATGAGTCAAGTCTGTGAGCAACAGAGAAGGAAGAATTGAAGTCAGAAAGGAAGTGAAGAAGAGATGGTGGTGCAGGATCCTGTGGACTTTGGCTTTCACTCTACAAGAAACTATAATCTGATTCATATTTAAAAGCTTGTTATAAAGAAAATGCATTGTTGGGGGGGTTCAAGGTGATCTTTCATGACCACTTTTAGACTCAGTGATTTGTTAGAAGTACTCACGGGTTTTAGCAAAAAGGTTATACTCACCATTATGGTTTATTTCAGTGAAAAAATACAGATTAAAGTCAGAGCAGTGAAAAAAGGCCTAAAAAGGGACAGGCTTCCATTTATCCCTTCCTTGTCAAATCATACCAAAATTAATTCTTGTGGCAACTTTGTCTGAATTGAAAAATCTCTCAAAGCATTGCCACTGAGGGAAGCTCACCAAAGCCTCAATGTTCAGGGTGTTTAGTGAATGTTGGCCCTGTAGTCATTGCTGACTACCCACGTAGCTGACTTCAATTACTCAATATATTAGTCAATGTTCTCCAGAAAAACAGGACCAACAGGATGTGTACAGATAGACCTATTTTAAGGAAGTGGCTCATGTAATTGCAGAGGCTTGGTTGTCCAAAATCTGATGGGGTGGTCAACAGGCTGTAGACTCAGGAAAAAGCTGAGGTCCAAGATTTGTCAGCAGAATTCTCTCTTGCTCCAGAAAGGTCAGTCTTTTTTCTACTAAGATCTTCAACTGATTGGATGAGGCCTACTGACATTATAGAGGGTAATATGCTTTACTTATCGTCCACTGACTTAAAAGAAAGAAAGAAAGAAAGAGAGAGAGAGAGAGAGAGAGAGAAAGAAAAGAAAGGAAAGAATAGAATCTGGCAAGAAACATCCAGAATAATGGAATAATGTTTGATCAAATATCTGAGCTGTATGTAAATAGACCAACTCCCCATGATGAATGTAATCAACACGTACTGAAAACATGTATTAATAAAAATTTCAACTTTCTTTTAAAAATGAACAAATAAATATTTTAAAAAACAAATATCTGGGCTGGGCAGTAGACCTGTCAAGTTGACACACAAAATTAACCATCACACAGCCTCTGTTCCTCAGAAGCAAAGTTCATACCGATACTGTGTGGCTGAGGCTACCTCCATTAATCACGTTGTTAGTATAAATTATGTACAGGCCTGAGATCTCAGATAAGCAAAGGCACTATTATTAAGCAGGATATTCCAAAGGCTTTAGGTTATTTCCTAGCAGCCAAGCAAGGGCCAGCTGTTCTTTAAAATGCACAAGTTTTGAACAACCAAATGTGCTGTGTTGATCCTCTACCACTCGGGGGGGGGGGGGTAAGGGAGAAATAGAGGGGTGAGTTAGGTTTTTATCCATCTATTGAGAAAAATTCAGCTGAGAAATGACAGTACTGTAGTTTGAAGGAGGGCAGTAATGATGAATATGAGAGTGGACAGATCTTAGATACATTTTCCTTGTACATGTGACAGGGTTTGCTGTTGGACTGGATATGGGATGCCAGAGAAAGGTTCAGGGATAACACTAATGTTTTTAGTCCACACAGAGACTTGGACTAAGGCTAAAGAACACAGATTTGGGGCAGCAGGAGAAGGAAAGATAAGTTTGATTTGGACATGTTAAATTAGCCTAATCTCAGAGGAGATCCAGCAGTTGCAGTTGCAAGTGAGAAGAGTTTGGAACTAGAGACAAAAATATTAGGAGTCATTAGTCCATAGGTTGAGTAGGAAGAAAAATGTCTAAGGATTTGCATTCTTGACCACACCAACAGAAAGAGTGACTCTCAGATATTCAAAAAGAGCACCCAGGAAAGCAAGATTGAATATATTTACAGAGAAAGGAAGATTTTCCAGAAGCAAATGGTCAGTAGTGTCAAATGTGTATGAATGGGTCAAAGGGAATACCTTCACATTCATCACTGGACTTGGTGCTTCATGTGTCCTAAGTGACCTTGGCAAGAGCAGTGTTAAGGAATAGTAGAGACAAAAGTCTGACTGAAGTTGGCTAAAGAGAAGAGCAGAAATAGGGATAGTAGCTATAGTTAGCTTTTGTCTTTGTCTTGTTCTTCTCCCTCCAGTATCTTGGCACCTACTCACTGCCCTGTGCCATTTGCCTGGACTTCTATAATTTCAGCCTTTAACAAATGCTGTATCAGACCTGTTGGCCTGTGCAGCAGAGTCATTTTAAGGAAGCCACACTTCTCTCTACTGCTGTGCCATGCTCCCCTCATGACACCATGTAAATACACTGTATGTAAGTAATAGCCCTCACTGAGGCACAGGAGCTAGTCAATGAACGATGACACTGAATGTCAAATACAACTATTCCCAGAGTCCAAAGGAAAAAGACTAAAAATTAAACTCTTCATAGGAGGTTACCTTCATTGGCATACCCTAGTTTCTGATCTTTCTCTATCTAGATCTTCCCTTCCCTCTCTCCTCTCCCAATGAGCTACTGTTATAAAGACGGTCTTGGCCCAAGATTTATCCTCCACCACCAGCACTGCAATCCATAGGACACAAAAATTCCTCTGCTTTGTAATATGTAGTCTTCATTTTCCAGTTGAGAATAATACCATTGAGAACTACCTAGAGACATGTTGCTTCAGCTTTAAAAAAAAAAAAAAAAGCTTCATATCTGAGCTATTCCAGGATTTAAAGCAATGGTTCTCAAAGGTTAGTCTTAGAAGCTTAATATTCATTTTAGGATTTGTGCATATTCCTGAGCTCCAGCCCCCCACAAATTTTCATTCAGTGAGTTTTAAATGAGGCCTGCCATTTTAAAGTCATACCTAAACATTTCTTTTGCAGATATTCCCCTGGTTTCCCCAGTTACAGTGCTGTGGTCTTCAGAAGTTCATTGCGTCATCAGTGGTCCTGTTTTCCTTCATTGTGTGTGACACCCTGTTCCATCTGGTTGGGCCTACAGAACCCTGTACAAGAGACGGGAGGGTGAGCTACAAAGGCTCCTCTTCCCTCACTATCCACAGAGTGTGCATTCATCAACACAGAAGGGAAACACACTAAAATCAAGCACTAATTAAACTTGGGTCTGGTTTCTTGGCTGAAATCTAAATAAATTCATTTCTCTGTCCCTGGGGCCTGCTCAATTTCATACATCAGTCACTTGGTGAGTCCCACTTACAGAAAATTAAGTGAAATAAAATAACCATCCTACTGAAACCAAACATCTGTTAGATGATATGCAAGACTCGAATCTGCATGTCTGCCCCATATGACACTTGTCCCTGGATGCTCAAGTGGCACATGTGGCTTCTCCTTAAGGATCCTGTCTCTCCTAGAGACCCGTCCTTATATCACTACTTAATACCTTGACTTCCTCTTCCAAAGAAGCATTTCCTTGTCCTCTTTCATGGCTCATTGTGACATCAGTGACCCATGGCATCCAGAGCTAATGGGGTTTCCTTGAGAGGTAGGAGAAACCCTCCTTGTTCAGACACACAGACATGTTCAGCTTCCACCAGAGTAGCTTTTGTCTTCTTTGAAATAGCAGGCTGGAAAAGTACTTTCTGAGGAAAGATTTCTAGCCTCCTAATGTTTTAGCAGCAGAATGTCTTCCCTCTCAAGTCTTCTACAAAACCTGCTATCCACTTGTACAAAAGTCAGGTAGAAGTCATTTTTATGATTAGAGCAGAGTTTGGAGCTGAGAGCCTAGTCCAATCTGCCTGTTAGCTCTGGATAGTGGTCCAAATAAAGTAGCTGGACAAGTCCCTGTTCAATGTGATAATGATGGCTTCTAGAAGCTTCACAACTTTGGGCCATAAAACCTCCCAGCCTCAAGTCTTATCTCACACACTGAAGCCAACTGGATTCTTGTCTTCTGCCTGAATGAAAAACTTTGCACATCTGTGAAGTCCTATACTTTCCATGTTGCTACAAACTCCTAACATTGGGCCAGACACGGCTAGAGAGGAGGCCGTACTCCCCACAGCTCCTCATGCTCAACTCCCACAACCACGGCCCCTTTCCTGCTGGCACCAGCACCACATGCCTCTCACTCACTCCAGTGTCAGTAACATTTCTTGAACCATCACATTCTTCTCCTTTCTGCCTCCCTTCTCCAACTATATTTCTCTTTCTCTTATCTTTGTCCTTCAAAGCTTTACCCAGCAATCCTTTCATAAGTTAGTAAAAACAATTAATGTCAAGGTTCATCTATAAACAGCGATAAAATAAGACACTGAAAAAAAAGCAGCACTGAAAAAGGCCAGAAATCTCCACTAAATACACAGAATTGTTATAAAGGTCAATAATACACATTCACATAGAAGTACAGTAAATATATATATAGTACATATACACTACATATATATATATATATATATATATATAGTACATATGTACATGATACACAGAAGAGTGTTCAGCCTTCCCAAAGAAGGGATTCTGACCCAGGCCATAAACATAGATGACCTTGAGGACATGCCACGTGAGATAAGCCAGGGACAAAATGACAAATACAGCAGGAGTTCACAATATGAGGCACCTAGCGTAGCCAAGTTTACTGAAACAAAAAATAATGATGATCGCCAGGGGCCAGGGAAGGGGGTAAAATGGAAGTTGTTAACTAATGTTTTCCTTTTTTATTTTTTTTGGTACCAGGGATCGAACTTGGGTCCTTGCACTTTCATAGCAGGAGAAACCACTGAGCTAAATCCCCAACCCATGTCTAATGTTTTTCAAGACGAAAAGTTCTGGAGATTGGTTGCACAACAATGTGAATGTACTTAACACTGGTAAACTGTACACACAGAAATGGCTGAGAAAATTTATATGTATTTTACTACAATTTAAAAAATTAATAGAAGGAGGATTCTTAGAACACCATTAGAGACTGTCAGAACATCAGCTCGCAACTCTGAAAACTCATGAAAGGAAACAAAATAACCATCTTGTTTTCCAATACAAAGTATATTTTAGAGCAACCAGAAGACTTCCTGGAAGAGGGAAAGATATTTTATATAGAATTCTAGCTAATAAATGGAGAAAAAGAATAAATTTAGAAAAATACACTTTTGCAACTAAATAAACTTAGACTCAAGCAGTGATTACTGATGGGTACTAAAATCATTAGGTAAAGGGTAGGAAGCCTCCAGGAATAGTGGTCTCAGCTACTCAGGAGGCTGAAAGAGGGTCACAAACTCCAGCCCGCCTCAACAACTAAGAGAGATGCTTTCTCAAAATTGAAAGATCAGCTGGGTGTGGTGGTACACACATGTAATCCCAGCACTCAGCAGGCTGAGGCAGAAGGATTACCATGAGTTCCAGGCCAGCCTAGGCTACACAGTGAGTTCAAGGCCAATCTGGACTACATGGCAAGACCCTGTCTCAAAAAAACCCCCAAAAAACTAAAACGCCTGGGGATGCAGCTCACTGTTCCCTGGATTCAATTACCAGCACCGAAAAAAAAAAAAAAAAATGGCTGGGGACTTCACAAGCACAAGGTCCCAAGTTCAATCCCTGGTGCCAAAAAAAAAAAAAAA
>NW_004624778.1:14942262-14967573 GCF_000247695.1 Heterocephalus glaber | reverse complement strand
CACACACACACACACACACACACACACTGGAATTAATAACATTTGAAGGGCTTCAAAAGCCTTAAAAGAAGGGATGCCAGAAGGTACTTCCTTTGGTGCATCAGAGATGGGACATCACAAGTCTGATTCTACCAGGGTTGGAAAACTGCAAACTGGAATTAGCTGGGAGGAACTCCTACTGCCAGGATGTGGGAGCCCAAAGTGACTCTCATAGGAAGAGTAAGAAAACAGAAAATAGCAAGGCCTTTCTTTCTTCTCCTACCTTTCCAAGTCCCTCTAGCACCTCCACACACACAATTGCATAGACTAGCAAGAAGCTAGCTGGAAAAGCACAAAAATATTTTTTAAAGTCCCAGCTCTAGCACCACAAAGCCAAATACTAAAGAGTCTATTTGGAGCTGAGAGACAGTAGCTTAATACCAGACAGTAACATTAAAGAATAAAAGTATAGAAGAAAAAACATTTTCCTTTACTGTCTTTGATTCTAAGACTGAGGATCAGTGAATTAAAATGACTAAAGATAGATTAACTGAAGCAAAGGTATACAAACTTTATTTGGTGCTAGTATCTTAACTTTTACACTCATGGAAGCCTACATAGAAAAGAAGTGAAGATCCAAAGTAGTTAACCTTAAGGAGCTTATATACCATTTCAACAAAGGGCAGTAAACTATAGAGAAGTAACTAAACAAAAGAAAAGGGACTCAAGTTTCTAGGGGAGATAAATTGTGGAAAGGTAAATGGATGGGGAAACTAATAGAAGAAAGGATTATTGTACTAAAATGTGTTTGTATAGGCTGATTTCATTGCCAACTCAGTTCCAAATGATAAGCATTGTCCTCTTGGTAGGGAAGAAGGAAGGAGGAAAGCCCTCACAAAGGGAAATTTATCTTTGTTTTTGGGAAGACAGGTAAAAGACAAAGGTTCTTTCTGTGTTTGTGGCTTTTTAATTTCTTTTAGCTCAAAATAATCCTTAAGCCAAATTCATATATTTTGAGTGGCATGCAGTACTAGCTTTTCATTGCTGTGAACAAATACCTAAGGAAAATAACTTAAAGCAGGAAATATTTATTTTGGCTTACAGTTTCAGAGATATCTTTCCATGGTCAGCTGGACCCAAGGCAGAAGTGTCACAGCAGAAGAACATGGCAGAAGAAAGCTTCTCATCTTATTTCATCCAGGAAATAGAAAGAGTGAGGAACCCAGGGAGGAAGGGAGCAGAGACCAGGTACAGTCCCCAAGGTCACGCCCACATGATCCAGTCCCTTCAACGAAACCCCATTTTCTCAGTTTCCATTACCTCCAAATCATGCTGTCAAATTATGATTTCATCAGTGGGTTAATCCATCGATGAAGTTTAGAGCCCTCATGGTTAACTTCTAAAAGCCCCATCTCTGAACACATGAGACGTTTGGTAGACATTTTGTATCTAAACCATAGCAGATCACATATTCTGATCTTTTTTAACAGCAAGAAAAAAGTACCAAATGTACTTAGGATTTTCACCATATTCTAAGTTTCTTAAATTCTACTTTAAATTTTTTCAATAGTAAGCAATTATAAAGAAAACTAGAAATAGTATTACATAATAGCAATATATTACAGTGGTTTTAAATCTACATTCACTTGTAAATATGTCTTGTCTATAATGTTCAAGAAATATTCAGTCTCCATAGAAATAATCTTTATAGATGTTAACTTTAAAATTGATATGTAAATCTCATGTCTTTCACTCATTGAAATGTTTTTGTTTCCTTATATATTTACTGCAGTGTTATTTTACTGCATATTTCTCACATCAATTTGATTCAGAAAAACTTTTCTCCAGGCTTTTTAAAAAATATTTTAATACTTTTAAAAGTGAGTAGCTAAACTTGTATGGCTTTGGATTTTTTGTAACCTTGGAAAACATCGTTTATACTAAGTGATGGTCAACAGTATCAATTGAATGTTAATTTCTTTTTCTGCCATAGCTCATAATCACTAGGTCGAGAATCTTCTCTTTCTCTGCCTAAACCTTCTAATGTACTTTCTATACTATCTAAATTAAATCTAGTTGCTTTCACAACATTTCCCAACCATGTTATCTGACAGTGGTTGCAAGATAAAATTTGACATGAATTTCTTTAAAATATGCCGATTTTCACTGCTCCAGAGATTATCAGAAATTATCTCTTGAATTATGGCCCCAAAACGTGATTATGTTACGTCTTCTACTAACAAACTCTAACTGTGCACATTAACTGACACAAAGAATAGTTTTGGATATTTCAAGCCAAAGTCTAGCTCACCCATCTCTTTACCAATCATGTCAATGTGATTGCTCTGGACTGCACTCCTCAGTCTTTCAAATTAATACCTAATGTCTAAAGAAGACTTTTTTAGTTCTTCAATTAAGTTTTTCTTTTTTAAAAAGGTACTCATTACAACTGTCATAAAATCAATAAAATACTCATTTTGACCTCCGTATTTTTGTCTCTTGGTCCAGCAATATATACAATAAGTGTTTAACATTTTGTCCTTTCCACAATCTGACTGAATTGAGTTATATAGACCTTTTAAATTTTTATGCATGGCATTCTGTCCTACTTAATTACCTGTTAAATTAATAATTGCACGTTAAGCTGTCTACATAGTGACAATTTGTTTTACAATTGCTTGTCAATCTTATATGTTTGGCCATCCTAGCAGTAAATTTTGAAATTATTTCTAGTGAATTCAGGAAATTTTCTATTCTTCAGTAAATGCTGTGCCACAAAAACCATTGTGCTTTGTTGTAAAAACATCATGCCAAAATTCTCTATCACCATTTACTTGTCTGTATGGAGTACTATTGATTGCTATTTATTTGGTCTTCTTTGTTCCGTTTAGTAATTATGTGTGAGGATTTTTGAGTTAAAGTGGCATTTATTGATTGTAATTAAATCTTCATCAAGGAAGAAGAGAAAGTTGCAACATTGCAAAGATTCTTCTGATCTGCTATGAATTTCCTTAAAACAATTTTCTGTCATTCTTTCTTTTAATCATCGTAAAAAATTTAATGGCCTGTTTGCAATTCTTATCTTGTTGTATTCAGTGGAAATCTGTTGCTCATTGTTGTCATTGTTGTTCATCTGTTGATGAACATTTAGGTTGTTTTCACCTTTTAGCTGTGTGAATAATGCTACATGAACTTTGGTGTGCAAGTATCCATTTGAGTGTTTGTTTTCAGTTTCTTAGGTGTATACTTAGGAGCGGAATTTCTAGGTCAAATCTATGTTCAACTCTGAGGAACTCATGCTTGCCTTTTGCACCTAAATTTTCTTTACTTTAAGTTTTCTTAAAGGTGAAGTTCTTCAATCCACACAAAATATTTTCCTGATAATTATGTGTGGGACAGAGCTAACTATATTTTTACATGAATGTATAGTCAATTATGCTGATCTCTATTTATTGCATAGTATACTTTTTTCCACTGCTTTGCCATACCCTAAATTTTCATATAAAACTTGAGATTCTTTCTGAACTCGTTCTTTCCACTGAGCCCATCCACAGCTGAACAGAAGCCTGCATTGTTCTTTTTTGAAAGTATTCTTACCTTTTCTCATACATGTTTTCCTCTAGATAAACTTTAAAAAGAAGGGCAATCATTAGGGGCACGGTAGACTAGGGAATTTCTAACTTCAAATTTATAGAGTTTAATTAAAACTTTCTATGGACATTAATTGGAATTTTGTTGATTGACAGCTGTATGGCTTTTTACAATATTAAGCTCTTGCACCCAGAACCTTGGTCTTTCCTCCATTTATTCAGGTCACCCTTCAGTAAAAACCTGCATTCTCTTTACTTATTTCTAAATTTTGTTGCTACTGTGAATAAAGCATAAAAATGTCTGTCTTGGCTGCAGTCCGACCGGGAGGAGGGCAGTGTAGTCTCCTTGGTGCTACGGAGATCTCCAACCAGGACAGTTCTCTCTCTTGGGGCCTCTCCTGTCCTGCCCTTGAGTGTCCTCGCCTCCTAGGCCTCTCGTATCCAATACCGTGGGGCGAGGTGAGAGCAGGCCCGGGGAGGGTGATCAGTCGGAGGAGCTGCAGTCTCTACGAAGATGATAGAAGTACTGTCAACAACTGACTCCCAGAAACTGCTACACCAGCTGAATATCCTGTGGGAACAGGAGGCCAGATGTCAGCCAAAGGTCTGCCGCTTGAGACTAATTGAATCTGCACATGATAATGGCCTTAGAATGACTGCAAGACTGAGGGACTTTGAAGTGAAAGGTCTTCTTAGTCTAACTCAGTTCTTTGGCTTTGATACAGAGACATTTTCTCTAGCTGTGAATTTACTGGACAGATTCCTGTCTAAAATGAAAGTACAGCCCAAGCACCTTGGGTGTGATGGACTGAAATGCTTTTATTTGGCTGTAAAATCAATAGAAGAGGAAAGAAATGTCCCATTGGCAACTGACTTGATCTGAGTAAGTCAGTATCGGTTCACGGTTTCAGACTTGATGCGAATGGAAAAAATTGCATTGGAGAAGGTGGATTGGAAAGTCAAAAGCTACTATTGCCTTTCAATTTCTACAACTCTGTTATTCACTCATTTAAGAGAGCTTGCCATTTGAAAGGAAAAATAGCCTAACTTTTGAAAGACTAGAAGCTCACCTTAAGGCACCCTTCTGTGTTGGCCTTATCTATCATTAGAAATCCAAGCACAGAAATGTGTAGAGTTAACAGAAGGAGTAGAATGTCTTCAGAAACATTCCAAGATAAATGGCAGAGACCTGACCTTCTGGCAAGAGCTTGTATCCAAGTGTTGAACTAAATATTCATCAAACAAGTGTTCCAAACTGAATGTTCAGAAGTTGAAGTGGATTGTTTCTGGGCTTACTGCATGGCAACTGAAGTATAGCTACTATAGAATAACTCACCTTCCAACAATTCCTGAAACAATTTCTTAATTAGTAACTTTGGTTGTTATTCTCCATATAAAAAAATTGTATAATTTTCTTCTACAATTGAAGTATTAAAATATTATCTTCAAAATAAACCAACTGGATTTGGAATAGCAAAAGGGAAAAACTGATATCACCAATCTAGTCCACTAACATTTGAAGACATTTGCTATATATAAGGTACAATACCCAGGCATGGTGGTGCACGCCTGTAATCCTAGCACTTGGGAGACTGAGGCAGGAGGCTCGCCATGAGTTTGAGGCCAGCCTGGGCTACATAGTGAGTTCAAGGTCAGCCTAAATTACATAGCGAGACCTTGTCTCAAAAAAAAATTTTTTTTAAAAACACCCTTAGAAGTTTCCAATCTCTCATATATATATATCATATATATATATAGGATATATATATATCTCATATATATATCATATATACGGGATATATATGATATATATATACCATTTACATTAAATAAGCAGCTTAGAAAATAACATCTTCTTTAATAACCTGAATTTTTAAGGTAGTGCTGAAGTAATTTTTTAATTGCACATTTTGCTAAATATAGACCTAAGCTCTAGCTCATTTAAAGTTGTAATAGAACCAAAAGGTTGATCGACATATGAACTAATTTGAGACTGTTAGCTTATAAGCAGAATCATTATGAATTTGAATGTTACACCTAAAGAAAAGGTAATACGAAGCAGATGATCTCTTTTGGGTTTCTGAAAATTGCCAGTATGTCTCAACATACTGCTATTGCAATTAGAATAATAGAAAATAATTCTCTTCGTAAAAAATATAAATTCAGAATGAAGAAGACCTAAAAATTCTAAACAACCCAATATCAATCAGCGAAATTGAAAAATATAAATTCAGTCACTGTATATATTCTATATGTTCTTGCCATCTAAATTTATTAACTTACAGCAATGATTTATCTTTTCCTACTCAAAACTAAATGTTAATATTTAACACATATAAATATGATTATGAAACTTAGGTATGAAAAATTTACCATTAATAGCTGGTAGTATTTTGATAAAGTTTTGATAAGTTCTTTACATAAATATTATTATTGCGGCAACAAAAAATTTTCTTTGAAGCCTTCCTCCATAACCCTAAACTATGGATTCCATAATGTTATAATGGATTTAAGTTATGAACCCTCAAAACATCACAACTATAGGGCCGAGGATTTAGCTCAGTGGTTCCAGTGCCTGCCTCGGAAGTACAAGGTCCCAAGTTCAATCCCTGGTACAAAAAAATAAAAAATCACAATTACATTAGTATGATGTTCTCCATCTTTGGAAAATTGCCTAATTAATATAATGCTGCAGTAGGATTATTTAGATTTGAACTGATCTGTAAAGCTAAAGGCATAAATGTGAAACACTTAACACATGCCTGAAAAGGTAAACTTTTCAGTTTACCAGTCTTCATTTCTAACATTAATTTAACTTTCTATATTGGATCGATATATTATATTTAGGTGATATTGAAAATGGTAACCTACTTAATTTAAATGTTAAATTTTAAATTATGAGGTTTACATCAAAACCAACATTTCACACATGCACGTTTTTAAGGCATGATAAAGGTTATGTTCTAGATAATGTAATGGTTTCTTGGCCCTCATAATGCAAGTAATAGATAGCTCAGAGATGAGAATATTATTGCTATATGGGAATTACATTTAAATTTAAAAACATTTTGTATTAAGCCAAAATACAGGCCTACTAAGTTTGGCATATTCATTGAGCTGTTTCTTCTAAAAAAAACAAGTGACATTTATATCAATGATAAAAATTTCTATACAGAATCTACTCCCTCAGTCTATCTAGATCCATTTAAAAAATGTTATATTACAAAGTCAAAATCAATCATCACTCTGAAAATTTGCTTTACCCTAAGTTCTGGCTAGATAAAGCACTCCAGGTTTTACTATAGACTGTTTCTATAAAACTGCCATTGCTTCCAGTTTTTTTTTTAAAGAATAGAATACACTTTCACATATTTCCATAATGTGTCTTAAGAAAAGTAAGGAGGCACCACTATAATTATAAGATTGCTGAGGTAGTGTTTGGAATTCTCCATGTGAGCCAATCAATGTAAGGAGCTGTACATACATTGTTAGTGTTGTAGACAGTTAGTGCAGCCTGAAGCTGAGTCTATCCAGAATGGCTGTAATCAATTTTGACATCATGTTAGAGATAAATAAGCATTGAAAAATAAACCAAAGAATCACAATATATTCTACCTTTAACTTTTTGTAAACCATGTTTTGTGGATATTTTCATTTTTATCATAAAGCTGATCTATTTCAACATTTTGAAAACATCAGTTGGCAGAGGTAACCTAATCGACTACCATTACATTTGCTACTAAGAGATATACCTTTCAATAAAATTATTGAAAAGCAAAAAAAAAAAGTCTGTCTTTAAATGCTTTAGGGAAATATCTATTTAGTAATAATAATATTACTCCTTTAATAGTTCTTACATTTTTAGACATTTAAGCTTTTTCAACTTCCTGCTGTTATAATTTAGGAGTATGTTACACATGAATCTTTAATGACACTGTAGATTTTCCCTTAGAATATTTAGAACAGACTTCACATTTTTGGACAATCGTAAGGTTCTTGAGGCACATTCTTGACATACTGATTTCCATTACACTAAAAATAAAATTCAGATTCTTCACCATTGTCCATATAGCCAACCTTACACAGTTTCTACCACCCTCTCTAACGTAATCTCCTGCCACTTTCTCTCTAGTCCACCATGACCCAAATGATTGCCCTTCTCTTTTTCTAGAATAAACCAAGCTTATTACCCAAACTTCAGAGGATAAATGCAATAAAAACTTATCTCACCCTCACATAAATCCACCATATTGTAACTAGAACATCTGGAACACGTGGTTTCCAAAACTATTGGAAACTATTCCAAAACTATTTCCAAAACTGTTGCAGGTGTGCAAAGAGAGTTCTTAACTGTCTTGACCCACATGTCATATATGTCATAGTCCATTAATCCAAACTGGTCACATGATCCAGCCTGACTGCTAAAAAGGCTTGGAAGTGCCAACACAGACATGGAAAATTAGCTGAGCACACTTGTCTCCGGCACAATGACCAAGTAAATGCTTTTACCTTTCTGTCGTTTTTCTGGAAATTAAATACACTCTCCTATATGTTTATTAGCTGGCAGTATCATGCTTTTATGAATCACTTTTGCATGTCTTTTCCATAATTATCCATAAAAATTCTGGCTAAATTCTTATTTGACCACTAGACCTATTTATATATGAAGGCTTTTAGGATTTTAAAGATTCCATTGCCACCTATTCCAAATATTTTTTCTGCATTTACTTCGCATTTTTAATGTTACATATTTTACTGGTAAAAGTATGTTTTATGTTAAACTAATAATCTATATTCTATTTGTTTACTTTGACTAATAATCCATTCTGTTGTTTTCCTTTTTAAATTTTTCCATTGCTTTTAAACTTGAAAAGCCCTTTTCTTTCTAAATACCAAATTCACTTATTTCTTATTTTTTATGCTTAGAAATAATTTGTTGCTAGCACATGAGGGGAAATGAGGAACTCCCCAAAAACCTAAAAATGAAATCACATAATAGACCAGAACACAGACATGCATCATTCCACTAGACAAATTGGCTACTAAGCCAGAGCTTTATCACATAAGGATATGATAGAAGCCAAAAAGACATAGTCCAAGGAAGGAGTGCCACCATCAGATCTATGTGACAGCTGCTTCTCTTTGGAAATAGACACACCTGGTTATCACCAGCCACTAGAACATCCAACTCTGTTTATGATTTCAGGGTCTCAATGCTCACTTCTAATTATGAGCTGTCTTTCCATATTGCTTGCCTCCAGTGAGAGAACACACTGATTAAGGAATACAAATATCCAGTCTACCTGACAGCTACATTTGTGTTGCAAATGATGGGGCTGACACTCTAATTTACACAGCACTGTGTGTGTCTACTTAGAAAAAGTCAGTTCTCAGAAGCTAACTTTTTGGCTTATGATCAAAGTCAAATTTCAGAGCCTTGAACACAGAGACAACGCTCAGAAGCTGTTCCTTATTTGGACTGGAAAGCTATCATCGTCCCCAAGTGGCACCTGTGTATAGCTCAATGCACGATTACTCCACAGACCAGCACACTTCCTGAATCATTTGTATTTTCCTACAATAAGAACCATACTAACATTGTCTAAATTATTGCAGTTTCAGTATTTGTGTTACTGAAGCAAATTCATTTAAAGTCTAAATCAGCATCAGCAAGTGGGCCAAATGAGATCTGCTGTCTGTGTTTGCAAATAAGGTTTTCTTGAAACACAGCCATACCTATTCATTTTGATATTATGTATGGCTGCTTTCACTCTCAAACACTAGAGTTAAAGTAGTTTTAACAAAAAGACATATGGCCCATGAGCCTAAAATGCATTCTATCTTGCCCTTTATAGAACAAAGTTTCTGCCCTAGTGGATGGCATAGCAAAAAGATTTTTAAAAAAGAAATAAAACCTGGATCCCTGGATGAGCTGATGGAATAGAGCCTACATGCCCATCTTCAACTAGACATTAGAAATGCATCTTGATTATACTACTGAATTTTTGTGGTGTCTGACCATAATTAACCGTCATCTAACAATTCATCTTGCTAAGTGATTATACCTGGTGTGATCAAAAGATATGTGAATGCTTAAATTTTTTTAATGCAGTGAATGTTTAAATTTAAAAATTAAGTAAAAGCCAAGCTTTGTGGTGCATGCCTATAGTCCCAGCACTCAGGAGGCTGAGGCAGGCAGATTGCCTGTAGTTCGAGGCCAGCCTGGGCTACAAAGTGAGCTCAAGGCCAGCCTGAATTACATGGTGAGACTCTGTCTCAAAAAAAAGAAAAAAGAAAAAAACCCTAAAAACTAAGTAAAAGACACATTGCTGTTAATAATCCTCCAAATACTTCCCCTTGCTTTGAACACTCTTATCTCATTGTTCTTGCTACTTTTCCGAGAAATTTACAGTTTATGTTTACGGCAATTTCTATCAAATAAAAATATTACATTGTGTCCTCATCCACATTATCCACCAGATCTGGCACCATGCAATTTCTGACTCTTCCCCAAAGTCAAAATGACTGTGAAAGGAAACATTTTGAATCAATTCAGGACACTCAGGCAGCCACAACAGCACAACTAAAGACACACATGAAAGAGAACTTCCAGAACTGCTTCAGAATGTGACAAGAATGACGGGATAAGTTTTTGAAGGAAGAGGGAGTATTCTGCGAGGGATTGATGGCAATGTGTCTTTTACAATAATGAAACTTTTAACATATATTCACATATTTTTATCACGTCTCATCCTTATCAGGTTAGGCTATGTTATGCTGCACTACTCATAACCCTTAAAATTCTAAGTGCTTGTAAGACATAGCTTTATTTCTCACTCATGCTATATGTCTGTCCCGTATAAGTCAGCTGCCAGTTATGCTTCACATCTTCTCACTCCAGGACAAGCAGAGGGAGCCCCCATCATTTGAATCATTATTGTTACTGTGAAGGGGGAAAGATAGGAAAATCATGAACCATTTCTTTAAGCTTCACCTGGAAGTGATATTCGTCACTTTTGCTCATATTCAGTTGACCAACACAAGGTCTGTGCCATCACAGATATGAGTGAGGCTCTGTCCATTCTCCTCAGATACCAGGGCTGGGCTGAAACACAGTGCAGTTCCCAGCAAGCTGGCAGCTTCCCACCTCAAATGTCTGCTTCTCTGCTGTTTCCAAGTCCTGCCCCAACACTTGAGCTTGGTCCCCACCTATGGATCCAACCCAGAGACACAAGGATGCTAATGCTGCTGGAGCAACCTTCAGCAACTGGAGGATGAGAGTTAGCCATACGTACCCAGCACCTCCTTCCTTTGATAGCACAAATCTTAGGCATGGTTCACTTGATCCCTCAGAGGGACCGCAGCAGAACTGAGCATCAGCAGAACTGAACATCAGCTTTGCCCCCATTCCTGACTCACATCCTCATTTACTCACTTTTGTTTCCTGAGGTCACCCTCACTTCACTTAAGTCTTTGTCTCCAGGCTGGATTTTTCCCCTTTATTTCTATGGTTAGTCCCTGAGAAGCTCGGACAACATGCTCCAGTCACACTGAAGCATGCATTGTTTTCTTGCACAAGCCTTAATTTTCTACATTTATGCCATTAGTCATTTTTCTGTCTGAATCAATCCTTCCTGTTTTTAACATTTTTAACTCAGATTATTCCTCCTTTCTGGTGGGAAATGATTGATTTCATGAGAGTGAATTTCATGTTATTACATATTTTCTATCTTCCAGAATGCATGTTTTTTTTAGTATTATCTTAGCTCATGCAGGTCCTTGTAACAAAAATATCCTAAACTGGGTGGCTTATAAACAACAAACATTTATTTCTCATAGTTCTGGAGTCTAGAAGTTCTAGGTCAAGGCATCTACAGATTCAGTATCTGGTAAAGGCTCGTTCCCGGCAAGTGAGTTTCCTCAGGCCTCTGCCTTCATGTCGTAGTCAACTCCCAGAGGCCTCGCCTCTTAATACCTCTTCATACTTGGGCATTAGGTTTTCAGGTATGAATCTGGGAAGGATATAGTTAGGCCCATAGCAAGTACATTTGAATGTAAACTTTCTTCAAGACAGATGACAATGTCCTCCCCTATGTGTGCAATGTAGGGGTCCTAATACAAAAGATTTAAATAACAATAAAACTTTATCTTTTAACACCAAGTCTGCTTAATAAATTTGGAATGCAAGATAACCTAGAAGAGTCTAGTCTACTGCATGGTTCAGCAGTGATGAATTAATCAGTCATAATTTAACACTGACTATGATCAAATCAGAACTATGATTAGGAGATAGGCAATGGAGAGTACATACATGGTAGGCAGAAGGAAGAGAATTCAAAAGATATTGCCTAACACTGAAACAGCAGAGGGTAGCCATACAACATGTTAAACTGAGACAAATTAGCCCAAGCATTGAAAGAGACTACCTTGAAGCAGGAAAAAATAAAGAAGAGCAAGCGGGGCAGGAGAGCTGCTGGTTTTCATAACAAACATTGCAGAACCGTTTGTTTGCAATACATGATAACTTATTTTTTCCCAAAATGTAGGATATAAAATGGTTTTTTAAATAAATAAATAAAACTGTTTCTAAGTGTCTATCTTTTAGGTTAATTTTCTTTATGGCTCATATAAATGAGAACCCCTTCCACTTTTCTGGATCAAGAAGGTGACTGCTAGTTTCTACTGTGTAGAGTATCAGGCAAAGCTGGTTATTCATACGTGGTTACAGGATCAAAAGTCAGCCTTTCAGAACCACGATGCAATTAATTACTGTTAAGTGCTGTATATTACTGTTTAAAGTATTATGAAAGCATAAGTTAAATAGTGATTATATTAAAATGACTTATAGAGGTGGCACAGTAGTATGTACCTATAATCCCAGCTACTCAAAAAGCTGAGGTAGGAGGATCATTTGAGCCCAAGAGTTCAAGGCCAGCTTGGGAAATATAGTGAGAAGCCATTTCAAAAATAAATAATTAACGGGGCATAGTGGCACATGCCTGTAATGCCAGCACTCAAGAGGCTGAGGCAGGAGGATCGCCATGAGTTCAAGGCTAGCCTGGGCTACATAGTAAGACCTTGTCTCAAAAAAATAAATAAATAAAAATAAATAAATAAATAACAAAAAAGATAACCTAGAAGATAATAATCTCTTTTTGAACTCCATGGCAAAGTTCTGAGAAGTCCAGGTATGTTCTACACTTGAAGAAGTTGTCACCTCTCTTGTGTTCCAACTTCATAAATGGGGGAGTAGATGCAAATGCAAAACCAACTATGAAGCACATAATACCCCTACACTTCTTGGAAATAGTCCTGCATTGTGTTGATGATCTAACATTCTCAGGTTCAGAGAAATGTATGCATTTAAAAAATACTGGTTGAATTCCTATTATGTGCCACAGTATGTGCTAGGCCCCAAGAATATGAAGGCATACAACAATCATACTTCCTGCTATGGAAAACTAACCTCCCCATGTGTGCATGGCTGGGGAGGGAGATATCGTAGCTCAGTTCTTTTTTAACTAAATGATTTTGGGTAAGTCACTAGGTATATTGTGTATTGTGACCAACATTTGTGTGTGTGTGTGTGTGTGTGTGCATTTTATAAAGATTAGATAATGCTCAGAGCCCTGGTCTTCTTGCTGAACAACTCAGATGACCATAGACTTAGCTATCACTGAGTGTGAGTGCCCAGGCAGGGAATGAATAACTGGATGGAAACCATGATGTGCCCAATGGAGTACTAGAGCTCTTTGCACATTTTCTCCAATGTCAAGGGCAGGTAACACCCCTTTGGGCATACCAGGAAAAGAGAGGCAGCTGTCTCAAAAAACTATGACTGCCTGGAAGGAATCATATAAAAATTTTCAAGGAAGAAAAAGAAAAAATTTATTGTATATGTATTTACTACATAAATAATAAATTTTTCATATATATATGAAGTTTATAAGACTCAATTTTTCCAAAGTCTGGCCATGATGGGAATTAGGTCAGGGTCATGTGAGATTTTAGGCTGATGCTGCATTCAATTGTCTATCCTCAACACCTAGGGAAGGTTCTTTCCCAATTGTTTCCTAGGTATTCATTTTAAGAAAGCCACCATGGGAAACACTTTTTCAAATGGTTTTTTATCTGAGGGGAGATAACAAAAAAAATATGCATCTGTTTATCGTGGGCAGTTTCCAAATCCACAAAAGAAATGTGTACTCTAGAACAATATTTCTCAGGCTTTTCTCTTTTCATTGTCACCCAAAGGAGAAAATAAATTTAATTTAAAGTTAATTTAAATTAATTAATAAACTTTAACTTGAAAGGAAATTTCTCCCCTAAAGAGAGAAAGTAAGTACTAACAGCACAATGTTTTCAGGTAGCTTTTGAGCTTTGGTATGGGGGACACAAACCATTATAATATATAAAAACTTTAATCCCTTAGAAACCAATTTTTGCCTCCTTAAGGACAGTATTATCCCTGTTGAAAAGGCATGCTCTGTAGAAGCATAGAGAATTCTTTAATATGTTGAGGAAATATCCTCTGGGGCCCTCCCAATCACTTTTCCCAAGTCTTGGGCAACCTAGTGTACTGAGTGCCTTAATATGTGCCTGAATATGTGACGCTAAAGAGAAGGCCCTCTGGATGCCAAGCGACCACTACAATGCAAGTGTCTTGTGAGTCTCTGCCTACAACACCCACAATCTTAATATGGAAAGAATAAAGTAGCAGTGAAGTCAGCAACCCAAAGAGTTTTCACCAAGCAATTCAAGTCAAATGCCAGACTGACTGTTTCATATTTATTCAACACCTACTCTGTGCAACATTCTGGGATAAGATACTCAGTGGGGTTTGTGGATCTTAAACAATGTCTGGTTTTCTTTAGTCACCTGCAGTGAAAACATCAGGGAGTCCTACAAGCATGGAGGTTGAGGTGGTCTTCACACAAGAAGGACTTTCCATCTTCACATGCAGCAATTCACTCTTCTAAAATATCTTACTCTATAACCCTGAATTAAGAACAGTCTTCAGGGAAACAAAGGTACTAATGTACTAAGTACTTTGTAAAAAGGTACAAAGGCACTAAACAAAGATACCTATAGCTCATCTTTCTCCCAGAAAACTCTTAACAGGGAATGAATCAAAAGATGTAACTGAGTTAATAACACTTTGGCATAGAGGACCAAATGTCCTCACGGCTTACAATGATTTGTCACTTTATATAAGTTATTTCTGATTTGGAATCCTGTTTCTTCATCCTTCTTAGTCTCTCACTGAAATTTCACACTTTTGCCAAAAATCTAATACTCAGGAGAAATTAAAATCAACAGAAAAATTCATAGGTCAGATCCTTTAGAACTATGCAACTCTGTGAGCCAATTCTACTGCAGAGAAAATTGGGCTGCTTGAGGGTGTAATTAAAGGCAATTCAAATCCAGATGTGGGGCAGGGTTAGGAAGATGAGGACAGATGCTCAATATTAAATCTTCTAGGAAGGGTGGGAAGGAAGGAGAGAGGAGGAAACTGAAGGGAAGGCAACTTAACAAGATGATAAATACTTAAGTGAAATTATGTCACCAAATGTACCTTGGCCACATTGTCTTATTTCACATCATTGGACAAAAAAATTTTTAAATTCATATATAAGTTCGTAAAGCTAAGAGAAACCAGACTGCCAAAATTATTCAACATGAATCTCCAAAATTTAAGGATGAGGCAGGCAACATTTCATTATCACAGTCAAGTGCAAATCAGACCATAGAGAATATCTTCTAGTTGAGATTTCAGCTGTATTTTATTAGGAACTGAGTAGAATTATTAATCTGCACAGACTTGAGAGCTGTTTTGCATCTTCAGCTAGTAGTTATTCAAAATGTCAGAGGGAAAACCATCAGACAGCTTTTCCAAATGAGCAGAACAAGCATATTGGGATATCATAGGTGTTTGTATTGGGCCAGAAAATGCAAGTAAGGGAACAAATTTAAGCATTTGTTTATATATGGGAAAGTGGTGATGATTTATTTGCAGAGTTTTTGCAGTTCGCTTATGAAATTGATGGAGAAATAAATATGAGTTTACTGGCTTTTAACCAGTATTGGACCACTGAGACTTATATAAAACATGTAGGTACACTCCAGTTTCCCACCCTGGTACTTTCTGGAACTGGCAAGATTCCTTAAGGAAGAAATCTTGAAATTATTTAATTTCTTTGTTGATGTTGCTTGTATAGTTCCATCAACATGATCATGCACATGGGAAAGAGAGAGATAGAAAGTGTCAGGTCAAATTCAGCTTTGTAACGCATACACTTGGAGTCATAAACAACTAGAAAAGAATAATTTTTCAGACACTTCAGCTGATTTGACATAATACCAACTGAAATGAATACTTGAAACAATTTGATTAGTGTAGAAAGCCAGTTTGAATAATGCTTGAATCAGGAAGTGTTTTTAAACTGAATATATTCTGGTCTACTTGTTTTAAATCCACTAGACATTTTGTCAAATCTCTGCTGCATTTTCTGTTTTGTGAACATGGTGTTATTTGCATCACCTTTTCATGGGGTCCATCCAAGGCAAGTGGTGAGAAGATAATTGACATTTGCCAACTAATAGGAGTTTGGGTTTGCAGGAAAAGTCCTATGAACCTTAATATTCCAAAGCAACTGGATTTTAAGTAATTGTTTCATTAAAAGTGAGCTAAGCTGAACATGGTACTCAGGAGGCTGAGGCAGAAGGATTTCAAGTTCAAGGTCAACCTGGGCAACTTAGCAAGATGATGTCTAATTTATAAAAAAGGGCTGGGGCTCAGTGGTAGAGCCCTTGCTTAGCATGAACAGGCCATGGCTTCGGTTCCCATTACCACAAAAAGGGAAAAAACAAAAGCAAAAGTAATCTGTATGATGTATGTTGCCAAATGTAATTTTGATTTCATACATTTAACTTACAGCTTAAAACATTGTATGCATTTGTGTGCAGTATGTGTGAATATACAAATCAAAGTGTGGAAAGTCCTTTATCAGACCCATGCCCTGGTTTGGAAAATAGTTAATTCTTAAGTATTATGTAGATAGCCCAGAAGCTACAATCCGTCAGTGTCAATATCTTAGGTTACAGCAGTGGTGTTCAGTGGGAACACCTGGCGGTGTCTGGGGACATTTCTGGATATCACAGTTGTGCAGGTGTTGGCATCTAGTGGGTAGAGGCTAGGGATGCTGCTTTAAAAATCCTACAGTGCACAGGACAACCTGCCATGACAAAGAACTATCCAGCTCCAAATGTCAATAGTGTCAAAGGCAAGAAACTCTGGGTCATGACAAAGAAAATGAAATTAGACTTTTTTCAGGAATAACTGCTGAGTCTCAGAACATTTCTCCATATGATTACAAGGTGGAGGGAAAAGAAAAGCACTGAACAAGAAGTTATGAGTTATTTCTACTCATTTCTCTGTCAATGTGGGTAAAAGAAAAGGACAGAACAACTTAGAAGTAGTAATAAGTTACTTAGACAAATTATTTATATGATCTTCAGTTTCCTTATATGTTAAATAAGGATCTCAAAGTATTACATCTACAAACCTTCCAATTGTGCTTTCCAATCAAGCCAGAACTCAATTTCATGTAATAGTTTGCCATTTTTTAATTTTTTTCTACATTCATCATTGCATTTACTTAAATAACATTATTGAGTAATTAATAGCATTGACATAATTTGGATTCTTAGAAGAAAAGCACAATCCTATAAATGCTTAGAACTCTCCAAGAGACAAATTTTGCCCTGCTGTCTACCTCTGCACCCCCCACCAAGATTCAGAGGCTGCATCCCCTCCCCTTGAGTCTGGGATGGGCTTGTGGCATGTTCAGGCCACTGCAATCAGTACCAGTGCTGTGCCAGTCCCAGGTCCAGGCCTAAACATGACCAACGGCTTTGGGATATTTTTTATTATTAATTTTATTGATACATTTTAGATATACATAATAATCACATTCATCGTAGGAAATTTATACCTGTACCTGATATATCTTGATTCTTCTTTATTCTCCTTTCCTTCTCCTCCTTTCAACCCCTCTTCCCCTCCTTATTTATGAAAGCTTTGTTTCCATTTTTTTCTTCTATTGTGTTTTTTTTTCCTTTTCCCTTCCTTCTTTACACCCTCCCCCTTCACTAGTTCCCCTTCTTATTTGAACAAGTTCTTCCTAGTTCACAATATCTATTATACATTTTGGTCCTTATTCACACTTTCAGTTTCTCACACCAGAGAAACCCTGCCATATTTGAACATGTGTGTCCAACAGCTTTGTTTTTAAACTCTCAGATCCAGCTGTGGCCCACAAAGAAGTCCAGACAGAGTCATATGGGAAGAGTCCTGGAAGATGAGAGGACAACTTCAGTGCTCATCACTGGCTAAGTCCCCAGCTGAAGACAACTATAGGAGAAAGCCAGTCAACAGCTCACGGAGTAGAAGGACCCTAGGTAAACCCTACTGGATCCTGACTCACAGAACTCAGAGTCATGCATCACAGTTATTTGAAGCCCTTATGAGGGGATTTTTTAATCTCATTGCAAGAGAGCTCTATCAGAGGTCTGGTGGCAACTCAAAGAAAGCCTCACTTCAGCCTCATATTTTAGAGACCATTTTCTCAGTCAGAGACAAAAACAGACACATGATTGTTCCCAGGCTGTTCAGTGTCCCATCGCTACCTTTTTCTATCTTTCACTTGTACTAACCAGAACAAATTTTAATCACAACCAACTTACTTTCCTCTCCAACTAATCTAATTAGCATTACTGACAAAGTTAGCATGATGTGATTAGAGAAATCAAGAAATCACACAGGCCTATTTTCCCAACTATAGCAAAAATTGTGCAGAGTTTTACCTGCTTCTAATGTATGCAAAATTCAGCCAACTCACAAAACTCAATGAACTCAGTACAAACAACTCAAAAAGGCTGCACCCTGTCTGGGATTCCTTGTTAGTTTCCAGGTAAAATACAGATTCCCAACTGTTGGAACACTCCCTTCTTCAGACTAGCTTTGGCTTGAATAATGTTGGGAAAGAACAAGTGAGGAAAATATATAGTATGATTCCAGGTACACTTGGGTCTTGATTGGGGTGATTCTAGGTCAGCTGGTTAGGGGCAGGCCTTGAGGATGAGTCACCAGGCCATACTCACTTCTTCTAGGCTGCCTTTCAGTTTTCTGCTTCTCTTAGAAGAAAACTTTACCACCTAGACCAGTGACCAGCTACCCTGAGTACAGAGAGAAGGGAAGGACACTCACTCTTGCCAGTCACCTAACTTTGTCCATTCCTTCTCATTATTTTCCAATAAAAAGTTTTGGTGGGGTGATATAATAACTAGAACACTGGGAAAGAGAGTCTAATAAAAATATGGATCTAATAAAAATCTCAGAGTCAATGTAAAAGGCCCTCTTTCTAGTATCCACAAAGCCCCAGCTCTAAGCACAGAGGAAATCTGAACTTTGAACTCCGCTACTGCTATGATGCCCTACATCCTACCTCCTTATCCTTATACCCAAACAGCTTTATTTTTATTTCTCAGAACATTTCAAGTGTATTCAAACATTGTATGATAGTCCTTGTGTTTCTACTATAAAAATAGCCCTTTGAATGTTGCCAAAGCGTGTCCTATGAAAGTATTTCAATTTATGCTGCTACCACTTTCGCCAAAATATTACCAACACAAAAAATAACTACCTTAATGATTAAAGCTGGCTTAGCAGTTGAGAAATTATATTTTATTATTTTTTAATTCCCCTTTTTAAAACAGGGATGTTTACAGTGTTTGTCCCATAGGAATCATTTCAGAATCAAACACATAGACATTGAATACTTTTGGTAATGAAAATCAAAAGAAACCAAGATCTCCAAAATTTCCATATTTTTGCATTTAACAATTCTTATACCTCATACAACTAGAAATGAATTCATGTAAAATAACTTAGAGGAAAAATCAAAGGGCTAAGAGTGTTGATTAATTCAGTATATCATTATTTACTAAATGCAGTCAGAATATGAGCAAGTCACTTTTAACTTAATTCTTTGACATTTGACAAGAATTTTTAAAAGACTATTTTAGTAGTGGGTAACTACAATAATACTAGGCAGAGATAAAGAAGCCGTGTATTTTTGGATTTCAAAATTGTGACAGCAGATGAGATTACGCAAAAGATTATACAGGTGGAAACCAGCCCAGGAGTAAGCCAGCAGTGACAGTAACACAATGTGGACTGGCTTTAAAAAAATGCTGAAAGGCCAGAGATAGGCCTACAAACAGGGCCGGGAGAGGACAGGCTTTCTGAGCCTGAGAGAAAGGAATTTAGGAAGAGATTGGGGCAGGAGGTGTGTGTGGGGGCGGGGGGGATGTCTAGCCATAACAAGCAGAGATGTTAAGGGGCTTTAAATGGCAGAGGAAGCTTTTCCACTTGAGTCTGAAGGCAGAATGCTAATGGTGAGAATTGAGAAGTGACTTAGTCATTGGAGGGCAGGTGTGAAGGATGCAGGACAATGAACTATCAAGTTATTTTCAATGATTAAGAAACAAATCAAGGCCATCACAAGGTTCAAATCCACAGTGTTCCAACAAAGCAGAGATGCAGGTCTGTGTCCATGGAAGTTGGAAAGTGGGAAGTCAAGAAGAACAGTGAGAGGACCTCTAGACAGGGACATCCAGGCATGAGTTCTAGTCCTTCCTTCCTGATCCCTGCTCTGGCAATATTGGGTAAGTGCAGCACTTCTGGAAGGATTGGGGTGGTGTCCAACTCTAAGGTCACTCCTAGCTCCAAATACCTATGTGCTAAGGGAGACTTGCACAGGAGGAGAGATGGGGGGAGGGGGCTGTACAAACCAACACATAAGGTGGTAAATTAACCCCCTTCTTTTTGAAACGAGATAATGGACAGCAATTTAAATTGGCATTCAAGGACCGGGGATATAAATACATAGTAGAGCAATTTCCTAGCTTGTATAATGCCCTGATTTCATCCCCAGCTCTACAAAAACATAAAATAAATACACTGTGACTCAAAATGCCTATATCAGCCACAATACTCATGAAAATATTCCCCTCTTTCATACCTGCGTATCTGAGGCTCTACATAGGAAGATGAAGCTGTTGAAAGGAAGTGTAATCTGTTTCCCTAAATCAAGGGTCAGTCAATAAACTAGAGCCTGTGCACAGACCAAATTCAGCTGCTGCCTGATCTTGTAAATAAGGTTTTATTGGAACACAGACATGCCTACTCATCAACATACTGAGGATGGCTGTTGTCCCACAGTAAAAGCAGCACTGAATACTCTCAACAGAAACAGTATGGCCACAAAGCTAGAAATATTTACTACATACCATTTTTAGCAGTTTACCAAACCCTACCCTAAACCAATGGTTCTGAACCCTAACTACATATTGCAATCACATGAAAAGCATTACTAAAAAAAAAAAAAAGTACTAATGCCCACATCCTACTGTCAAATTTTACTTAGTTGGTCTGAGAAATAATCTGAGCATGAGGTTTGTAAGAAACATCCATCTATGTGATGTTAATGTGCAGACAGGATTGAAAAATCATTACTGTCATTTCCCTGAGCCAGATGGCATTAGGTTAAAGATTAGATCTACAGAAGGCAACATACTCACATTATATTTCAGTTTCCCCTAGAAAAGAGCTAAAAGCTAATACTGCTATTGATATCTCTGTTTTCAGAGAAAAATGATGTGACAAGTATCTACATAAAGAACATTTCTCTATCTTTTGAATAACCAAAGCCAAGCATTGACCAATCCTCTTCTGAATGGCCCTGATGAAAGGGGCCATTCGGTAAAGTCTGAAATTCAGTGTCAAGGGGAAAAAGTAACTCTCCTGATAAACTTGCAACCTTTCTTTTACCCAGCAACTGGAGCTACAAATACCAATGTCCTATGTGCTTTACCTTCCTGGCCAGGAAGTAAATGCGGTGCTAAACAGAAGGAATTACAATCAGCCCAGGTGTCTGGTATATCTGTTCATTTGGTTCATTTATTGGGTTTTGCTTCAGTCATATTTTAATTATTCTATTAGATTTATCATAAATCAATTATTTAGATCCCTATTCTAAAATTTCAAATATTAGTAAATGGAAGTATACACAGGCTTACTTCATAAAAATAAAATAATTAAAACAGGCCTGAAAATCTTTTAGCATTCCTACTATCAAGAAGTAGGATCTAGGTCCTTCCCCCTAGAATCTGGGACAGCTTTTGTGATGAGCTTCAAATAGAGTACTGTGCTAATGATGCCATGTGTCCTCCAAGGCTATGTCCCAAAAGACAATGCTGTCTCATTGGAAACATGAAGCAATTCTGAGCCACTGTCTTCACCCATCCAGGCTACTATTACACAGTACCATAAATAGAGTGATTTATAAACAATAGCAATTTATTTCTCACAGTTGTGAAAGCAGGGAAGCCCAAGATCAAAGCACCAGTAGAGGGGCCAGGGATTTAGCTCAGTGGTTTCACTGCCTGCTGCACAAGCGCAAGGACCCAAGTTCAATCCCCAGTACCAAAAAAAAAAAAAAAGAAAAAAAAAACACAACAAAGAACCAGTAGATTTGATATCTTCCAAGGACACACATTCTGGTTTATAGATGGTGCCTTTTCATTGTGTCCCTCCATAGTGGATGCTTCCTGGGGAAAGTTCTTTCTTGTCCCTTCTTATAGGGGTACTAATCTCATTCATAAAGGCTCCACTGTTCTGACCTAATCACCTCCCAAAGGCCCCATCTTCTAGTTTAATCACTTTGGAGAATAAGATTTTAACATATGAATTTGAGGGTAAGGGACACAAACGTTCAGACAAACATTGCAGCCACCATGTAAAAAAGTCCTACATGCCCTGAGCCTACCACATTGGGGATATTCAAACTAACCCTGCAGAAATTCAAACTAACCATGCAGAGAAACTACACAGGGAGGCCTTGAGATGACAGAGCAAAAGAAATTCCTAGCCAGAGTCCAGATTTCTAGTATCCTATTTTTAAAGCTACAGACCCATCTAACAATAATCACATGAGTAGCTCCAAATTAGGAGCATCCAATCATGCCCTTCCTGAATCTCTGACCCATAGAGACCAAGATAGATAAAATAATTATTGTTGTTTAAAAATCAGTGTATTTTGAGATCATTTGTCAGGCTGCAATACACAAATGAGCATATGCATAATAAGTATATCCAGGTTCCACCACTCCCCGTCCAGAGGAAGGGGCTTCTGGGCCAATGTTGCACTGCTTGCAGCCCAGAGGAAGTGGCTTCTGGGCTGTCCATCCACTGCTCCCAGAGCAGAGGAGATGAGCCATATGAGCATCAACAGCACCCCACCCATCCAAATGAAAAGACATATAAACAAGTCGCAAAAGCAGACTTCCAGATCACCTACAGCAACCCCAAAGGGAAATGAGACGGAACACTCTGATACTCAACCACCTGGACTCCCTGAACTGGCAACAAAAGAGGATATGGAAAAAATGAAATCAGAAATAATTTCTCAGATAACAGCAGAGATTGTGCCCGTAGTGCAAGACATGATTCATACATCTAGAGAGGAAACAGATAAAAAAATAAAGAAGCCGAGGAACATGATGGAATCCCTACATAGGAAACAAATGGAATCCATAAAACACATACAAACAGATTTCCAGGAGATTAAAAACTCCATTGAAAGTCTACACAGCAGAATGAGCCAATGCAAGGACAGAATTTCAGATATAGAAGACAGGATTGCAATTAGTGACCAGGAAAAGAAAAATCACTTCAAAATTCTAAGGGACCACAAAAAATCAAAACAGCAGCTGCTAGATGATGCAAAGAAGAATAACATAAGACTGATTGGAGTCAATGAAGAAATAGGAGAGCGTGCAGATAACATAAACAAAGTGTTTGCAGAAGTAATGGCAGAAAACTTCCCAAGCAGGGGAAAAGAACTTCACATACAGATAAGTGAGACATACAGGACCTCCAAATAGCCTCAATCAAAAAAAAATCTACACATAGGCATATAATTGTTAAGATTCCAGAAACACAACAGAAGAACAAATTTCTACGAGCTGTTAGAGAAAAGAAACAAATCACATACAAAGGAAAAGCCCATCAGAATGACAGAAGACTTCTCATCACAAACCCTCAAGGCAAGAAGATCTTGGAGTGACCTATTCCAAGCCCTAAAGAAAAACAGCCTCCAACCCACATTGATGTAACCTGCAAAATGATCTTTCAAAATTGATGGAGAAATAAGATACTTTCATGACAAAGAGCACCTTAGGAATTTCATGAATACCAAACCAACACTACAAAACATTTTAGATAATATCCTAGGAACAGACAGTGAGGATCACAACCCCAGGAAGCACAGCAGAATGAATCCATCAGGCACAAACAAGAAATTAAATGTGAAGGGGGAGAATCCAACAAACAGAAAAAGTCATGACAATGATAAGTCAGTAAGTATCAATTATAACCATCAATGATAATGGTCTCAATTCACCAATCAAAAGAAGTAGACTGGCAGAATTGGTCAAGGGCAAAACCCAACAATATGCTGCATACAAGAAACACACTTAATTCAAAAAGAAACTCATAGATTGAAAGTTAAAGGATGGAAAACAATACTCCATGTGACAGGAATCCAAAAAAGGCAAGAAGAGCTATCCTCTTTGCAGATCAAGTAGATTTCAAACCAACACTGATTAAGACAGACAAAGAAGGACACTACATCCCTGAAAAGGGAACAAGCCAGGAGGAAGAGATAACAGTCATAAATATATATGCACCGAACACTAGTGCACCCAACTATATAAAACAAATACTAACAGACATGAAAAGACATATATGCACTAATACAATAGTAGTGGGGGGACCTCAATACCCCACTGTCACAAATACATAGATCAACTAGACAAAAAACAAGCAACGAAATACTAGAACTCAATCAAACTCTTGAACACATGAGCTAAACAGATGTTTACACACTGTTCCACCACAAAGAACCAGAATACAAGTTCTTTTCAGCTGTGCATGGGTTATTCTCCAAAAGAGACCACATACTCATGCATAGAATGTGTTCAAGTAAGTGCAAAGGAAATGAAGTTATACCCTGTATATTATCAGACCATAGTGTGATGAAACTGGAGATCAATAGCAAAAGAAACCGCAAAGATTACATAAACACATGGAAATTGAACAACACACTTCAGAATAACCAATTGGTCATACAGGAAATTAAAGAAGGAATCAGACAGTTCCTTCAATTAAATGAAAACGACAATACAACATATTGGAATCTATGACACAATGAAAGCAGTCTTATGCGGGAAATTCATAGCAGTGAATACACATATTAGGAAAACAAAGCAAGCCCAATTAAACAACCTGAAGCTGCACCTCAAGCTTCTAGAAAAAGAAGAGCAGGACAAACACAAAGCTCATACAAGGGAGGAAGTTAGAAAGCCCAGAGCAGAAATCACTGCAATGGAGACTAAGAGAACGATACAAAAATTAATGAAGCCAAGAGTTGGTTCTTTGAAAGAATAAACAAAATTGACAAACCCATAGCCAACCCTATCAGAAAAAGGAAAGAAAAGGCCCAAATCCATGCAATTAGAAATGAAAAGGGTGAAATTACAACAGACCCAGCAGAAATCCAGAGAATCATCAATACCGACTTTGAGAGCCTATATGCCAATAAGATGGAAAACACAGAAG
>NW_004624778.1:14919948-14932961 GCF_000247695.1 Heterocephalus glaber | reverse complement strand
ATAAACATAGTAAGTATATCCATAACAGTAACATGAAGAATAATCTACAATAGAGAAGACTTTGTGTTTTTCTTCTCAATTCCTCTATAGCCTGCTCAGAAATTACAATTGGCAAGAAAGTTTATCCATTCAGGAAAAGATTAATAATGGATACTAAAATTATTAGGTGAATGTTTAATGGAAAATCACAAAGATGCCACTTTCCTTTAAAATGGAACAATCTGTCATCATCTTGAACAGAGTAACCAACAAAGCATCACAAATAGTGGGACAGTTGGCCAGATATTACATTTCTCCTTTTATGATGCAATATAAAGTATCCCTCATTGCCATCCATGAGGTATTAGCACCAACAACATCTAACTTGAATCCAACCAATCCTTTCAATTTAACATATATTGTATAGGAATCTCAGGAAAGAGAGAAACAAAAACAAAATATTATGAGAAAAACAGCAGACAAATCTAGAATTTATAATACATAATTCTATAAGACACTAGCCTAATTTTATTTTTAAAAGATGAGGAAGATAATGTACTAGATTAAGAGAAACCCAAAGAACATAGCATTGACAATCTAATGTAGTGTCATCTGCATTATATCCTTGCTTGAAAAGAAACATCCATAAAAGATATTCTGAAGAAAATTAGGACTACTTCAATATGAGCACTGTCTTAGTCACTTTCTTAATTTCCGGGGCACAGTACCCAACATCTAAAACTTAAAGAGGGAGAGGCTTATTTTGCCTCATGTTTCAGTTTGCTGTCAGCCAGCTCCAAAGAAGAAACAGCATGACCAAGGGAACTGGCACAGGAAAAGCTGCTCACAAAATGGCAACCAGGAAGCTGAGAGAAAAGGAGGAGACTGGGAGGTAGGTACACCTTTCCAGGTCACAGCCCCTGTGACCCTGTTCTTCAAACCAGACGCTGCTCCTAACTGCAAGTCAGCTATAAGCCCACATAATCCAATCTCCTTCCAGAAGCTCCAGCTGTGAGTCCATGAGACTTTTGGGGGACAGCTAGATATAAACCATAACAGACAAGTTATCAATGATATCAAGAAAATGTTATCAATTATATTATAAATGATAATGGCATTGTGGTCATATAGAGAACCACCCTCTTCCAGCGATGCATGAAATATTTAGGGGAAGCATAAAATCTGTAATTCAAACTAGTTCAGCTACAAAAGTGAAAAAGAAAGATAGAAATGAAGCAAATATGGAAAAACGTGGTGTTTTAGTTTTTGTTTTTGTTTTTTTGAGACAGGGCCGCACTATGGTGCCCAGGCTGGTCTTGAACTCCTGGACACAAGTAGTCCCCCAAGTGCTGGGATTACAAGTGTGCAAACCCACATTTGGCTTAGGAAAAATGATGATAATTGTTAAACCTAGGCAGGAAGTTGCTGGATGTTTGTACTCCTACTCTTGCTAGTTCTCTGTATGCTTGAAATTTTTCATCAAAAAGAAGTTTTAAAAGCTTAACATCTTGTTGAGAACAATATTTTTTTAAAGTTCATCCAGCTATTGTAACTTTTGTGACTCACTACAATTAAATATACATTCTCCAGACAGATAAACAGCTAACACATTCCCTGCCCTGTCACCTGCCTTATTCAGGCTAATTTGCTTGAAAGGAGCAGAAACACCCCCAATCCCTCAAGCTTGGTCAAGAACTCAGACTTATTATAGAGTTGTAATGATTTCATGAAGAGTCAAGGACAAGAATAGAGGAGACCCATCCTAGGGAATGAGAATTTAGAGTTTGAATGGAGCGTATTTCTGAAATCCATGTACTTATCTCCAGGGAAAGATATTCTTGCATACCTCTGCATCATTCTTGCTTGCTCTCGGGCTCCTTCTCCCTTTTGCTCTCCTCCTCAGTGTTTTGGCTTCTTACCATCAGTCTCTCTGGCCAATATTCTAATTGCAGAGATCTATGTCCCCCATCTAATTGGCCACAGTCTTCTGTATTTCTTAATTCTGATTCATCAGAGCAAGAACCTGACTAGTGCAGCCCATCACCATGTGCCCTGCAATCAGTCCAACTGGTTATGCCCACAAAGGAACTGGACCAAGTGATGAAAACCATGGCTGCTGATGCATTAAGGGCTCAAGGCAGGTAAATTCCCTCAGAGGGGAATGAGCAGAGTGCACAACCAGAGCATCTCTAAAGCTTTGCTGCTTCACAGAGATTATTTTGAGCCACAAGGAGATTTTTGCAATGTTCTAAAGAGGAAATTTCTGAGTTCCTGTATCTCTGCACAGGACCATTGTGTCCTGTGAGATCATTGTCTGGCTGATTAATAAAGCAGTTATATTTCAGAACACAGGGGTTACCTGTTGCTGCTCTGAACTGAGCACTTACGTGAAATTAGATGAAATGAAGTGGCCAATCTGCTTGGGTCTGAACCACACAAATCAACATAAACTTTCACTGAGACCTAATATTACTCTTCCTTTATTTAGTCAGTGAACATGTATGGGGTGAATGTCTACTGTGTGTCTCATACTTTGCTAGAAGAAATAGTGGTGTACAAAAGAAAAAGGCAAAACCTCTGCATATAATGATAGTATACGTGCATTCCAGAAAGTATAAATGACAAAAGCAATTGCATCAATGGGAGTGATCTTAAGTCAATGTAAGCTAAGTGTAAGGTGAGAGCCATGAATACCAAGAAAGACAAGAAGCCTTGAAAATTCAGATAAAGAGCTTTCTAGAAGGAGGTTGGCCTTGGAGGATAGCAAGAAATTTTAAGGAACACCCTTCAAGGTAAGGAGAACAAGAAGACTAAATATAAGAAATATACCAGGCAAGTCTAGAAAATAGCAGGTAAATAAGATTAAATAAGATAGTTTCATTGAAGGCAAGGGAGGTCTTTTTAAAAAGGTTGTGGAGACTAGGTTGTAGTGGGAGGGCCTTGAATGCCATGATGATGAGCTCCATCTTATGAGTAAGGTTCTGGAGTCAGGAAGAGACAGGATGAGATCAGGGTTTTAGGAAGTGCTGGTGTCAGGAGGGGGGATGAGAGGCCAAAGAGTTTTGCAATTTACAAAACATCTTCACATATGAGTCATCTAATTCTCTCTTGGCAAATGGTTTCTTATGAGGCTTTTAGAGACTGGTGCAGGGCAACATTCAGAAGTCTATGCAGACTAGAGTTACAGCAATTAAAAAGAATAAGTTACTGGCGCCACAATGGTCAGACAGATCAATGAAGCAGAATGTAATATCTGGAAATGGACCCAAATATTTATATTTATGCATAAATTTAATGTTTTATTATGGTGAAGAAAAGAGAATAATTTAATAAATGGTTTTAAGACAATTGTCTAACCACCAAGGGAAAAAATAGGTAAGATCCCTGCCTAACAATTTAAATAAAAAGTATTTTTGAATGGATAAACAGTGGATCTTGAATTTTGGCATACATTTAATAATCTGCAGAGTTTGTAAAATAAAGAGAGAAAGAGAGAGAGACTGCAAGACATTCTGATTCAGTAGCACTTAGATGGATCACAGGAACTAGGTTGTTGGACACAGAAATACACACTTAAAGATTTAATATAAAAGATAGAACTATGAAAGCATTAAAAATTAATATTTATCCTAATTTCCTCATCCCTCCCATCTGGATACTATTTTAAAAGCAAACACAAGAAGACAATGAAAGATGGAAACAAGGCAGCCTGGCTAGGCACCTCAGGAGCTGAGGCAACTTCTCTAGGCTGTGCTTTGTTTGGGCCTCATGAATTTCAGACTAAATGATAGAAAAACCAGAAATCCAGAAACATCATCAAGTGCAAACAAAAAAAGCCCCCAAATTTTCTTTCCAGCCGAAGGAAGAGGGAAGAGGGAGCCCAGCAGGTTAACATCTACCCTACAGGAGTCAAACGCCACAACAAACACCGTAGCCTCACCCCAGTCAAAAAAACAGAAGAGAGGACCCAAACTTTTATCCCCCACTCGATGGAGCCAAGGCCCTCTCTGTTGCAGTCACAGCAGAGAAAGCCTAATGGACAGTGGGCCCAGCTAAAATGAGCTATCCCCCACAGTGTCACTGGAGGCCATGTAGGGAGCAATAACTAGGCACCTTCCCTCACCCTGCCCCAGTAGAACAGCACAGCCCTGACAGCAACTCTGCTTCCCCCCTCACCCAGCAGTAACCAGGAGTCTTTCTTGCAGGGTACCAACAAAGGCCAGTGGGTAAACTGAATCATAATTACACATGACAATAGTCCCCCCCCCTTCCCTGCCAGAACAGTGTCAGGGGAAAAAATGCTACCACAAAATATTTAAATAAAATCTAGAGCCATACAGCATATGTATTCATCCATTTCCCATTATTATACTGAGATACCTGAGGTTGGGTACTTTATAAAAGAAAGAGATTTACTAAGCTCACAGTTTTGCAAACCGAAAGTCCAAACAGGTGTTGGCACTGGAAAAGGTCCTCTTGAATGCATCACACCATGGCAGATGACATCATGGCAGAGCATATATGAAAGAGAAATCACACATAAAAAAAGAAAGTTACAGCAGGAGTAGAGTGAGGGAGGCAGACTTGCTCTATTTTATAACAGCCCTCTTGCAAGAACTAACTCAGGGTCCCTTAAATGCCTTCATGTCTTCATATCTTCTCCAATGACCTCCCATTAATCTCTACCTCTTAAGGTCCACCACCACTCACATGACCATACTGAGAATACAACTTCTATCACATAAATTCTTGGGGGTCAAACTCAAGAATTTTGGTCATACCTAAAACACACCAACATAATTTCCAAAATATCCAGATTTAAGTTAAAAAATCACATATTATTGGTAAAAACAAAGAAGAGATCACTGCTTGGATGAGGAAAGGAAATCATCAGATGCTATTGTAGGTTGAATGGTGGTCCTCAAAAATGAATGCATCCATGTTCTAAAACCTTCACCCTGTGAATGTCATCTTATTTGGAAAATGAGCCTCTGCTGATGTAATTAAGGATCTTGAGATGAGATTATTCTGGATCACCCAGGTGGACCCCAAATCCAATTACAAGTGTTTTTACAAGAGACAGAAAATAGCACATAAACACAGAAGAGAAAGCTGTGTGAACATAGAGCACCGATTGGAATTACTCAACCTAAAGCCAAGTGTCGGGAGCAATGCTACATAATTTTAGGGGAAAATCATTTGGTTAGCTTAGTTCTGCCTACAGCCCAGCTATGGAATTCCAAGACATAATTCCATTTTGGCCTCCGGTCACAACTGAGACCTCAATGATCCGGTGATGCTGTGATTCTCCAGGACAAGAAACATCCTTGGAGCTGAAAACACCCTGGGAGGAACAAACATCTACTCAGTTCCTCCTTGTTCTTGGATTGTTACATTTTATTTACGCAGAATGTACTGAACTCTCTGTAAGTCATTTGTTACATTGTCTCTCCCAATGTACTGAATAAAAGGTGCGGTAAGGTAGGGGTTTTCGTCTTTGCCGCCCAGAGCAGCACTGATCAGACCCAAAGCTCAGCTTCTTCTCAGTCTCATTTTTCTACCTTTCCTGTAATTTGCCATGTACTGCTGTGGCTCGCAGGAGACTAGGATTTACTGCAGAGGTTCTAGTAACGTCCCCTTTCCCTGTTCCCTACAGCCAAGGAATGACTGGAGTCACCAGAAATTAAAAGAAGCAAGGGAAAATTCTTCCCCAGACCTTTTAGAGGGATCATGGCTCTTCCAACAACTTGACCTCAGATTCTGGCCACCAGAATGGTGAGGGGGAAGAAATGCCTATGTTGCATTAGGCTATAAATGGGTTGTGCTTTGTTCCCTTAGGAAATAATCCAATAAAACTACTGAAGACACCAACAAGAAGATGAAACAAATGCTAAAATTATCTGACAGGGATGTTAAAGCAGTCATCATAAAAATGCTTCCATAAACAATCATAAATATGCCTGAAACAAATGTAAAATACAAGATTAGAAAGAACCAAATGGAAAATTTAGAACTGAAGAACATAATAACTAAAACTTTTAAAACTTTATGAATGAGTTTAGTAGTAGAAGAGATGATAGGAAGAATCAGTGAATGTCAAAACAAAAATTACCACATTGAATAACAAGAAGAAAACAATCTGAATAAAAAACAAACACTGAGAACCTCAAAGACCATAGGACTAAAACAAAACATCTCATATTTGTGTCTTTGCAGTCCCAGAAAGAAAGGATCGAGAATGTTGCGCTAAAACACCATTAAAATGTTAAAGACAAAAGAGGGAAAAATAATTCCTTCTTATGATAGATGACTTAATATCCCTGGCCAAGATCTAGTTTAGGGTTCCTCTCTCCCCATATTCCTTCTAGAAATCCCTGTCAAAGGGATCTTTCCTTCTCATCGTCCATCTCTTTCTCAGCCAACTTGACTGGCCAGAGATGGTCACTTGATAAAGGGTGGTGTTATGGTTTGGGCCTAGATGTCACCACAAAGCCTCATGCAGTCATAGGTAGCTTTTTCAGAAGTGGCTGAATCTAGAGTGTGTGATGCTGGGATTAAGGACGTGTTATTACTGAACCAGTACACTGATTGGTTTGGCACTCAGTCTAGATAAGATAAAAGGGACAGAAAGACACTGTTAAGGTCCCTTGTTGCTTTTCTGCCTTCTGGCCACCATAAACTTTCTCCTCTGCCAAGCCACCCTGCCTTGGAGGCAGCGGGTTATGGACTGAAACCTCTGCAAACTGTAAGCCAAATAAACTTTTCCTCCTTTCACTTTAGGTGTCAAGTAGTTTGTCTCAGTAACCAGAAAAGTAACTAATATAGGTAGCTTATCCATAGGTTACCAATAACCCATGACAAATCTTTCCAGGAAGAAAAAGTGGTGACAGTTATCTGCCAAGCCATTCTCTCTTTTAACTGATGCTATAAACTATACAGATGCTCCTTGACTTCTGATGGGGTTATAATCTGATAAACCCATAATAAATTGAAAATATTATAAGTCAAAAATACATTCTGACCTAACCTAACAAACATCATAGCTTAGCAACACAGTACACTGCAGACCTAGAATATTTTTGTTTATCCTCATGATCCCATGGCTGATTAGGAACAGCAACTCATTGCCACCACCCAGCACTGCAGGACCACAGACCCACAAAAAGATCAAAATTCAAAATTTGTACTACAGTATTTGCAGAATCCATGTCACTTTTACACCATCATCTAGTCAAAACAATCATAAGTCAAACTGACCACGTGAACAGCTACAACAAATATAAATACCATATGGGAGCAGGGCTAAGATGAAGATAATTATTGTATTGTTAGAAAACCTTTACACCAATTGACAAGAAATTATGTTAATAATATATTGGTGAATATTAAATACAAAATCTAAAAACAAATATACATATATCAAAAATGAACAGGGTCGGGGATTTAGCTTAGTGATTCCACTGCCTGCCTCACAAGGACAAGGTCCAAAGTTCGATCTCCGGTACAAAAAAAAAAAAAGAAGAAAAGTGAACTAGAGTTAAATAGAGGGAAATTACCAGATTTGCTTTTTTTTTTTTGCTGCTATTGTTTGGTTGACTGGGTTTTTTTGCTTGTTTTTTGCTGACTTAAACCTTATACTGCTCTAACAACAACTATGGATTACTTCCATAAATGTTAGAGTAAAAATGTTCAAAACTGGAACAGTTTCTATTCTGCTTTGTTTGAGTTTAGTTATTTGAAATTCACATAACCTATAAATCCTAGTCTAGTTTTAGCTGAGAAATTAGATAAATTTTAACACTTAAATTAGAATATATAAGTCAAAAATGTCCCTTCCACCTACACACTAAGTGATGCTGATTAGAGTGAAGCCATTTTTTCCTAATCTATGTGTCCTATATTACTACCCAGCAAAGCTATAGTGAACATAATAAAGGAGAGCATGTTTATAAGAATATATGCTATTGAAAGAACATGAAGTTATCATATTTATTTTTTCTTTTGCCACATTCAAATAATAGATTATAAGACTAAATAATAAAATAGTAAAATTAACTTATGTGTGAACACATGCACATGCACACGCGCACATGGACACACACACACACACGTGAGTGCACACCAAGAGTCTCCTGCAATATCCAGTGTAACAGAGATGAATTCCCAGAACAGGATTCCCCAAGGCAACAATCACATAGGTTAAATTAAAACAATTCAATCTGTTGAAAGTCACACTGTAGCTTTTACAGGAATTTTGCAGAGAACTGGGAGAACTCTCAGAACCTAGAAAATCTCTTGCTCAGCTGTAACAAAGTTGTAATTGAAAGCTGTATCTTTAAAAACCACAAAAGAATTGTTAGAAGAACCACTGTTATCATATGAAGTTCCAGACCTACTAATTTATACTCAAACTCCACTTGCCCCTAAATAGTAGGTGTTAGCACAAATTACCCAGAAAAATACATAAGCCTCTCCATCTGTGGAGCTCGAAACAGCCACTGGCTGAAGTTCTGGCCCCTGTTCAGCATGACACTCGTGTTTCCTGTGCTTTGGATCATTTAATCCTCACTTTTATCTGGCAGAGTTCTCAATTTTCTCCAACATACAAAAGATAAGCAAAACTCAGAATGAAAGAAATTTGGGGGACACAATTTAATTTAAATTAGCTGAGTATTGAGAAAGCTCATAAAAGCAAAGACATTCACATAAGACTTCAAACTAGCAGATTTACATTCAATCCTTACACCCAGATGGAGTTCCTAAGTAGATGCTACCTGCTCCTTTCCCCTCTTCCTACCAAACCCATCATGCCTGCCTTCAGTTTCAGGCACGGTTTAGCACTCTCTCTCTCTCCACTACCATTAGAACCTCTTCCCCAAAAAAGACTGCTAAATTTGTTCTTTTAAAGCTTAGTAGATATTGAAAGTACTGCTCTCTCCCCTTGGAGAATTTTCATCAGGAACACCTTTGGCTTCCCACCACCAGTGAAACAGCAGCCCTTTCTATACTTTTGAGATCTCAGTAGCAGAAGTCACCAATGGACACTGCAGGATAAATAGGATGTTAGGAAAATGCACCCTCAGTACCAGCTATGTAATTTGCAGAACATGGTACAAAATAAAAATACAGGATCTCATATGCAAAAATGATTAAGAATTTCAAAACTAAAACAACAAAGCATGAAACCAAGCACAGGTCCTGTCTAAATTGGATAACTTGGGCAACTGTCTGACCATGAAGCTAGCCTGGCCCACTGGACTAATTTCTTCCATGCCCTGGGCTCCTGCTCAGGCTCAGAGCTGTACCTCAAGCTTGTGCTTTGGAAATGCAGGCCCACATCTTCCCCTGCCTTCCTCCCTTCTGCCTCAAGGCCAACCCGACTGTCCTCTGCATCTTCTCCCACAATCCTGCTGCACATGAGGGAGCACTGTCTATCTCACATCCCTGAAGATGAGTGCACAATGCCCTTTTCATACTAAGAATTTCACTCTTAATTTCTGGGCTGTGACAAAGGCACAGTGATAACAAGAAAAGAGGATATGGATCTTCCAAGAGTTACAATGGTAGGGTCCCCTGGTCTCCAGGGCCAGACTGCCTTTGGAGATGTCTCAGCTGAGATACTTTCAGCTTTTATTTTTGGAAATGAGACTCATAAAGGTGCCATACCCCATGGAAAGGCATTTGGTAGGCAGTGCTGCCTAGTGATTCTGATGCAGGATCCAGAGCAAGGAAACATGCAGTGAATGTTAGTTCATCATTTGGTACCTGTCTTTCAACAAGTTCTTTACATAGTTTCTCCAAGCCTCAGTTCCTAACCTGTGATGTGGGCATAGTAACATACTGAGCTAGGAAGAGCAGACTGAAACCTGACACTCAGTTTGAGGAGTATACAACTAAAATCACACAGCCTGGCATTTTCAACCTCTCAAATCCTCCCAACATAGGCATCTGTCCAAAATGTCCATAGTTCCAGGGGAATAAGATAAAAGATGAAAAGCAACATAACACACTTTTACAGTGACCATTCAGAAGTTGCCATTGGAAACCCCACCCCTCCACTTCACTGGACATCTAGACTACAGCTGGGATGAGGATCTTAAGGAGGGTATATAGTTCAATCCCTGAATTGGAAGCCAAACCACCTCCTCCTTTCCATGACACTAGCTGTTGCAACACTGGGGTAAAGGCCAACATAGGATATTTCACAGTGGTAAAGCCACAGTGAGTCCCCACACTAGGATCCAGACAGAGAGGAGTTACCAATGGGAGCTGCAGTAGCAGCAGCAGAAGAAGGCACTTGGTTTCAGAGTCCCCATAACACCTGCCTAGTCTATATTCCCTACCACTGTCCCACATCCCAGAGCAGAGGATGAGACAAAGGCTGGGGTGCCAATGGTTCATTTGGTAAGTGATGCTCAGGAGTAGGTTTGAAGGACAGGGAATGGAACAGAGTAAGACACTATCAACTTCCCAGGATTACTGTTTCTTGTGAAGTAAGTTTCAGCAGAAGCTACTTGGAGAAAGAAAGAGGGAAGCATTTATTCATTGACCCTCTTCCCTAATGGCCAAAAGTTAATTACCATTATCATGGCGCTTCTAGACGGAGCTCACACTCTTAACCAAGACATCAGAGAAGCCCAAGGGCAGAAAATGACTTGTTGACAACTTAGGCTAAGGAGCCTCCCTCTGGGTACACTTAAACAAGGCTAATTGAGGGTTGGGGTTGTAACTCAGTGGTGCCATGCCTGCCTGGCAAGCACAAAGTCTTGAGTTTGATCCTGGTAGAGAAAAAAAAAAAAGCCTGTTTAGCACTAGTCACTGCAATAGAAAATAGGGTTATTGTGAGGATGAACAACTAAAAGGTGAATGCAAATGCACTTAGTACAGAGCCTGGCATACAGGAAATGGGCAAATAATATTGGCTTTTGTTGTTATAGGTGGTCCTGCTAGACAGGCCCTTTCCTCCTCAAGGCTGAAGATATTACTTGGTAGAAAAACAGGTGCCATTTTCCCTCTACTTGACCACTTATACATTGGAGTCTCTGCAGTTTGGTGACACACAGACCCCAGGCTTCTCAACTGGGTGTACCCTTGCAGGGTGTTCATCCTGCTATTCTTTTCCATAGGGAGCCTTACATTTTAAATAAACAAAAGAACATAAAATATGTGCAAGTGAAAAGCTGGCCCAGAAGCTTTCGGACATTTTTCCTTTCTTTCCTTTCTAGGAAGGTGACTATTCAAACACGTCATAATCATAGAAAGATTTCTTCAGTCAAAATAGCCATTGACTTATAGCAAAAAAAAAATCAGGGAAATAAATGAGAAATTTAATCAGCCCAAGATGATCAAGAAAATCTTCCAAATCACAGGAGACATAGTGGTCATTCCCAACATCATTACTCTGATGTGAAGAACTCATGTGAGACATTTGATTTAAATTCATAAGTCACTAACTTCAAGCACAAAGAGAGAATCCCAATCTCAGATAATTTATTCCTAAAATCCTTGGGACTCTCAGACTACTTTGTACATTCTCTTTTCCAAAGCAGTCCTCTCACTCTTTCCCTGTGGCATAGTGTAACAATTAATAGAAGCATGAATTTATTGTTTATCTCTAGATGTTTTGAAAGAGCCACATGTGCTCATAGGTGGGTATTTTGGAAGGTAATTGAATCATAGGGCTTATAGCTGAGTTCCTATTAGAAGGGAAGGTCTAAGGCTGGGGATTTGGCTCAGTGGTGCCTGTGCCAGCCTTGCAAATGTAAGGTACTGAGTTCAATCCCCAGTACCAAAAAACAGGGGGAGAGGGCAGAGGAGGCTTCCAGCCACTGTACCACCACTCCCAGTGCAGAAGAGGTAAGCCTTGTGGGCACCAGCAGCACACACACACACCCCACCCCACCCCACCCCACCCCCGGCAAAATAAGAAGAAACTTAAACAAGGCTGAAAACGAGACTTTCAGATGACCTACAGCAACCCCAAAGGGAAACGAGATGGAACGCTCTGATACTCAACCACCTGGACTCCCTGAAATGGCAACAAAAGAGGATCTGGAAAAAATAAATCAGAAATAATTTCTCAGATAACAACAGAGATTGTGCTCATAATGCAAGACATGATTAATAAATCTAGAGAGGAGCTGAGGAACATGATGGAATCCCAACATAGGAAAAAATCGAATTCATAAAATAGATGCAAACAGATTTTCAGGAAATGAAAAACTCCATTGAAAGTCTACACAGCAGAATGAGCCAAGGTGAGGACAGAATTTCAGACATAGAAGATAAGATTGCAGTTAGCAAATAGGAAAAGAAAAATTGCTTTAAAATTGTAAGGGGCCACAAGAAATCAATCCAGTAGCTGATAAACAATGCAAAGAAGAACAACATAAGACTGATTAGAGTCAATGAAGAAACAGGAGAGAGTGCAGACAACATAAAAAAAGTGTTCACAGAAAAGTGATGGCAGAAAACTTCCCAAGCAGGGGAAAAGAACTTCACATACAGATAAGTGAGCCATACAGGAATCCAACCAGCCATGATAAAAATAAATCTACACATAGGCATATAATTGTTAAGATTTCAGAAACCTAACAGAACAAAGTTCTACAAGCAGTTAAAGAAAAGAAAAAAATCACATACGAAGGAAAACCCATCAGAAACACAACAGACTTCTCAACACAAACCATCAAGGCAAGAAGAGCTTGGAGTGACTTATTCCAAGCCCTAAAGGAAAACAGCCTCCAACCCAGGTTGATGTACCCTGCAAAACTATCTTTCAAAATTAATGAAGAAATAAGACACTTTCATGATAAAGAGCACCTTAGGAACTTCATAAATACTAAACCAGCACTCAGAAAATTTTAGGCAATATACTAGGAAAAGACAATGAAGATCACAACCCCAGGAAACACAGCAGAATGAATCCATCAGGAACAACAAGAAATTAAATGCAAAAGGGGAGAGTCCAACAAAAACCAAAAGTCATGACAATGATAAGTCAATGTGTATCAGTTATAACCATCAATGTTAAT
>NW_004624778.1:14866280-14908474 GCF_000247695.1 Heterocephalus glaber | reverse complement strand
AAAAAAAAAAAAAAGAAATTGGAGAGAAAGGAAGCTTGTAGAAACTCTGAGGGGGGCTTCCTGGGCACTGTAAGGGATTTTAATGTGGATGACACTGATTCTGATTCTTTTTTTTGTTCATAGTTTCTACATTCAGTTTTAAACAAAGAACTTTTATTTCCCCTGATATTCAAATTGTTACTGATGATTTTCATTTATCTACCATAATTAGGGATCTATAATTCAATGAACTGAGAACCAGACAAGACAATGTATTCATGCCTTAGTCAAAGAGATATTCTTACGGAACTTAAGTAAGTTCTGAGTGGGCTGGCAAAGAGACAAGGACAAACAGACGTGCACTGTGGGTTAGAGATATAACCTTCCTAAGGGAGAAAAAAAATAAGAAACAATTACAAATCTGACAGGCCCTGTATTGGCCACTGGCCAGAGATAGAGAGGTTGCAATCAGAGTAGAAACAAAGTACAAAATACACTCATCCCTTTAAAACTAAAAATAGAATTACCATATGATCCAGCAATTTTAGATCTGGATATATACACAATAGAATTGAAAACAGGGTCTTGAAGATATATTTGTATTCTCATAATTGTAGCAACATTAATAACAATAGGCAAGAAGTGGAAATATCCTAAGTATTTGATGTGAATGAATAAACAAAATATGGTATATACATACAATTTTTCCAGGCTTAAAGTGGAAGGAAATTCTGGCACATCCCAAAATGTAGACGAACTTTAAAGACGCTATGCTAAGTGAAATAAGCCAATCACAAAAGATAGTGTACAATTCCACTTATACACAGTATCTACAGTTCATAGGGATAGAAGGTAGGAGGATAAGTGTCAGGAGCTGAAGGGAGATGGGAAGGAGGAATGGTCATAGATTTGCAGTTTGCAAGATGAAAAGGTACAGTAGATCTATTTCAAAACAATGTGAATATTCTTAATACTACTAAACTGTATGTTTAAAAATGGTTCTAAATGTGAATTTTATATTATGTATATTTTACAATTTAAAATTAAAAAATAAAAGTGAACAAAAGATTTTAAAATGCACACACCACAGCAAGGGAAGGATATTGATGAGGCAGATGAAGTGGCCTCGGGAAAGATGAGAGAATGGACTGAGAGCTTAATAGGTCAGGTGAAGTCATTCACAGCTTCACCACCACTTCACAAGCACAGCTCTTGGTGCTTCTCAGCACTGCTCACCAGTCCAATGGGACATTCACATGACAATATTCTGATCTCTATCTCCACTCCCAACTCCAAGGTGCACAAGGCAGGAGCTTCATCAGTATGCCCATCTCTGAATTTCCCCAACATCCTATTGGCTGATGTCTCATGAGCACTTAACATTTATGGAATGAATATATCAACGAATAAATACACACCACAGGAATCACCATCCCTTAAACTCAAATTACAAAAGAAAGCCATTTCAAAAGACAGAATACAATTGAAAATAAATGTCACAGGTGATAAAACCCAAGAGTCTAAGGTAGGTAATGCCATTTTGACTTGGGAAATCTATATGGAGAAAGGAGAAAGTCAAGTTGAGTCCTGATCTTATCCCTGTTCCACTTTGCTGTGTGGCACCCAACTGAACTTACAGACATTTCGCTGCTGTCCCACAATGAATATGACCCACTTTTAATAATTAAATATAGATTACAACATTTTTGAAATCTTTTGATTTTACTTGTGAAGTTTCTTTTTTGCCCTGTGTATCTCTGAACAGGAAAAATAATCAATGTGACTCAGAATCTAAAAGTTCTGAATCTACAAGTATCAATTTCTCTGAGCTATATCTTTCACTTTAAAATTGGTATAGCCTTAAAATTAAATTTCTAAACACCCAAGTCTAATAAAATAAATTAAAGCTCTTTGTAAATAACCACACACACACACACACACACACACACACACGAGAATAAGACCTTGAATTGCAATAACTTCAAAAAGTGTGTCTCATTTACTTACAGAAAGAGAGAGAGAGAGAGAGAGAGAGAGAGAGAGAGAGGGAGAGGCTCTTTGGGTCACAAATGGATAAATACCAGCACTATTATTATCTTTAACTATGTAATGAATAGAAGAAGCAAAGGAAGGTCAGGTGCCTTTCCCAAGGTCACTCCAGAAGTCAGTGATTGAGATGAGAATAAAACCCAGGTTTCCAGGCTCCTGGCCCAGTGCATTTCTCTAAAGTGCATAAATTACAAGACTATTCAGGTCCCTAGATTCTCCAGATGTTGCCATCTCCTTGATGTCCTTGCACTGTCACCCAATGGTTTCACATTTTTTATCGAGTTAGATGAAAGTCTCCCTCCTCCTGACAGCTTTATTACCCCAAGAAACCATTATCTCTCTCTAACTCAGAAAGTTATACTCAATTGTTGGTGCAGTAACCAAACAGGAGTCAAAGACATTTCTGTGATTGATGCATCCTTCAGTGGAAAACAGCTGAAAATATTACTGCTTTGATACTCCCATTTTTTTCCAGGCCTAAAGGTTAATCAGTTGACAATGTTACACAGAAAGTCTTTTTAAGAACTTCAACAATAAAGAGACCATGTAAGTTGGAGAACTCTTCCTAGGCCGAGAATAATTATTAATGCCCAGAAGAGAAGTGTGAACAAATGGGAGAAATGTTAAGCATTGTTAAGGTCATGGGATGGTTTGGTGGTACTTTATGCAAGTTGAAGGGTCAGAACCTAAAGAACATGCATTGCTTATGAGTATGATTGTCAATTCCAAGAGAAAAATGAAGAATATATATATATATATATATATATGAAATGAAAAATACAGAAAGAAAACAAAAGATATAGAAGTGAAGAAGAAAATGAGAGAGGAAGAAGAGTTATGTAAAAAGGAAAAGAATAAAAGAATCAAGTACAAGTTAATAACTAATAGTTTTAGTATTTATCGCTTTAAACAGTTCTACATTTGTCTTTTTACATATTGCTCCAAAGCTACTGCATGGTAGAAAACATCATTTCAATTTGACAGTGAGGCTCATATGCCAAAGATTTGAATGTTCAAATAGAGTTTCCTTTGCCATTTCCACAAAACACCTAAGGCAAGTAAAATTGTACTGGATATCAGGGACCACTAAGCCTAGTCTCTGACATTGGCCCCCAAGAACTCTTTGGGAACCCTCAGTTGTGTAACATAATGGAAAGAGCCCCACAGAGCCTTCACTCCAGATTCTGTACAATTTCTCCCTCCTCCAAGAGGGAAAGATGAGAGAAAAAATACAGGAGTAACTGCTCTGCAAAAATGAAGATGTGCAAGTGTCCTGCTTTTAGAAAGGATAGCCCATGCCAACATAGTGAGGTACCAGTAATGCCCAATATTAAAGAAAGTGAAACATGGTCAACCCGGATAAAACAGATGGTGAAGGATATAAAATGAAGATGATCTTTAAGTCACTGAGAGAGAGATTCTGGAGAGCCTTCTAAATCACACTAAGGAACATAAAGCTTATTCTATTGGCAATAGGAAGCTGAAAAGCTTTAATGATTGGGAGGGGTTGCAAATGATATGATTGTTTCTGTTTGGGGAAAATAACCCTGACAGCATTATGGAAGAAGAGGAGAGTGCCTATGACACAAGACAAGACATGAGTTAAGTCTCAGGCATGAAAATATAAATTAAGAGGAAAAAGGTGTGGTCTAGACATTAAAAGTAGAATCAATACGATGGAGCCCAAGAAAGGAAGAAATCAAAGAAGATTCTTAGAATTCTGTCTTCTCTAACTAGATAAATGGTAGTGACATTTATGAAGATTATAAATTTTTTTTTGTACCGGCAATGAAACTCGGGTTCTTGCACTTGCAGGGCAGGCGGTGGCACCACTGAGCTAAATCCCTGGCCCAAGAAGATTATAATTTTTATTTAAGGCATATTAAATTTGAAGTATCTGTGAACATGTAGGTATATATGTCCAGTAAAGTTATGGGAATATGGTTCTGAAGATTAAGAGAGAGTTGACTGATAAGATAAATTTGGGATATACCAATTTATAGATGATAGTAGAAGCCATGGCAGTAGAAGCAAGTACTTGTCCAGCATGGCTCAAACACTTTAAGGGCCCAGTCCCCAAACTGATCTCCAGGCTATACGCTAAAAACATTTAAAATGTCCATTAGATAACTTTTACGGAATTACTTTTCAACCAGCTTCTAGACTCACTGTTATCTATTTTCACTCCTGCTTACTTTCTACCCTTTCTTTGCATGTTCTTTACAGAATACCACAGCATTTAACAAGTTTCCTAGGCTCTAGAACCTCCTGTTTTGTTTCCCAGTCCCCCAACAAACATGTCTCCAGCTGCAGGATTTCCCACGAATGATAACCCAGTAATCATTTTCACACGGCCTTGCGAATTTTTATAGGTGTACTCCTCTGCTATAGCATTGACCTCTGAAACTAAAAAGGAGTCTGAATGGCCAAAGTGTGGAGAAAAAATACCCAAAATGTGGAAACAATTACAGAACAACAATTGCTAGTTTTACATTCATAAAATTGAATATTACACAATGACAAATTACATGCTATGCACATGTTATATACAAAGCATAAATAAATCTTACATTTATAATATTGAGTGCACAGAATATATTCTGTCTATCTAACTTCATTTATATGACATTCAAGAACAACAAAATATAATCTATGGTAATAGAAGCCATAATAGTGGTTATCTTGAAGGAGGGTATTTTTAAAGGAAGGGGTTAGTGTGTGCTGGAAATGCCCCATATCATGATCTGAGTGGTGATTACATATGTGTATACAGATGCAAAATTTAGAAGATGAACACCTAAGATATGAGAACTTTATGTAAATTATATCTCAAATTAAAAAATAAAAGATAACAGGATAACAGTTGTCTCCCCTTATCTATGAAGGATATGCTCTGAGAGCCCCAGTGAATATCTGAAACTGCAGACAGATATATTATGGTTTTTTCTATACATATATACCTATGATAAAGTTCAATCTATAAGTTAGGCACAGAGATTAACAACAATTATAAGATAGAACAATTATACCATTGTACTGTAATAAAAGCTATATGAACCTAGTCTCTGTGTGTGTGTGTCTCTGTCTCTCTCTCTCTGTCTCTCTCTCTCTCTCTCTCTCTCTCTCTCTCACAAAAGTCAAGATAAATATGAGTATTTGGGGGCTGCAGTTGATCATTGATAATTGAAACTATGGGAAACAAAAATCTCTGATAAGAAATAGCCCCAAAATTTTGTTTCAAAAATTCCAAGTTTATTCATCTGCTAGCTGAAATCAGCTGTAACATGTTGAGGCAAAACTTCTCCTCTTACTCAAAACACTTCCAACACCAAATTGGGATGGGGAAATCCCCAACACCAAAAAATTCTCCAACTCTCTAGATACCAATTGGATTTCCTATAATTTCATTTAATTCTAACTACTCAGAATTAGCACAGATCCACAGGTTGGGGGCTCATCCATAAGACAGTCCCCCCAAATTCAGGTGCCACCTGCACTTCTGAGCCACCTGCATTTCTGATCAGCCAGGCATAAATGGGGACTTTCCCTACCCTTTTCTTGGGTTCAGCAATTTGCTAGAAGAGTTCGCAGAACCAGAACAGCATTTACTTACTAGTTTATTATAAGGGACATTGCAAAGGATACAAATGAACAGTCTGATACAGAGGTACATGGGACAAGGTGTGGAAGGGTCCCAAGTGCAGAAGCATGTGTCCCAGTGGAGTTGGGGTACACCACCTGGGCTCCCAGCATGTGTGCGTTCATCAACCCAGAATTCTTCCAAATCCATGAGAACAACTGATTAACAGTTCAATATCCAGACCCCCTCTTCTTCCCTGATGATGGTGTAGGGGCTAAAAGTCAAGCTTCCAATTATGCCTTGGTCTCCCTAGTGACCATTTCCCATCCTGAAGCTATCTGAGAGCTCACAGAGAGTATCTGTAGTAAAAATAAAGTTGCTCCTATCACCCAGAAAATTTCAAGAGATTTAGGAGCACTATATAGGACACTTCTATCACCCACATCGCTGAAGAAATTACGAAGGTTTTAGGAGCCCTGTATCAGGAACCGAGGATGAAGACAAATGTATATTTCTTATTATGTCACAATATCACACATGTAAGTGAAAGTTGGGGTTCAAAAGGAAAATAAATAATTTGGGAGCAGTGGAGAGGGCATTAAGTTTTAGAGGGACAGGTACAAAATAATTGCCATCATAGGGTTTAGGGGAGAGGGATTACCATTTTATTTCAAAGTTCAATTCAATAAATCAATTAATAAATCATTACTGAGCACCAAGTACAAAGTTACAAAGTTGTAGGGGAATTTTCCAACTGCCTCAGAATCATGTAGATTGTTTAAAGTACAGATTTTTGGGCCTCACCCTAGATTTATTGATTGAGAAACTCAGAGAGCTGGATCCAGGAATCTCACTTTTAAGTCAACCCTAGGCACCCCCATACATTGCAATGTTTTATACAGTTCTGCAATGACCTCTCTGCCCTCTAAGGGGTTGAGGGATGAAAATGAGACACAGGATCAGCTAATTTCCATTCCTCGTGGCAACTTCAAAGACTGAGATATGCAGAATATGCTAAGTAAGCTTGGGAGAAATACCTAAGGGTTAAGGGTGGCAAGAGGAGTGATATCAAATCAGGAGAGCTAACACCTGTGCTGAATCAAAAAGGCTATCTAGCAATTCAGAGGGCAAAGCAGGATGAAGAAAGGGATGGAAAGGTGATTGCTGCAAGAAGTGTAGCCCCCTAAGGGGAAGTGGGAAGGGTAGGGGAAAGGAAAGAAGGGAAAGGAATAAATATGAGAAAAGGAAAAATGGAAACAAGTCTTTGTAAATAGGAAGGGTTGGAGGGGTTGAAGTGAGGGCAGGGGAATGGGGAAAAAATAGGAACCAAGATATGTCATGTAAAGGTGCATATTTCCAATGATGGATGTCATCAGATTGTATACCTAAAGTGTACCAATAAACTTAATGAATAAAAAAAAGAAGCGTAGCTCCCATAGAACAACATCAGCATACCCTGAGAGCTAAGAAGTGCAAATTCTCAAGCCCCACCCCAGACACACTGAAATGGAATTCCTGAGGGTGGGGCCCAGAGATCTGTGATTTTAAATCCTCCGGAGGATTCGGATAAAGCACTCAAACTGGACCACCTCTACTGGAGACAGTGGAGGAACTGGGGCAGGAGGGGAGGGGTGTTAGGGTTGGGAAAGCTGCTTCAGAGACAAGCTGCCTGGGTCCAAATCCAGGCTTTGCAGCTCACTAGTTGGGTGATCTTATGTGAATTGCTTAGTCTTTTGAGGCTTCAGTGTCTTCATCTCTGTAATAATAATACAGAACTCATATAGTGCTTAGGACAGAGCCTGACCCATAGGCAGTGTGTGTTGTTATTAATAGCAGCGTGGGCAATGGGACCTACAGAAGTCGGGGCAGGGCTATCTTACAGATAGCTCTGTTATCTGAGCATCAGGCATTATACAAGGTGTGGCAGGAGTGCTAAGGAGGTCAGCAAGGGACAGACCATGGTATTTTGTGTCTAGGAACTTCTAATGCAGTCGGACCACTACAGATATAAGGGATGGGCCAACTTCTGGGCTTTTAGCCTGTTTTCCATTAAATGCCATTTTTTGCTTAAAAAGGGGAGGGAGGGCTCTTGTCCTAAAGATGCTCAATAGATAACTACAAGCAGAACAAAGCTTGGCTTTCATTTTATAAACCTTGAAACTTTGGATCAAAACACTTCTGGTCTCTGTATACAAGTATGTTAATAATTTAGGGCAAAACAAGGTTTATCAGCCCCAAATTTACACCCAGATAAGGAATTTATAGAAACATTCAACTATGCCCCGAGCCATGAACCAGGATTGGTGGCCAACACCTATAATCCCAGCACTCTGGGAGGCTGAGGCAGGAGGATCACAAGTTTGAGTCCAGCCTGGGCAATTTAGTGATTTAATGAGCTCTGTCTCAAAATAAAAAATTTTTTAAAGCTGGGGATGTAGCTCAATGTGTAGACCCTAGACTCATTTCCCAGTAGTAAAAAATAACCCCAGACATTGTCCTAACCTGATTGTCTGGGATCCAGGAAAAGCAGAGTCTACCTTCAAGTCATGAGGATTCCTTCCATGGAAACAGAATTGCCCCTCAAGTCATAAGGTCTCCTCCCATGGGAACTGAACTGCTCCCCTAGTCACAAAGATTTAACCTGAACACAAAAACCAGGACCCTGGCCCACTTCAACTAATCCTTAAAAGCTGGCCTCCTGCTTTTGGGGATGGGCCAGTCTGATCTCTTTCATCAGAGTATGCCCAATGTGTTACTGAGTTCTGGAGTTCTGAAGTCTCCTTCCAGAAGTACTTTCTAGTATTGTCTTGTCTTAAACAAAGAACTGGACAAAACAAGCACAAAAGATAGACAGGTTTATTAAAAGAAGGAAAAGAAATATGCTCTACAAAATGAGTTTGGGCCAAGTAAAGTAGAAAAAAGTACACTCCACAGCGTGAGAGCAAACTGCTGTGAAAGAACACAGTAGCTGAGATCTTAATAGCTACTGTCCTTTGTATCTCCCACTCCAAAAGCTGAAGTCAGGTCTAGGTAATCCTATGGAAAACTCTCAAGTTCTTGAAATGAAGATTGCATGCACTCTGTGATTGGTTCCATGTGCAGGGCTTTGGGAACTGTTCTGTGCATGTGTCAGAGGACTTTGCAATTAAAAGATCAAGCCCAACTCTGTATCTAAAATGTATCAATAAAATTAATAATAAAAAAAAGATCAAGCCCAATTCCTCAGTCAGTTTGTCACATCCTAATCTCCTGTCTTCTCCAGCTACTCAAACTGGAGTCTTTTCCCTATATTCTCTCCTTTCTAATTAAAGCTTTTGCATGTAAATTTGTACTTTAGTTTTAATTTCCATTATTATGCACATGTACCAACTCCCCAAGATGAACGCCATTATGTACTGCAAATATGTACTTCTAAAAATTTTTAAAACTCAGTAAAGCAAAGACCTACACTAGCTAATAACACTTCTACTTCCAAAAAAGGTGGAGATACACACTTTCCTATTCCTTCTACTAAATACAACTAAAAATCCTGGGCTTACACATAAGAAGATTCCAAAAAATGAAGAGAAGTCAGGTCAGCAATAACTCAAAGAATGAAACAGTGATAAATTCACTGGGTTGGGGGTTTTACTTTTTGTTGTTGATGTTATGTTTTGTTTTATTTGGACTCATATACATAAGACTTGGAGTTAATACATCCAGCAACCTAAAAATGTCAACAGGTGCAGATAAAAAAGTCCAACCAAAGTCTGCTCTAGTCAAAGGACCAGAAAATGGGAAGCTTAGAAAGATAGCATGGAAATAAACCAAGACCAACCAACTGAAAAAAGCAAATGCTATTTAGTCAGAGCTTGGCTTTGACAAGGGAGTCGGCTACAGACACTTGCCTCTTGGCAGAGATTCAACAACAGGCAGAGGAGAGGGAAGTTATTGTTTAGTTTCCTGAATTGTCCCAAGAGATAGTAACCTGACTTCCTGCAAGTCTGACTTGCAACAGGCTGGCTTCCTGGGTTGTTTATTGTAGATAAGGATTTGGTTCCCTGGGCAAGCTGCTTCAGGTCAAAGTTCTATTTTTTTATGTATAGTTTAGTCATTGTCCATTTGTATATTTCACTGATAAGACATGAAGTAAGGTATGACCAAAGTGTTAGAAAAGTCAGTAGGACACAGATCTTGGTATTACAGCTGTGAATTTCCCCTTCCAAAAAATAAGATGGATTTACTTTTTCCCATTTCTCCATTTAGGTCACCCAAAATCCTGAATATTACAAATAAGAAGAATCCAAAAAGCTCAGAGAAAAATAAAGACATGTGGGGCCTCAGGACCCAAAAAATTACACAGTAATGAGTTCCCTAGATTTTCTTTGGCCTCATATACCTCAGACTTGTTGCTGATGTACCTGCCAACCTAGAAATTTCAATGACAACAGACACACAAAAAAAGTCCCAACAAAAATCTGCTCTAACCAAAGCACCAGGAAAAGGCAGCCTAGAAGAACAAAACGTCTAACAATAACTGCTCTACTCCAGTCAAACATAACAGAAAAAAACTGGCTCACCTATGCCAGTGAAAGCGAAGGGAGAGCCCAGATTCTACCTTCACCAGGACATAACAAGGAGCCCCAAACCCACACTGGCTGGGGTCAGAAAGGCCAGTGGGGAGCTGGGTCTTGAATCCTCACTGGGTGATAATTAACTCCCCCTCCACTTCCTCTGGGGATCTTACCCAGGAAGCCTCCCATAAGTAAGGGCCCTGGACTTCTCCCTCCTCCCACCAATAACAAGGTGGGACCCACCCTTTCTCTGCTCAGCACCCAGCCTGTTCCAGTGGTGAACAGCCACCATCAGGGAGACTTGATAGGCAGTACAGGGGCTCTGCCTACATTATTTCTTAAAAATTGCATGTGCATCTAAAATAGATAGTAGAGTTAGGAGACATGGGACCACTCCCCCTCCACTCGCCTGAACCTGGGCAACACTCTAGGGCCAACCCCCTGACCTTTGTCCTAAGGCCCACTACCTAGAGGCAGAGATAAAACTAACAAACATCCTTGGAAATTCCAAACCAGGACACATGCATGTTAGATCTGTGGGCATGACCCACAATGACTTTTCTTCACTTGGAACTTGTTAAAGGTTCATACATATGGACTGCATCTCATACATCCTATTATAACAGAGTGAAAAGACATGTGCAGTGGGTACAACTGCTATGACTCAGCACCCTGTCAGTCATGTTGTCAGTCATGCTTTGAAAGACCCAATAGGAAATGCCCTAGGCCTGGCTCATACTTTCAAATCCTTAAACCCATCACATTCTGCATTCAGTGCCATTTCCTTTTCTGCCAGCACAAGCCCACTCGCTCTTGGTGTACCTTCCCCCCTTTAAAATCTGCTGCTTTTTCCAGTTCTCTTTTTATTGCACACAAGTACCTAGAAACCTGTCCCAGAACCCCATCACCCATGGTAACACATCTACAATTATCTCAAAATAAAAGGTTTAATCTTTTTTAAAAAATTAAACAGGAAACCCAAACTGACTCTATGTGAAGGATGTAAGGGTATTAAGCAGAGTGACTGATGAGATCTGTATCATCTTCAACATTTCTAAGTGCATATTCACAGAGGCCCCCATCATGACAACCTCTGATGACCTCTGAAATTCACTGAAGAGGAAACTGTGACATATAGTGTAGACTGCCTGCTCTGGAGAAAGAATCTTCTACTGGGCCATCATCAGGGCTCATGTCTGGTTACTCTTTACCATAAACTGTAGGTGTCAGAGAAGCTCAAAACACACTTTAAGGTTTCCAGATTGCTGGGGCGATGAGCCTAATACCCTGTAGGAAGTCTTGAGGGGAGCAGGAAGACATGGATGTTATTACTGATGGAGAAATGGATTTTGATTGGAGAGGCTCTTGATTCCAACAAATATGCTTGTGAACATCCTCGGTTAACTCTGGTAGGATCTGGCAATCTGAAAGGATAAACACAAAACAGAATGATCAATGCCCAAGGCAGGCTGTGGGGATACTTTTCAACAAGAGGCTTTTGAAAATGAAAACTACAAGGCACTTATACTGTGCAATCAGTTTGTTTCCACTTATGCCACTCCGGCTCCAGCACTGCAAACCCTCATGCTCAGGAGGATGGAGTCACCCTTGCCAGGAGTGGGGTTTGTGCAGGAAGGGAGAGGAAGAAAGCCATTTGGTGATCCCAAAACACTTGTGGAAACTCTGCAATGAAGAACACAAAAAAATACTTGATGGGAAGTATACAAGGGGAAATAAGAGGTAGAAAACAGGGAGAGCCGAGCTCACAGGTGAGGGAGGTTGTGGTAGGCTAGAGAAGTCAGGGCCAGTTTCTGGGAGGAAATGGGACTGAACTGTCCTCAGAACCTACAATACCAAGGCAGACCCGACAAATACAGTGCAGCCTCAGGAGGGAAGAAGGGAGAGACCCAGAGTGTTAAATTTGGACTAGTCAGCTCAGTTAGCAAATTTCAGTTAGCAAACATGAATTTAAGGTAAAGTTACCAGATTAATTTTTTGTGTGCATGAAAAATAAATTAAAATTAGTAAATCAATTTAGAAAAGTTTTAAATTCCATTCATGCTGCACTGGAAGCATAAAGGGCTCAGCACAAATCCAGTTCTGAAAGATCTTATATACCCACAGTAGAGACACAGAAATATACTTTCACCACTAACAAGAAATTGTCCTCTCTGTCAGTATGTAAATCCTGTACAGAGTGCCTAGGACAACCTGATTATATATTTATTTCTTGTTTTAAAATGTAAATTTTATTATTATTCAGGTACAATGAGGCCAACAAGTCAGGAGACAAGTTCCATTGAAGAAACAAATTTGTTAATCACAGTTCCAAAAAGAGGGAACAGTGCCACACCAAACAAGGGCCACACAGAGAGGTTCTTGGGCTGGTCAGGAGGTGGAGGGCACAGGAAGAAAACAAGAGCCCTGGCTGTGGTGCCCATGGGAGGAACCAGCAAGGCAGAGTAAGCACCTTTGAGATTGGCTAATGTGACCAATTTCAGTGGTTACACAGTGCAGGGGATAATCTCTAGTTATCTGATATCTGTCTGGCCCTGGGTAACTGGAGAAAAAGGAGAGTGGTACAGAGTGGAAGTCAACAGTTTAGGTTGGGGAGAGATTGTGGATTGGTTGCTCAACACATGAAAAGTACACTCACAGGGAAGTTGTTTGCTATTTCTAGGAATTATGTGGCACGTCTTCAGAATTGGTTAGATCCTAGGTGTCAAAGCAGCAGAAAACGAAGACATGATTAAAACATTCTCTAGGTCTTTACTGGGTGCCTCCTGGGTGCCTAGCCCTCCCATTGGACCTGTGGATATTCAGAAAGTTCATATACTTAAACTTTACCCCCAGAGAGCTCCCACTCTCTTTAGAGGTAGTACACATACCTCACAGTAGTTGTATTTGTGTGTTGAGCAACTTATATTTGTCAGATTGGACTGTCAAAACAAAATACCATATGAGAGTGCAGACGGGTACAACCACTGTGGTGATCAATATGGAGATACCTCAAAAACCTAGGATTAGAGTTCCCATTTGACCCAGCTATTCCTCTGCTAGGTATCTTCCCAAAAGAATTAAAAGAATCATACCACAGCAATATATGTGCACCCATGTTTATAGCGGCACAGTTCGTAATAGCTAAATCTTGGAAACAGCCCAATTGCCCATCAACTGGTGACTGGATAAAGAAGATACGGTTTTTTAAATAAAATTAAGTACTACTCAACCATAAGAATGAGAAACTAGAGTCATTTATAGCTAAACAGATACACAATGAGGCCATACTCTTAAGTGAAGTAAATAGAACACACGTGTAAATACCAAATAGTTTCTCTAGTATGAAAAACTAAAAGTGTAAATAAGGATCAAAATGTATAATTGATAATGTGAAATAGGAAGAAAAGGTCTAAAGGGGAAGAGGAAGTAGGAGGAGTAGGGGAAAGGAAAGAAGGGAAAAGAAAAAATATGAGAAAAGGAAAAAATAGAAACAAAGTCTTTGTAAATAGGGAGAGGTGGAGAGGTTGAAGGAAAGGCAGGGGAATGGGGAAAAAATAAGAACCAAGATACATCATGTAAAGGTACAAGATCCCAATGATGAATGTAACTGTATTGTGTACCTAGAATGCACCAATAAATTTAATGGAAAAAATAAATTTAATGGAAACAGATGATGGTAGACATCACCTATGATGATGATGTGAACAACAGACACAAATCTCCCACAGTTCAGGAGGCTGGGAAATTCAAGATCAACATGGCAGCCAATTTAGTTTTCTACTGAGGGCTCCCTTCTGGCTTAGCCACATTTTTACTGTGTCTTCACATGATGGAGAGATCTTTCTTCTTATAAAGCACTAATCCCATTATGAGAGCTGCACTTTAAGGCCCAATCTAACCCAAATTACCTCCCAAAACCCTCATCTCCAAATTTTAACACATTAAGAGTTAAGGCTTTAACAAATGAGTTTGAAGAACACACATTCCGTCAATAACACTAGTAATTACAAAATAAACGTATCAATCTGAACATTACAAATCAGTATTTCTCAAACTTGAATAATATATGGCTAGACCCCTTTTAAAGGCAAAAAGTTGTTGGCTTTTATATTTATTGTTTAAATCTATGCAAGTGGGAAATTAGTTCTAAAAATCCTTATACTTACAACATTTACTGCAAAATCATAACAAATTTAAAAATTATTCTCAAATAAGAGCAAAAATTTTGACATTTAAAATAGCATTTATTTAATATAATAATGTTTTACATAAATCTGATTGCTACTATTTGGGCATAATTGTAGAACAATTAGTTTAAACATTTTGTTTTCAGAAATTCATTATCATCATTGCTGTGCATAATTTCAGTGAACTCACTTCTATCCATTGATACACAATTCTGATAGACCAATCCATTTAATAAGAAATGTAAAATTAGAAAAATAAAGATCTCTATTGGAGTATTTACAAATCCATTTATAAGTTGTAAATTATTTTAAGTTGGTACAAACCAAGGCAGAACCCATGTAACACATCTGCTTGCAAGACTAGCATGGCCCCTTTGATCATTTTATTTTCCTTCCACTCTTCTGCTCAAATGTCCTCAAAATCTTTGTGTATGTTGCTTACCTGGACATCATTTGGCCTCAGATTGGAAGCAGAATGTTGCTGAAATTTTAAAAGGAAACTCAAACAAATGTATTCAGATGATGATGTAGTAGCCAGGCATGGTGGCACATGCCTATAATCCTAGCACTTGGGAGGCTGAGGCAGGAAGATCACCACAAGTTCAAGGCCAGCCTGAGCTACATAGTGAGACTCTGTTTAAAAAAGAAAAGATGATGGTGTACTCTTGTATTATTTTAAAGTTAGCATTGAAATTAAAATAGTCTTATGAAATCCCAGGATGCCTTCTCCAGGATAAGTCTATGAGTCCTCAGAGGTCCATGGATCCCATTAGAGGAATGTGGCACAACTTGGATAGAAGTGAGGGGTACATAATAGCTGCTGAGGTTGGGAAAGGTTTGGAGCCAAGGATGTTGTTGAAGCTGAGTGAGAAGATGGGAAAGATGTAGATCATCAAGCAGCAGGGAGGAATGGGTCTTCCAGCTCCAGACAGGGATATCTGTGAGTCAGCTAACTTCATCTGCTGCCATTTTCCTCTTGTTACCCTGCCCCACCTGTCTCCTTCCAGTTGTTGTAACAGACAGAACTATCTCTTCTAAGGTTGTTTCCAGTATCATTTCCTACATACAATTACTAATCCCTTCATTTTTCATAAGCCTAGTTCTTCCTCTGTTAGATCTCAGCCAAAATAAAGCTTTTTCAAAAATCTCTTCACAGATCTCCAAATCTTAATAAGGCTCCTATCACTATTGTTTCACATCACCCCCTCTTTTTCTTTTAGGCTTATGTAAGTTTCATATAGATGCTGCAACAAATTACCACAAACTTAGTTATTACAGTAAAAAATATATCCTGTCACAGGTCTGAACATCAAAAGTCCTAAAGTTTCAGGGCTACATTTCTTCTGGAGGCACAGTCTTTCCTTTTTCTAGCTTCTAGAGGTAACCTACATTCTTTGATTGTGGCTCCCTTCATATTCAGTAGCAGCAATGTATCTCCCAATCTCTGCCTCTGCTTTCATTGTTACCTTGCTTTCCCCTAGTATGACCCTCCCAACTCCTTCTTATAAGGACCGTATTGACTACATTGAGCCCAACCAGATAGTCCAGGAGAATCTTCACATCACAAGATCATTAATGAATCATAGCTGCAAAGTTCTTTTTGCCTTGTGAGATAATATAATCACAAGTTCTAGGGATTAGGATGTAGATGTCTTTGAGGGCCATTTTGCCTATCACAAGGTTCTTATTTCAAGCCATCATCATTTACTAGTTTACTTTTTTATTGTCCATCTCAATTTTTATTGTCTTTCTCCCGTGGGTGAAAGAACTATGATTGTACTACAGTGTTTAATGCATAGTGAATGATCACTAAGTATTTAATAAATGGATAAAGGAATAGCAGAATATGTAAAGAAAGGGGCATGGCCAAGATATCTTCTAACCAAGATGGACACGGCTATTCTGTCTATACCAAATTTCATTATGAAATAGCAGAAAAACAAGCCAACCTTGCTCAAGATGACTTCCTTTAGCTACCCCTGAGTATATACTATTATGTAGATCATAGATATAATATTATGTATATCATATATATGTATATCATATATATATTTCTCCCCTCAAAATCAAAAGAAAAGTAATGTATGTGCTGCTGCCAGACAGAAGGAATGCTGGGTAGATAAGTAAAATCAATTTCTGCCCAATAATATCCCAGCACTTACTGTTAATAAAAATTGTCACTAAATCAGCCCAAATTGTATTAGTCACTTTCCTGTTGCTGTGACAAAATACCCAACACCCACAATTAAAGAGGACAGGTTTATCTGCCTCATGGTTTCAGAGGGTACAGTCCATAGTCACTGGCTCCAAGACAGAAATGACATGGTAGAAGGGCCTGATAGAGGACAGCTGCTTAACATGTGGCAGGCAGGAAGTGGAGAGAAAGGGAAGAGCCAGATCAAGAAGTATACTCTCCAAGGGCACTCCCCCAGTGACCCACCTCCTCCAATTGTGCCTCACATCTTAACAGCACATTTAGCTAAGAACTCAGCAATGGATTAATCTATTGATGAGTAGAAGGTTCCCTTGACTCCATCACCTTCATTTTTTTTTTCCTTAAGTTCTTTCATTGGTACATTTTAGGTATACAATTCGTTTACATTTATCATTGGGTGTTTGTACCTGTACATGATGTATCTTGGTTCTTATTTTTTCCCCATTACCAGTGTGCCCTTCCCTATTTACGTAGACATCATTTCCACTTTTTTTTCTTTTCTCATAGTTTTTCCTTTCCCTCCTTTCCTTTCTCCTTCCCCTCCCTTCACCCCTCCGTCTTTGGACGTTTTGACTCCATCACCTTCTAAAAGTGCCGTCTCTGAACACACAAGACTTTAGAGGATGAGGTTCTAAAGCATAACACAAATCATTTAGCCCTCTCTGTTTTCATCTATATATATCTGCCATTTCTAAATTTCTCTGTCCTTAAATCAATTTTTCTCCAACCTCTGTCTTCTTCACTTTTGTCTCTCTCTTATGTTCTATATACCAAATAGTGTTTTGCTTTCCTATCTCTTCATTTACAATAAAATAAATTAGAACATTCTCTACTTAAGGCTGGAGTGAAGAGAGCCATTGTTTAGAATCCTGAAGCCTTGCAATGTGTTATCAATTCTTTAACTAGCTTCAAAAACTGAAAAAAGTTACTTACTCATATTTACCATTAAATTTCTTTCCATTTCATTTCTTTCTAAATGACTTCTAAGGTTACTGGGGTTTTTTTATTTTGTTTTTGTTTTATGGTGCTGAGGATTGAACCCAGGGCCTCATGTATGCTGGTCATGGTCTCTACCACTGAGCTACACTTCAGCCCAAGTTCTAAGATTATTAACCCCTCTAAGATTCTGATAAAAGTAAAAAATAAAACAGGAGGAAGATTGTTCGTAATCAGAAAGGTTGATTGCCTATAAACTGGGAATTGCTTTGTTCTTAGAAATCATTACCATTCAATAATAACAGTAATGATAATACATGACATTTATTAGACGATTACTATATCCTGGGCACTGTTCTAAGCAGTTTACATGCAGTGACTCATTTAATCCTCATTTGGGGATAAATAAAGCACAATCAGCAGAAAGAAACTGTATTACAGATTCCTGACAACAGTCTCTGCCAAATAGAGTTGATCCTCAATTCCGAAGGAATATAACCACTTATTGACCTGCCCTAAAAGCTGCATTTGCATCAATCTCATTTAATCTCCCTAACAACCTACAAGATAAGTATTAATGTATTTCTCTCCCTGGCAAGCAATCAGTACTTTTTTGAAGAGATGTGATAAAGATGGGCACAAATTATTGGTTGCTCCTCCCATCAAGAAGCGGGACTATTTGCCTTTTCCTTGAATCTGGGCTGGCCCCATGCTTGATTCTGGCCAATTAAAGGTCACAGAAATCTCAAGGGGATAGTTTTAGGCCAACGTCTTGTCCTGATGGCTTCTCCCTTTGCATTTTGGGAACCTTCCTGATGTGTTGTAAGAAAGACCAGGATAACCTGGTAGAGAGAAGAATCATAGGGAAAAGTCTAGGAGGAAGTGATAAGAGAGACAGAGAGAGGGAGAGAGAGAGAATAGAGCCATGTAGAAGAGCATTCCAGCCAACTACAGTACTCAAGCCCCTAGTAGGCAAGAGAAGCCTCTGGAATCTTCCAGAAGCCTGTCTACCAACTGAATTAAACTACATAAGAGACCACTAAAACTTTTAGTCAATCTTTAACCATGCAAGAAAAAACAATCACTGTTGTTTTAAGATACTAAGTTTTGGGGTAGTTTGTTACACAGAATTATACATATGAAACAGGGACAATGAAGATTTTCCCATCTCCTCTATTATATAGGTGCTTCAATAAGGACAATATACTGTATATAAGAGTTACTCAACACAATTATGTGTATCTGAAGGAGATACAGGTAAAGATGCACACAGATAAATATAACATGAGGAATACTGTTCTCTCAAAGCAAAAGGGTTCAGCCTGCCGTCAAATGGCAATGACATTGGATCTTATCTGTATATGCAAACTAGGCAGCAAAGGTGCATTTGGCTATCTCAACCACCCAAAGGGACTACTGTACCCTCACCTGGGCACTGCACTTAGAATCTATCACAAAGAGAAGGAACATTTGATTTGCCTTGCTATAGTCTCAGCAACAAGTCATCCTCACCCTTTGATTCCACTGGGATCTCAGGGGTCCGGCATCTTTGGTCCTATGTGATGGTAGGTAACCGATGGTGACCTCACAGTCACCCACATGCAATGGGAAGCTGCATGCTCTGGGGTCTGCCTTACTAGGTCCACCTTCTGGAATTGTTCTCAACATCTTGAACCCCTGGATTTAGATCTCTGTGTAGTCCATGAGTGATTTTTCCCGACTCACAGATTATTGCAGCCTGTTCAGATCCCATCTATATGACCTTTCTAGCTGAACAAGAAGATCCAGGCCCCTGGTTTGGACCTGCTCAGAGAATGATCCTCTGTCAAACCTATAGCCATGCATACCCTACACTATTCAATTGCCAACAAAGACTCTCTAAGCACCTACTAAGTGCATCAAAGAAAAAAAAAAGCTTTCAATTCGAACCCTCTCCTGCCATCAGGAGCTTCAAAACTGAAAATTTTCTGTTTTCAGTCTCGCCAATAAAAAGTATTGGTTTTCACTTAATAAGTACTCTGATAAATAGAAAGTTATATCCCATACATGGACATCTAATTTGCAGAGAATCAGAAAATCCTAAAATATACCTGACACTAAAATTATACTGCACAGAAGTCAACCATTGTTTGAGAATTCATGACACCCTTTAGGAGCTTACAGAGCCTTCGACTATCATTATGAATGCAAGTTATTCTGCTTGCAAAACAGAGAAACACCAATTAACAGAGATTTCTGATTGATAGAAAACTAGCTAAGCCCATTCTCATTTGAGAAAAAAAATCATTAGCAAAATAGAGAAAATGAACAGAAATTAGAAAGCAGAGGAGATGGCATGCAATTTTTGGAAATGCAAACTTTAATCCTTCCAGTCCCCCCACCCAGGCTTGGGACCAGGCCAGGTGGAGAGTGCTTGGTATCTCCAGTGGAGGCTGTGTCCTCACCAGAGCTTCTGTTTCAGGCTCAGGCCTGGGGCGGGGTTGTCTATCACTTCCTTCTTTGGGGACAAAGGCTACTGGTAATTTGGAAAAGATGAAATCTTTCTTAAATCCTAGGGATGGGAGGCAGAGGTAGGTAATTACTGAAAGGAGATTTACACTTGAATGTTAGAAATGCAAAAGCCACTCCAAAGAGGCAGGTGTAGATCACAAAGTTGCCACAGCCATTGCACCACCCTCTTAATGGCACCCAGCTGAGTTCTGGAAATATGTTTCAGACAAATGTCCAAAAACTGGAGTGAGAAATTTGTCTTCCCACAGAATTATTTAAAGCCATTAATTTGTTGAGAAAGGAATTACCGGCTCAAGACTTCGCAAGGCTGCAGTAATTAAACTAACAAATTATAAGTACATTTATCTGAATAAAAGCTATTCATCACCCGGAAGGTGTGACTCCTATATCCCACATGCTCGGCATTCACAATTTTTCTCACTAGGCACCTATTTGCTCTGTGCTGTGGAAACCGTTCCCTTAGAGAGGAAGGAACCTAACTTAGTTCTATCTTTACATACCCTGAGTGACAGGCCACACAGAAGATTTCAGGTTTCAGGGAGAAAAGAAAGAGAAGAGGAGGTCTGATCCATTTTAATGCCTGCAGCAGCAGGAAATTAAATCTTCTATGCAAAGCTCTGTGGCCAGCATAAGATATGAGAAGAAATATCAAAGTGTGGATATAAACGAGAAAGGTCAAAGACTTATTTTTCTTGTTCACCTTCATGCAATTTATTGGAAAGCTGGCATATCATTACTCAAAAAGATAGAGATGAGACCATTACAGTTTCTTTTACTTTACTGGCTGAATCAAACTTTGCATTTCAGAGCAGTTTCTCATGCCAGGGTTGAGGGCATTTATGCTGCCAGGTTTACCCAGGGGTGAAAATAAAAATGATTAAGTCTAGCACCCTATCTACGTTCCTGGTTAATGATTTGCCTATTATTTAATGATGTCCACAGTGTCACCATCAGACCCAACATGCCCACTTGCTATTTCATCATCCTGATCACTGAGAAAATATTAAATAAAAGTTTCTACTTAGGGTGTCCTTTGGGTTGACCCAGAGTCTTAAAAATTTTCTTGTATGTGAAAACTTTATCACTGGTTCCTTGACCCATCTCAGGGTAATCTGTAGCCTGACCTCTTTAGAAAGTAAGAATGAGAAACAGAATGAATGCTTAGCATTGTAAGTGCCATCATTTGCCTACTCAGTCCTAGTAGGGTGATTGAAAAATGCAGTAGTGAATGTCTAAGTTAAAAACACCTATTACAGTAAAAGATGCATTTTCATCAATATCACTCAAAATACTCCCTTTCACTTCAAACACTTGTCACTTTCTGGAAATCCTCTTTCATGAGTATTTTATGAGGTATAATCAGAAATCTGTGACTACTACTGCTGGTGCTATCCAATGGAAAGGCAGCAACATAAAAACATGGTGTTTCACCTCCCCTATTCACTGGATCTGGCACCATTCAACTTCTGGCTTTTCCACAGAGTCAAAATCACCATGAAAGGTAAACATCTGGAACTGATTCATGACATTGAGGCAGTCACAACAGCGTAAAGACAAAGCTTTTGTAAACCAGGAAGGTTGAAGGGGAGGGAGGGGAATGGAAAAAAAAGGAAGCAAAATATATTATGTACAGGTACAAATTCCTTTTGATGAATGTTATCATTATGTATCTCTAAAATGTACCAATAAAACATAAGCATTAAAAAAAGACATTCACGGGAAGTGCGGGCACCGGCAAGATGGCGGCTGCAGCGGGGCCGCCGCGGGACCTTCGCCGCCTGTGCTGGTTGCTGCTCTTCCTCTCCCAGTTCTACATTTTGTCGGGTGGTGGTGAGTTAAAGGCCGGGGGCTACTGCAGGCTAAGTGGTAAGAGGGTCCCCGAGCCGTAGGAAGGTCTGCGCCGGGCCCAGAGCTGACGGTGGAGCCGCATCCTGGCCGAAGGGGAGCAAGCTCTCAGGACTCGGCCTGGGCAGCGGAATTGGACCTGGTACCACCCTGTGTCCCCCGGTTGCCCGGAGACCCGAACCAATGTCAGCCCTGTCGGTGTTTCCTCCTCTTAGCCTCCTGTCTTTGGGCAGTCAAGCCTGGAGGTTGTCACGAGGGTCGTGGCTTGGTGTGGTCCCTGCGTGTCAGCCGCAGCCAAGGCTTCCACACCCGGGCTAACGTGTTTCTCTAACTGTGGATCCTTAAATTTAGAGCGCTCACAGCCGCTGACTCAGGCAGTAAAGGATCCGGGCCCAACACGCACATTCACAGTAGTTCCCAGGGCAGCAGGTACTAGACATTTTCCATTCTAGTAAATGTGCATATTTATCTCAAAAAAAAAAAAAAGGCATTCACAAAAGAGAACCTCCAAACTGCTTCAGAAAGTGGCAAGAATGATGAGATAAACTGGGTATAATGGTACACATCTATAATCCCAGCCAGCACTCAGGAGGCTGAGACAAGAGGACTGTTGTTATAGCGTGTGCTTAGATGCCCCGCAAAGCCTCATGTAGTCATAGGTGGGACTTTTTCTGGAATTGGTTCAGGGTGCAATGCTAGGCTCAAGAGCACTAGGGTTTAGAGTGTGAGTGGTACTCACCCTAAGTAGTCTGCACAAAAGGGCCAGAAAGATGCTGTTGAGGTAGGTCCTTCCATTGTTGCTTTTGCCACTTTCCACTGCCATGAACTGTTGCCCTCTGCCATGTGCCACAATCCCTTGGAGCCAGCTGATTATAGAATTAAACCTCTAAAAACTGTGAGTTATATAAACCTTTCCTCCTTTAACTTTGGGTATCAGATATTTTGTCTCAACAGACAGAAAAGTAACTAAGATGATAGTTGAGAGTTCAAGGTCAATCTGAACTACGTTGCTAGACTCTTGTCTCCAAAAAAAATGAAGAGAGTGTGATTTGAAGCAAGTTTGAAGGTTAGGGGGATGAATGGCACTATGTCTTTTATTGTAATAATTGTTTTTTATTTCAACATACACTGCATTTTTCTATCAAACCTCATACCTTAACTGGTTGGTTGATGTTAGGAATTGAACTGTGCTCCTCTAAAATTCTTATGTTGAAGTCCTAACTCCCAGTGCTGCAGAATGTACCTATATATGAAGAATTCATCTTTCCAGAGGTAAAATGAGGTTATCAGAGTGGCCCATAATCCACTGTGATTGGGGTCCTTACAAGAAGAGATTAGGGTCTTGATACATACAGAGGGGAGTCCGTGTGAAGACAGAGAGAAGGTGGCCATCTGTAAACCAAAGAGGCCTCAGAAGAAGCCAAAAGAAGCTTGGACTTCCAGCCTATCAAACTGTGAGAAAATAAATTTCAGTTGCTTAACCTCAGTCTGTAGTACTTTAAGACAGTGCCCCTATGGAATATATAGTTGGTTTGCTGTTCAGTATCCCTGGATGAGTTTACCTTCCCTGGAATATAAGCTTGGTTCCTGGCTCTGAAGGGCAGGCCAATTAAATCAAAATGATCTAGAAGGAACAGCTGGAGTGACATTCTGAGCTGATCAAGGAACCACAATTTTCAGCTCCCTCTGGGTCAGTACCTGCTGGGCTGCTGGAGGGTTTTCCAGGAGACTCATTGGGACTGAGACCTGTGACCTAATTGGACCCCTTAATTAAACTCAAGCCACATGCTAAAGGACTAAAAAGTAGATGAAAGAGTATAAACTGGCCTTTGCAGCAGAGTTCTGTGCTGATTTCTGTTCGGGATGTCTGTAAGGAAGAGATTGATACTCACATATTTGCATGGGTGATGGTGAGATTGTCAGATAACTGAGCCCTGCCTCAAGCTGTAGCCAGTCACAGAGGGCAGAGAGGAGGGCATAAGCAGGAGCCAATCAAGAGTATTTCATATCAGGCATAGTAGCACATGCCTATAATCTCAGCACTCTAGGAGACTCAGGCAGGGGAATCACAAGTTCAAGCTGAGCCTGGGAAACTTGGCTATTTAGCAAAACACTTCCTCAAAATACAAAAATTTTAAAAAGGACTGAGGATATAGCTGATGGATTCAATCCTCAGTACTATCAAGGAAAAAAAAAGAATGTGTCACACCCCTAGCCACAGTGAGTCACCAGGAAGAATGGATAACCCAAGAAAGTCCAAAGAGGGCCTCCCCTGACTAAATTTATAGCCATGGAGGGATGTCCGAGCACACTTGCCCATGTGTGCACACACTCACCCATATACCTTTCCCAAATGTTTACTGAGGGGGAAGATGTAAACCTGGAGCCTTGAGAAGCCATTTTCCTACTAGAAAGACCTGAGAAGTAAGAGGTGAGAAAGACTGAAAATACTGTCTGAGTTCCCGCATCCTACCAGTGATTCCTCACTCTCTTTGTGTCGGGAGGGGCTGTCTTGTACTGTATTTCTCTTCCTTTTAACCAGAAGAGTCTTGACTAGCACGAATTGATATTTGTTGGAAAAATAAGTTGCTTTGGAGGAAATTAAGCAATATAAGACATCATCATTACATCAAGGATTCACAAAATAGACTCAATAAGTACTGTTAGATAGAATAGACAGATAGATGGGGAGTTGGAGTAGTAGACAGTACACGTAACAACAGTTCAGAGAAAAGAAAAATCTCCATAAACTATAGTGTTAGGAATGGTTTCAGGGAAGAGGGAAAATTTGAAGAGCCCTAAAAATACGTAGGATCTAAAGAGGCCAGTGGAGGAGAAGCTGGTGGACAGAGAGGGATACTCACCCTGAGCAGAGCAATAGGAGTAAGCAAAGACCCAAGAAGAACACGGAGTGTTTGCACATCAGAGAGTAGAGCTGGTTCTCTGGAGTTGAGGATTCATACAGAAAGCAAATGGAAGACGATCTTGGAAAGGTACATTGAGCCCAGCCTTGAATTCTTCAAACACTAGATGAAAGTGTTTGAAAAATTTCAAGCCATTTGGACAGAGAGCAAAGTGATGAAAGTGGAAGTTGTGGGTGAGAAACCTGATTAAAGTATGGGTATGAATTTGGAAGAAGTGAGGTTGTGAAGAAGAGTGCCCCATCCAAGGAGCTGATTCAGTCTCATATTGTGAATATGAAGACCTGAGCTGACAGGACCCAGTGCAGAGGAAATGAGGGGTTCAGCCAAGGCCATCAGTTTGTCCCATGTCCCTTAAAAACATGCTTCCAGAACTCAACAGCACACAAAAACCCAAAGGCCACAACAAGGTGAATTTCATTTTAGGTCTTTCTAGAAATAGATTAAACTGTGCTCATTTAGCTTTTCTAGCAGCACCAGCAGGACCCAGTCCCCCATCAGGCCCCACAGATTCCCAAGTGAGGGAACATACATAATCGGGAAAGAGTTATAAAACATTGGCTCCATTACTGTGGATTGCATGTGCCTATCCTAAACAAATAACCAGTCACTTACCTTGGCACTATGGAAAGAAAGCGTGATGTCACTTTGGAATTATCTTCTGGGAATACAAATGAATAAACATTAACAGTCAAAATCCACAGAAAATACTATTTGGATACTGCTGTGGGACTCAGAAGCTGATTCAGAAAGAAGTGTTTCTGCATTCAGCCACTGCATAAGAAAACATTTGATGAAGATACACAATGAGTTACACTAAAATACAACAAAACATTTGTAGAGGACAGTACAATTCCCAAAGCCATCACACTGTCAATAATACATTCGGTTACAAGAGCTGACATGATCACTGCAGCTTTGGGGTGAGGACAACTTGAGGCTACGAGAAGTAAAAGGACTAATCCAAAGTCTCTCAGGAGGTGGTGTTAAACCCAGGCTGGGAATACAACTGTTTTGACTTTGAGTCTAGATGACTTTATGCTTCACCAGCAGCACATAAGGCACGGGAGCCAGGGTATCGCCACATACACCTTCAGTAGGGGTGGGACACACCCCACAGTGCACAAAGAAACAGAGATGGAAAAGTGGACCAGACAAAAGCTAGTACTAGCTCTGCTACAGCCAGCTGTCTGATCTGGGGTAAGTTATTTACCTACTCTGGTATCATTTGAGAAAGGAGAAAATGAGGTTAATACACAATAGGCCACAAATATCAGAGGAAGAGTGCCAGGAGGTTCTGTACTCTTACTACAGAGGAGTGGGGACAAGTAGGGCCAGGTTGTGAACCTCAGAACCACAGCAGTATTTGACCCCAAGTGCCCAAAAAGCCCCATGAAGAATAACTTATCCTAAAGAAGAGAGCCTAGAGCATTCACAATGACCTATTATATATTTTATGCAGACTAGAAGAGCAGGGCTCAAAGGCTCCAAACAAAAGGAAATAAGGACACAAGAAGTGAAGAAAAAAAATATATATATATCACACTGTACTCCATAAATATGTCCAATTATTACATTAATTAAAAAGAAAACTTTTTAAATTTTAAAAGAAGAAAGGCTGCATGTCAAGAATAAGCATTAGAAGAGTTTGCTGATTTTGAGTAATCACCGTGTCAGTCTCTGAGCCTCCTCCAATTCATGCCTGAGGTGTAAAGAGAACACAGAATACTACAATCATAGTCCTAATAATGAGCAGGAGGACTGCATAAAAACTGAAAGCACTATTGGTGTCAGGTCTCTGTAAGACAGGCAGTACATTGGGCAAGCCATTCACCCTCAAGCCTCCAGTTTCTCACTGTAAAATGGGATGCCTAAGCCTAAGCCCTGTAGGATTGCTGAAAGGATGAAATGCAGGAATGTATAAAGCATTTAGCAAAGGTCTGGCTCATGGTAATATACGATCTTGTATCTGATGATATTGATATTAATCTGGCTTCCAGTTTTGTTGCCTGGATACAAAGTGTGACACAAGTGGTCCCTGTTTGGGGTTTCCAGTAGACAGCTCTTCTTTTTGCCGTTTTTTCACTACAAGACCTCTTTCCATAGGAAATCTGTTCTGGTGTGGACAGAATCTGCCCAGCACCTTCTTCAGCCACAGGGAGGTAGTTGGTCCAGCCTGGCCAATCAGAGCTCCCAATTCCCTGGCCACAGGAATGAGTTCTAGAATGGGCAGATGACCTCAGCAAAGCCCATCCAAATCCCCTCATGAGAACTGATATATGGATCTAGGAGACAGAAGGTCTTTCTTTTTCCAAGGCTGAAAGCTGAAGTTATGATACGGGTTTGAAGCAGCTCCAAGAACAAGGCTTTGTAAAAAAGAAGAGAACAAAGTTCTGACAGAGTCGAGAGAAGAAGCACTCGGTCTGATGAGCCCTGAGGCTCAGCCCACTAAGAATCTGGCTCCATGCTTTGGACTTCCCCACTGGTGAACCAATAACATCCTATCAAGCTGAAAGCAGCTAAAACTGGCTTCTGTGTCTTCCCCCAAGAGCCCTATACTAATTCAGCCTCTGCCAGCACAGCTGGAGCAGGCCTGGCAGCCTGTGCACCAAGGCAAACTCAGCTCTGTCTGGATCCGAGAAGGCACATGTTGATGAAGGGCTGAGGAGGCCACAGCATCCAGGCTGAAATTTGGCAGACTCTGTAGCACAGAGCACTCCAGCAAAGGCTGAAGAGGAGGGAATGGCAGATTTCATTTGAAAGAACTATCTGCTAGAGGCAAAATTTAAAGCATATTTGGTTTTTAAATCACTTTTTTCTTATAAAATGGATCTTACTTAACCCTCTCTTATTTTATTTCCACTTTACAAGCCATTTGATTCAGCCTTTGGCTGGGATTTGGTGTTAACGCAAAAGAAGACTAGCCAGGCAGGTGGCTCATGCTGTAAGCCCAGCATTCTGGGAGGCTGAAGCAGGAGGATTGCAAGGCCAAGCCCAGCCTGGATAACTTAGTGACTTAGAGACACTCTATGTCAAATTTTTTAAAAAAGTTAAAAGGGTCAGGGATGTAGTTCATTGCAAAGACCCTGAGTTCAATTCCCAGTTCTGAAAACAAAAAGAAAGAATAGGCTGAAAGTGTCTTTTCTCTGTTCATCTCCAACACCCTGTTAAGGTTGGCCCCTATCTCCAAAAGCCTTTCTTAGCCTTCAGGGAAGGGACACAAGTTTTGCTGCTGAGATTTGGAGCTCTGTCTATGCCAATTATACTCCCCTGCACCTCACTTAGAACTACACATGCAATAGGAAAGAAAGAAAGAACATTTTTGCAGGTTGGAAGAATAAAGAGAATTGGACTGGAACCAACCAGAATAGTAATGTGCCAAATAAAAAAGTTTCTCTATTAAAATTTAGAAACTTTACCATTGTTTGAGAGTAGATGTATTCCCTGGGAAGCCAGAATTAGTAGCCAGGCTGGGAAACTTCAAAGAAGGACACTATGAGAGTGCTGTGACAGCAGGAAAACCCCAAGCCCTGCTTCTGGCCACCTACACCACGGACATTTCTGGGTTACTGCCCATGGGTGAGCAGAAGCACAGCTCAGCCCTCATTCAGAGCTCACCAGACCTCCAGGTCTACCATGAGATGCAGCCAAGCCCTGCCTGTGCCTGAGTCTTGAGAGGCTGCACAATTGGATCACTATGAAGATCCTGCCCACAGTGCCTCAATTCTCTCAGAGGAGAGAATATTATGGAAAGGAACTCCCACTCCTGACTTCAGGCTACAGTGGGGACCCCAGGGTGTGCAGAACAGGGGGGCTACAGCAGACTCATAATCATCAGATGATTACTGGTAAAGCATGGAAAACACTTGCAGGACACCCAGAGGGCAATCAGCAATCTACAGGCATTCTGCATTTACTGCAATTTCTCATTACTTAAAGCCTAAACTCTAAAATTGTGTAATTGAAACCCCACTCAGTAAACATTTTAAACAATCATCCCCGAATGATATGTATTTACTTGCTCATGAATTATGTATATGTGCTATTGTTCTAACAATATCATGTATATTATAAAACATAGAAAACATATTTTTAGGGCAGGGGTGTAACCTAGAGATAGAGTATTTGCCTGGCATGTGTGAGGTACTGGTTTTGATCTCCAGCGCCCTCTCAAAAAAACCTAGATATTTTTAAAAGGTATGATAAAGTAACAAATAAATTGTTACAAATTATCTTGACCAACATTTAGAATGGATAGCTGCAGTGGATACAAATTCATTTTTAATAAACTTCTTGATTTTGACTTCATGGGCCAATCTTTTGCTAGATGGTGACACTGTTGCCGTTTTCACCTCATGCTGTGTTTGATGAGGAACTTGCACAAGTAGAAGTGTGGACTCTGCCATCTGCCTATGTTCTGCTTCTTGTCTGCATCACTAGCACCATCTTCAATCCTGAGTTTCATTTCAGAACTCTGTACAACACCCATCCATTTTGCACATGTTAATTGTGATATCACTAAATAACATAATCTGTAAATCCATTTAATCAGGGAAATGTACAGAAAAACACACTAGACCCAGCAAAGGAGTGGAGTCCACACTGTCAGCCATGAGGGAGTCACTGTTCATCCCAGAAGTTGCTGCAAATCCCATGACAAGTGACCACCTGCCACATGGGCCAAAGGAAGTGAGGATGAATTGTCCCTCTACATATAAGTACAGTGGACCCCTGACTTATGAATTCAATTGGTTCCCAAGGGCTGGTTGTAAGTCAAGTTGGTTTTAAGTCAATACAGCTGAGATCTGGATGTTTACCTGGATATGCACTATAGATGTTGAGAGGTAAATGAATCTTCCATTATCCGAATTACCTCAAGTTGTTCGTGTGTCAGGCCGGTGGGTTCACTGTACTAGTAAATGTTTTGTTTGCTTTTTATTGTTTGGGGTTTTTTGTTTTTTGTTTTGGTACTGGGGATCGAACTGGGGACCTTGCACTTTTGAGGCAGGCGGTGGCACCACTGAGCTAAATGCCTGGCCCTGTTTGCTTCTTAGATTATAAATAAAAGGAATATTTTGTGGATCATTTGCCACAGCCCAACCCACCCTTATGACACCATTATGGAGACCACTGGTCTCAGCTCTGGCATTGTACATAGATGTACAACTAGTACTTTTCCCTTTCTTACCACCCACAACTAGAGAAACACAGTTCCCATCACCAAATCCTTCCATTATTTATAAGGTATTTATGAGGTAGTGCCCAAACCAGGCACAGTGGCACATGCCTGTATTTCCAGGAGGTTGTGGCAGGAGAACCAAAAGTACAAGATCAGCCTAGTCAACATAGCAACACTTTGTCTCAAAATAAAATAAAAAGGGATGGGGGTGTAGCTCAGTGATAGAGTGCTTCCCTAGCACATGTGAGACCCTGGATTCAATCTCAGCACTGAAAAAACAAAAGGGAGTTCAGATTCCTTTACATAGTACAGAAACCTTTGCACTATATTACTATACCTTTTCAGCTTATACCTTTTTCTTTCTCCCTCATAAATTATACGGACAGTATCAGCCATCTACTTCTCCAACAGACGAGATTCTTTTAGTTCTTGGCAATCACTCTTTTCTCTGACAAGACTGTCTTTCTTTCGCTTTGCTTTCCTAAAAATCTGCAATTCATCTTGCCAACTCCAAATTCACATCCTCCCTACTCTGTAACATAGGGAATTGTCTCTGCCAACTCAAGGAACAATGACAGTCACATTCTCTCTTTCCCAGTTAATTATTTCAACATTCACCTTCCTCTTGAGACTTCTCCACAACCTTGAAATTTTTCTAAGAAATTAAAGAAGTATAATTTATTTCAGAAAGGTCAGTCCACTACCTAGCCATGTAGAGAGAACTGGAGTCAGATCCTTCCTACTGCTGTTAAAGTCCCCTTGCCTTGTTGTGTTGTCTTTAAAACCAAGGGACACTTGTCACTGTGTACACATCACTTGTTCTCTTTACATGTCCCCCATGAAAACTGCTCTGCCAAGGTGCTCCAGCTGGTCCACACCCTTCCACAGGCACCATACCTATACCCTAATTCAGGTTCCTTAGGTTCACACACATGCAATTATCTACTGCCCTGAAACTTACATCCTAGAAAGGTAGTGGGTCCTGAAAGTATTCTAACTTCTGTCACAGCTTGGGCCAAACTAGACACCCATCAAAAACATGTGGCTCAACCCAGATGTGATGGCACACACCTGTAATCACAGCTTCTCATGAGGCCAGGGTAGTGGGATAGCAAGTTCTAGGCCAACCTGGGCAATTTAGCAAGGGCTTGTCTCAAAATAAACTGAAAACAAAGGGAGGGGGACTGGGGATGTAAGCCAGTGGCAGACCGCTTGCCTTGCTAGTATACATGAAGCCTTGAGTTCAATCCCCAGTAAAGCAAGGAGGAAAAAAGAAAGAAAGAAAAAAACCGTGTAAAAACTTGGCTCTTTGGGATGAAACAAGCATGGAAAACTCTTTTTTTCAAAGTTATTCTATTTTAGTGGAGAGTTATCAAGTCCTCCCAACACCACTACAGCTACCAGGGTAGTTCCCTCACTACCCTGGCTCTATTAGCAAATGAATCATGGTTTTCCCAATGACTTTTATAACAAGGGGTGAGCAGCGCCTACTAAGCAATCAAAAAATAGGTGTTTTGCTATACTTTTACCACAGAGCACGTTTAAGATCAATCAAGGCCTTGGGTCAGCCAGCTCAAGTTGCCATAACAAAATACACAAACTGAAAAGCTTAAACAACAGCAATGTATTGCCTCAGAGTCTGGAAGCTAGGAGTTCAAGATCATGGGTCCTATAAATTCAGTGTCTGGCAAGGCCTCTCTTCCTGTGTAGATAGTCACCTTCTTGCTATCCCTCAGGTGACCTCTTTGTGCATATGGAGAGCAGACTCTGGTGTCTCTTCCTCTCAGAAGACCAGCCCTATTGGATTAGAGTCTACCCGTTTGACCTTATTCATCCCTAATTACTTATCTAAAGGTTCCATCTCCAAATATGAGGTTAAGATTTCAACATAAGGGTACATTAACACACTCGAGGACAAAAACCATATGATCATCTCAACAGATGCAGAAAAAGTGTTCCACAAAATCCAATACCTAATTATGATAAAACCCCTACAGAAAATTGGAATAGATGGTCTTTATCTCAATCTGATAAAGTCTATCTATGAAAAACCAACAGCTAACATCATACTAAATGGTCAAAAACTGAAAGCTTTCGTGCTAAAATCAGGAATAAGACAAGGATGTTCACTATCACCACTCCTTTTCAATATAGTTTTGGAAACATTAGCCAGAGCAATTAGACAAGAGAAAGATATAAAAGGAATAAAGATAGGAAAAGAAGAAGTTAAACTGTCGTTATTCGCAGGTGATATGATGCTCTGCATAGAAGAACATAGAGAAACTCTGCTAAAAATCTTCTAGACTTAATTGACAGATTCAGTAGAGTAGCTGGATACAAGGTCAACACTCAAAAATCAATAGCCTTCTTATACATAAATAACAGACTCATTGAGAGAGAAATTGGGGAAAAAATTCCTTTCACAATAGCATCCAAACAAATGAAATATCTAGGAATTAATCTATTGAAGGAAGCAAAAGACCTCTACCTTGAAAACTACAGTACTCTGAAAAAAGAGATTGAAGAGGATATCAGAAAATGGAAAGACATCCCTTGTTCCTGGGTAGGAAGAACCAATATAGTAAAAATGGCCATACTTCCAAAACTGCTATATAGATTCAATGCAATCCCAACTGAAATCCCAACAGTATATTTCACAGAACTAGAGAAAACAATCCAAAAATTAATTTTAAACAAGAAGAGACCTAGAATAGCAGAAGCAATTCTAGGCAAGAAAGACATGACAGGGAGTATCACAGTCCCCAACATGAAACTGTTACAAAGCCACTGTGATAAAAACAGCATGGTACTGACAAACAGACCCGAAGATCAGTGGAATAGATTAGAACATGCAGACATGACTCCAGACATATTCAGCCATCTCATCTTTGACAAAGGAGCCAACCACCCTGACTGGAGGAAAGATAGCCTCTTTAATAAATGGTATTGGAAAAACTGGATTTCAACCTGCCACGGATTAAAACTAGACCCCTATCTTTCACCATGCACTAAACTAAGATTGAAGTGGATCAAAGATCTAAATATTAAAACAGAAACACTAAACTTGCTGGAAGATAGGTTAGGTAGAACTCTTGAAGACATTAGCATAGGAAAAGACTTTATGAACAAAATCTTAGTAGCACAGGAACTAGCGCAGAGAATCAACAACTGGGATTTCATCCTATTAAAAAGCTTCTGTACTGCAAGAGAAACCACCAACAGAGCTAAGAGACAACCTACAATGTGGGAAAATAATTTTGCCAGCTGTTCCTCTGATAAAGGACTATCTAGAATATATAAAGAACTTTAAAAAATCAGACCCTCCAAATTTAAAGACCCAGTTCAAAAAGCGGCATCTGAAATGAACAGACATTTCTCAGACAAAGAAGTAAAAGCAGCAAATAAATGTATGATAAAATGTTCAACATCATGGGTCATTCAAGAGATGCAGATGAAAACAACAGTGAGATTCCACCTCACTCCAGAAAGAATGGCTGCTATCAAGAAATCAACCAATAACAAATGCTGGCGGGGTTGTGGGGAGAAAGGAACCCTTCTCCATTGTTGATGGGAGTGCAGACTGGTGCAACCACTGTGGAAATCAATATGGAGATACCTCAAGAAATGAGGATTAGCAGTCCCATTTGACCCAGCTATTCCTCTGCTTTTAATTCCAAAAGAATTAAAGGAACCATACCACAGTGATATATGTGCACCCATGTTTATAGCGGCACAGTTTGTAATAGCTAAAACTTGGAAACAGCCCAATTGCCCATCAACTGGAGACTGGATAAAATGGAGTACTACTCAACCATAAAGAATGAGAAACTAGAGTCATTTATAGCTAAATGGATGCACATTGAGGCCATACTCTTAATGAAATAAATAGGACACACATGTGTAAATACCAAACAGTTTCTCTGGTATGAGAAACTGAAAGTGTAAATAAGAATCAAAATGTATAATAGATAATGTGAAACAGGAAGAAAAGGTCTAAAGGGGAAGAGGAAGTGAGAGGAGTAGGGGAAAGGAAAGAAGGCAAAAGAAAAACTATGAGAAAAGGAAAAAATGGAAACAAAGTCTTTGTAAATAGGGAGAGGTGGAGGGGTTGAAGGGAAGGCCGGGGAATGGGGGAAAAATAAGAACCAAGATATATTATGTAAAGGTACAAACTCCCAATGATGAATGTCATCATATTGTATACCTAAAATGTACCACTAAACTTAACGAAAAAATAAATAAATAAGGCATTCTCCCACACACACAAAAAAAAATATTTCAACATAAGAATTTGGAGCAGAGGTGGGGCCGGGGATTTAGCTCAGTGTCACTGCACCTGCCTTGCAAGCACAAGGTCCTGGGTTCAATCCCCAGTACCAGAAGGGGAGATAAAAAGGAATTTGGAGGGTGTGGCACATAGTTCATAACAGTTACATAGTTCATAATAGCTACATCAAGTTGTGCCTGTACTGAGTGCAGTTAGTAGCTTATCCAAAGGAAAAGAATGAGAAATTAATGTTCAAAAGGCCTCCAATCCCCATCTCACATATGCAAGGCTTCCCTGACCACCCTCAACATGTAGCTCACAAGGAATTGGATGCTCCATTTTCCATGCAGCCATAGCCCTTGGGTCATAGACCACGCTATGGGCTAAACTGTGCCCCCCATATAGATATGTTGAAGTTCTAACCCCAGTACCTCAGAATCTGACTGTATTTAGAGACAGGCCTTCACGGAGTCAATTGAGTTAAAATGGAGAAGGGCTGGGGTTTTAGCTCAGCAGCACCGCGCCTGCCTCACAAGCACAAGGTCCTGCATTCAATCCCCAATACCAAAAAAAAAAACCAAGTTAAAATGGAGTCATGTGGGTGAGTCTTAATCCAATAGGATAGTGTCCTTAGAAAAAAAATTATGCATAGATACAAGGGTTAATCAAAATATATAATAAATGTTTTAATTTTTTAATTTTATTACAGTAGAAGGCAATTGCCATTAATTTCCCTCAGAAAACTCCCCCTTACTTTGAACACTCTTATTATTCTTGCCACTTCCTGAAACAGTTCTGGAAGTCCTTTTTGCTGAGTGTCTTTACAAGACATGATCAAAAATACTGTGAATGTTGCTGCAGAATACCACCCAGTGGAAAGACAGGCTCATAAAATGCTATGGTGTATCCTCATCCACCAGACCTGGCACCATGCAACTTCTGATTCTTCCTCAAAGTCAAATGACCATGAAAAGTAAACATTTTTAATCAATTCAGGACATCAAATCAGACATGTCGCACAACTAAAGATGCTTACCTAAGAGAACTTCCGTAACTTCTTCAGAAAATGGCAAGAACAATGGAATGAATGTACCCTGAGACTAATGACAGTGCATCTTTTACTATAATAATTTTTAATTTAAATATTCAACCTATATTTTATCATACCATGTACACACAGAAGGAAAACAATGTGAAGACACAGGGAGAAGGCAGCCATCGGCAAAGAAAAAGCAGCCCTGATACAACTTGATCTCAGACTTCCAGCCTCGACAACTATTAGAAAAAATTTCTGTTGGTTAAGCCCCCGATCTGAAGCACCTTGTTCTTGCAGCCTTAGCAAAACAGATCAATTTTCTCCATCAAGGAGTGAATTCTATAAAAATGGGTCTTGTTAAATCTTTGTGATTTTTATGTTCCTGCATAGAACCTAGACTATTCTAAGTGTTCCTGGCATGTTTGTGGATGAAACCCGGGAAGAGTTCAAGGAGGGGTGACCCTGACCCCTGAAACTTGTTACTTTATGATCTGTCTTCTGTGTTTTTTGAACTCTATTCTACTCATGATGAAAGGAATCACTTGGCATTTTATGTTACCATTTTTCTTTTTCTCTGCCCTCTAACTATGCTTTACATAAATCACTGGTGAGCCAAAATGTGCTGAGGGCTTGCTGTAGGCAGAGAACTCTGATAGAAAATATAGGTACTGCAACAGCAGGTCTAGCAGCACTATGCAACAGAAATACAGTGTGAGCCACAATTACAACACCTAAAATTAAAACTGACAATCTCTGTTAACCACATTAAAACAACTTGAAAAGAAATAGATGAAATTAATTTTAATAGCCTGTGTTTATTTAACCCAATGTACCCGAAACATTTTAAATTCAATGTGTGATCAATATTTTTAAAACAGAGATATTTTACATTTACTGCTTTCTACTAGGTCTTCAAAGTCGTGTGCATGTTGCACTTACAGAAAATTTTTTCAAGTCCAGTTGTGTAATATTTGATTCCAACTGGCTACATTTCAAGTGCTCAGTACCCACTTGTGGCTAGTGGCTATTGTATTGGACAGCACTAGAGTTAGCAGTTAATGGCATAGATTTTGGAAACAGAAGGACATGGGTTTGTATCTTGATCCATCACTGACTAACTTAACCTTCCTATGCTTCATTTCTGCATCTCTAAAATGAAACTAATACTACCACTTCCTAGAACTAACGTGAAGATCAAATAAAAATATACATGAAAAATTCCCGCACAGAAACATATGACAGCATGGCCACCATGTGCCAGGCTCTGTACTATGTAATTTACAAGGTTAATTCTCAATAAATTGTAGTGGTTATTATTCTTAATTAGTGCTGATTTAACAAGAGCTGAAGCAATTTCCCCATCAAATGTCAGATGAATAGTCTCCCCCCAGTTCAGTTTTTCACCCTATAAAATGGCAATAATGAATGAATCTGCCACTGAAAATAAAATGATCTTCCTGCTTAGGTAGTATGATACCTTAAAATAGTCACATCATTTTGGGACTCTTTGGCTTAAAATACTAGACCACAGCAATAAAGACAAAAGTTATATCCTTCTCTTCTTTGTGTGTACTTTCTGATTAGTTCACTTCAATACTCCCCTAAGTAGAGAATCATTCTATGCATTCAAAGCCCCAAGCTGATCTGGGTCTTATGGTGCTTTTTTTTTCTTATAAAAAGAGCTTTTCCAAATTCATTCAGCCACTATTTCTGAATTATGAGTGCATAAAAAGAGATATACCTTTTTTGTAAGGTCTCATAATTCACCCTCATATAACACAAGTGATAAATGCAAGAAGGCAGCTCCCTGTTAAAATATGTATAATAGATATATTACTGTATCTACTGTATATTTTCATGTTGGCATGTAATGAGCTCTCCTTCACCTTATGATAATAAATTGCATAACCTCAGCCATATCATAACATTAAATAACAGAACACAAGTAAATCACTGTAATAATACTTTATGTCTTGTAACTACTTCCAGTTTTGGATCTCAAAGCCCTTTATAAACACAAATTAATTAGCTCCAGGCCTATACGTGATTAGCTTTAATATACTTCTAGAAATTAGAATACAGAAATAAGAGGAACTTGGTCATAAACACTCATTTTTTTAAAGGTTCAAAGAATGGAAACCAGTGGCTCTCCACAGGAGGTGATCTAATTCCCCAGGGGACATTTGGTAATATCTAGAAATATTCTCAATTGTCACAACTGGGTAAGAAGGGAGGTATTACAGTTTAGATGTAGAAAGTTCCCCAAAAGCCTAATGAGACTGGGCTTTGGGGAGATAATTGAATCATGGGGGCACTATAGCTGAATGTGCTGTTAGAAGGTGGGGCCTGGTCTGGAGAGCAGGTTCACAGAGGAGAGGGAGATCTGGAAGGGTTTATCCCACTCCCTGACTCCTCTCTTCTCTCTCTGCCTTCTGGCTGCCATAATGTAAGTAGATTTCCTTCCCCAGACCTTTCCACCATGCTGTTTCTGCCTTGGAACCAGAAAACCAAGAACTGAAAATGTGACCTAGCCCAAATAAACCTCTTCTTTTAGTTTCAGGCCTGTGGTATTGTGTCTCATAGATGGGAAAATGACTAAAACAGGAGGTACTACCGGCCTCTAGTGGGTACCAAAGATGCTGCTAAACATTCTGCGATGACCAGGACAGTACCTCACAACAAAGAAAACACTAATTTAAAAAAAATGGTTTCCTTCCCCAGGGAAGAGTAGGAGATTTCTTTATGTTTCCCATTTTGCTAAAGATACTTCCCCATTTCAGGGGAAAAATGAGGCAATTCTCACTGAGAAATAGCTCAACTAGCTCTGAACATGAATTTATTAACTATGAAAGCAAATCTAAGAGAAAAACTGTAGAATAAATTAAGTTACTGAATAAAAAGGTCCCATTATCAACCAGTTGGAGAATCAGAGAGAAAAGAGCATCTTTCTCCCTCTTCCATCATTCCCTGCAAACAAAAGAAAGGGAAAAAGAAATGACCATTGTTTTCACACAAAGAATAACTTTTTCCACTCACCCAGAGGGCATCCTTGATGACAGTTACCTCAGAATGTGTGTCATTACTTATCTAGAAACCAGGCACAGGAGTGGGGTGTATCCCACATGGGCAAACTAGGCCTTTGCAAAAGTTCTGCCATCTACTGGCAAAGGAACAGACCTGAGGATCAGTGGAATAGATTAGAAGATGCAGAAACAACTCCAGACATGCTCAGCCACCTCATTTTTGACAAAGGAGCCAACCACCATCAATGGAGGAAAGATAGCCTCTTTAATAAATGGTGTTGGAAAAACTGGATTTCAACCTGCCAAAGATTGAAACTAGACCCATACCTATCACCATGCACTAAACTAAGATCGAAGTGGATTAAAGATCTAAATATTAAGACAGAAACACTAAACTTGCTGGAAGATAAGTTAGGTAGAACTCTTGAAGACATTGGCATAGGAAAAGACTTCATGAACAAAACCTCAGCATCACGGGAACTAGCAGAAAGAATCAACAACTGGGATCTCATCTTATTAAAAAGCTTCTACACTGCAAAAGAAACCACCAACAGAGCTAACAGACAACCTACAATATGGGAAAAAGCTTTTAGCAGCTGTACCTCAGACAAAGGACTACTATCTAGAATATATAAAGAACTTTAAAAAAATCAGACCCCCCAATTCAAAGACCCAATTCAAAAATGGGCATCTGAAATGAACAGACATTTCTCAGACAAGGAAGTAAAAGCAGCAAACAAATATATGAAAAAATGTTCAGCATCACTCATCATTAGAGAGATGCAGATGAAAACAACCCTGAGATTCCACCTCGCCCCAGAAAGAATGGTTATCAAGAAATCAACAAATAACAAATGCTGGTGGGGGTGTGGGGAGAAAGGAACCCTTCTCCATTGTTGGTGGGAGTGCAGACTGGTGCAACCACTGTGGAAGTCTGTATGGAGATACCTCAAAGAACTAGGACTAGAGGTCCCATTTGACCCAGCTATTCCCCTGCTGGGTATCTTCCCAAAAGAATTAAAAGAATCATACCACAGTGATATAGGTGCACCCATGTTCATAGCACCACAGTTTGTCATAGCTAAAGCTTGGAAGCAGCCCAAGTGCCCATCAACTGGAAACTGGATAAAGAAAATGTGTTTTTGTTATAAAATAAAGTAGTACTCAGCCATAAAGAACAAAACCCTGGAGTCATTTATAGCTAAATGGATGCATATCGAGGCCATACTCTTAAGTGAAATAAATAGGACACACGTGTAAATACCGAATAGTTTCACTAGTGTGAGAAATTGATAGTGTAAACAAGAGTTAAAATGATTAAAATGAATAATTGATAATTTGAAATAGCAAAAAGGTCCAATGACGAAGGAGTGAAGGGAGGGGAAGGGAAAAGGAAAAGAGGGAAAGGAAAAACTATGAGAAAAGAAAAAAAATGGAAATGAAATTTATGTAAATAGGGAAGGGTGGAGGGGGTGAAGGGCGCACAGGTAATGGGGAAAAAAATAAGAACCAAGATGTATCATGTACAGGTACAAACACCCAATGATAAATGTAAATGAAATGTATACCTAAAGTGTACCAATAAAATGTACCAATAAAATTAATTAAAAAAAAGAAGTTCTACCATCTTCACGACAGGTAGCACCCTATTAGATTAGAACACTGAGGTCTTTTTGAAGAGCAAGGAGTGGTTGATATGGATGTGTATGTTTGAAAGTATGAGTAATTCTCTCTGATTTCTTTCTGCCTCTTCCTGTGTGAAATATTTGCTCGTCTTGCTAGTGAATGTGAAAGTTGCTATGAATTTCTTTCTCATGTAGTTGCAAATCACCTCTCCCACACTTTCCAATGTTCTTTTCTGATTATACGGGCAAATAGATGATTCATTACCGAGGTAGACTATAAAGAAAAGAGACAGAAGTCATAGGAGAATTTAAATATTTGGAAAATGGAAATCTTCTTCAAATAGAAATAAAACATCTGACTTGCTTAGCAATCTATTTCCCAGCAAAGAAGGGAAGCTACTGAGTAAAAGAGCCACTAATTCTGACTGACTAAAAGAAATCTACTGGCAAAACAAAAGTGTGGAACTTCTGAGCAAAAAATAGTCATTTTAGAACTAGAAAAGGGACTTTTAGGCATGTGCTTGAGAATTTTAGATTTCAGAAAGCTAAGAAAAGATGAACTCAGTTTCATGGTAAGAGTTTGAAAGAGACAATGGCTCACAGAGACTAGAATGTTCTCAGAAACGTAACTCTGATTTGGTAATTTTAAAATTATCCCAGTGAAAAAGGAAAGATAACATTCACAGTGTGCTGAGTGTGATGGCACACATCTGTAATCCCAGCACTCTTGAGGTTGTGGCAGGAGGATTGCCAGCCAGGGCTACACATAGTGAGTTCAAGGCCAGACTGGCATACATAGCGAGACCCTGTCTCATAAAAACAAAACAAAACAAAATCAGAGAAATCAAGGTATTTTTTATAGGAGCTGAAGTTCTAAAAGAGGTACAGCAAAACCTTGTTTTGCAAGCATAATTCATTCTGGAAATATCCTTGTAATCCAAAGTGCTTGTATATCAAGTGAATCTCCCCACAAGAAGTAATGGAAATTCAGATGATTCATTCCACAACCCAAAAATGATTACAATACTATAGTATAATGTAAAATAATAAAGAATATACAAAGTATAAAGAAAAATAAACAAATTAACCTGCACTTACCTTTGAAAACTTTCCTGGCTGGTATGAGGGAAATGAAAGGAGGGTTATTGTGTAGCATGACTTTCACTATCACTAACAGAATCACTGCTACTGGTTTTTTTTGTTTTTGTTTTTGTCTTTTTTTGGTACCAGGGATTGAACCCAGGACCTTGCGCTTGCCTGAAAGGCGCAGGAACCACTGAGCTAAATCCCCAACCCCACCGTTACTTATTGGCTCAATGGAATCTTTTTCTTTTCATGCAATTTTAACAAGAAACCTATCCAGTTACACTTGCTTTTGCCTCCTTTTGAGAATTTTGCGGATATGTGACATTGCGTTGTCATCAGATTCATCACTCGCCTCACACGGCTATAGCCTTATTTAGGTGGAGATTTTCTACAGAATTTTTGCACTGTTTTCCATATTTTACACATTTCCCTAATGTCCTTTGAAGTGACGGATTCCTCCACCTTTTTCTCCTCCTGTACAGACGAGATCTCTTCCATACCTTCTTTGTGTTGAGAGACCATAATCCACAATCCCTCAGAGGGAGAGGAAGGGGGGGAGAGAGAGAGAGAGAGAGAAATCTTTGGCTCAGTTGTGTTTTGTTTTGTTTTGTTTTGTTTTTCTTGTATATCCTTTTATTGGTACATTTTAGGTGTACAATGTAATGACATTCATTATTGGAGATATGCACCTTTACATAATCTCTTGATTCTTATTTTCCATGTTCCCCTGCCCTCCCTTCAACCCCTCCATCGCTCCCTATTTACAAAGACTTTGCTTACATTTTTTCATTTTCTCATATTAATTCATTCCCTTCTTTCCTTTCCCCTACCCCTCCCACTTCCCCCTCCCCATTGCCACTTTTCTTCCTATTTCACATTATCTATTATACCTTTTAGTTATTATTTACATTTTCAGTTTCTCACTCTAGAGAAACTATTAGGTCTTTACACATGTGTGTCCTGTTCATTTCACTTAAGAGTACCATCTCAATGTGCATCCATTCAGCAATGAATGTCTCTAATTTTTCATTTTTGATGACTGAGTAGTACTCCATTTTATTTTTTAAAAAACACATTTTCTTGATCCAGTCTCTAGTTGATGGGCATTTGGGCTGTTTCCAAGTATTAGCTATTACAAACTGTGCTGCTATGAATATGGGTGCACATATATCACTGTGGTATGATTCTTTTAATTCTTTGGG